>JBBJLR010000111.1:19147492-19158561 GCA_037577145.1 Brachypetersius gabonensis
GTTAAATAGTTGACTCGGATTTAAGCTGTTTTCCAGGTAAGAAACAGTCGTGGACTTCTTAAGCACTGATGTACGTCCCTCTGGATAAGAGCGTCAGCCAAATACCGTAAATGTAAATCTTGTTATAAGGATCAAAACTACAAGGAAAATAAGTAAAACTTTCACCTGAAGCCCATAATGGTTCCCTTGAGCAGGACTACCTGTCATACCATTCATACCAGGTCCCATTACACCTGTAGAGAAGACAAGGGAAAATCTGAAATAATGAAGATACTTGGCCGTTTAGTAGAGTAGCTCATTTCAAGGACAGTAATAAAAAAGCCTGAAAACTACAATGATTCAAAAGGGCTAAAACAAGAGATAAACATCACTATGTTAGTTGTCATAGAATGAATATTTGTTAGTACAGCAAAGGTGCTTCCACATAAAAAGTAAATGTGTGGTTTGTCAGATGGCTGTGAAGATTTCTAGCAGGTGGGTAAGTAAAATTGTTCTTGTGTAGTTTATGTATTTCCAAAGACATGAATCTTAACTGAATCATGATCAACTTAATCATTTAGCAACTATTAGTACCACAGCCTTTATAAACAGTCAGATTATACAAATGATACAATCAGGGACATAAGATGATCTGTCTACTCAATCACAATTTGATATCTATTAGTCCACTGCCATGCTGAAAACTGAAAACCAGCCACCCATGCAAGAGAACCTAAACAGACACTAGTCTGATATTATTTTTTTGCTTGACCATTACAAAGGAGTTCCTTTTTGCTTACAGATGTAATAAATATGTACTGAGTTATGGATTCCTTGTCAGATACTTTATTTCTTTATCCATACCCATGTCTAATTTGCATATAAGGCATGCATCATAAACACATTAGGTCTTTATACAGCACTGTATGCTTGCCTGATCAGTTCTTGTACTTAAATAGGACTAGGTGTTGCTACACCACCACCATACCAGGATAACATTAGTATTGGGCGGTATACTGATGCATCAGTTTTGTAATCAACATTATACAGGTATGCCACAGGTGCAAAACTTTCTTGTGACAGCAATTTTTGGATGCAACCCAAACAGCATGAATGCTTAGCTCTGAGGTGTTGCTAATGACAGTAGTCCAGCACATGCACCTACAGGCAGACAGCAAAAGTTACACTGAAGTTACAAAAAGCAGCCATTAGAGACACAAAAGGTCAGCCACTGCCCAGCTCTGCACATGCTGAATTCAAATTAACGCAATAACAGTTTATTTGTGCAAGGTCCTATCCTTATGACGAAGTAGCTTATACTCAGGCGAGCATAAGTATTCTAACAATTCAATTTCTCATTTTTATGATAAAACTTTCTTACTTTTAATATTTATTTAGTCTATTCATATAGACTAATTATCCTGAAATTGTAATTATAATGTGAAATTGTTTTTTGCCCATATCACCCACTACTACCTGACATGAGAGAAAATTCTGTAAAACTAAAAAAACAGATTTTTAAAAGTGACCTTTACTTCAAAGCAGTGTGGCTTTGTTTGGCTGGTGGTGTTGCTTGCTTGTGGGAATGCTTCTTACCAGGAGGGGGCATACCAGGGTACCCAGCCATGCCCGGTGGAAGGTAGTGTTGCGGGGGCATCGGGGGCACCCCCATAGGGTGAGGAGGTGTGCCACCCATACCCATCATGCCTTCAGGAGGACCCTGCATAGGCATGAAGGGTGGGCCATAATTTCCCATCATGCCTTGGGTGAGAATGGAGAGACAACACAAAAGAATCCATGCATTGATGACATGCAAATGTGTCTGAAACCATGCACTACAAAATAAAAGTCATTATAAAACTCTAAAAACGAGTTAGAAAGCACGAGTGCTGACACAGGCATAGGAGATGACAGAAAAGAATATTTCCATATGTGAGGTTAATGAAGATAGAGATCATGCAAATGAAACAAGCATTATTCAGTCCACGCACGCACAAAAAAAAAATTTTTTTCATCCACTGTTATGAACCAAATAATATGGGCTACACTTGACATGAAGGTAACAGCACTGTGACTGATGAATGTTGGGCACATGTTGGGATAAGAATGAAATAAAGTAGGCGATCAGATTTTTTGAGGGTGCCCAGATGCTGCATCTTGACTGTCTTGGGGAAAGGAGTTCAATGGGATTTGGTGTTACCTGGCATAGGTGGCATGGCTTGGTTTAGCATCCCCATTGAGCTTGGGGGAGGCACCACCCCCATCAGAGACCCAACTGGGGTACCTGCTCTTGGGGAAGCCTGCTGCTGTTGCTGTTGTTGGATAGCCCTTTCTCGCTCCTGCTGTTCCACAAGTTTAGCTGCCCGCTCTAAACATGGACATACACAATATTAGACATCTGAACTGAGTTCCCAATTCTTTATCGTTCTGCCTCAGACAGATATACCATGAAAAAAATTAAGAAATATAAGTGACTTGGCATTACACTGTTTGTGTGTTATACAACAGAATCTGTCCTATTTGCAAATTTGAGGACAAACAGAATCAAGGTCTGAAGTAGTTGCTGAACTTACCCTCATACTCTGCCTTCTTAGTTGACTCCAGGTTCCTCCACTCTGTACCTACAAGGCGACTCAGCTCTCCAAAGGAGTAGTCTGGGTGTCGAGCCTTGATTACAGCTCGCATCTCACTGCTAAACAAGATGTAGCCACTCATGTTGATTTTGCGCTTGGCACCTTCCTTCTTGGATAGACCTTTCATTGATTTGGGTGTAGACTGCAGAAAAAGGTTAATTTATGCAGAAATAAAGGTTAATTAAGGTTAATTATCAGGCATTAATTCGACACTAACAATTCATTTGTAAATGTATAAGAATGTGAGACCTGAGGTGGGGTGTAGGGCATGTCCATGTCACTAGTTAATGAAACCTGACTCTGAGACATAGAGGGAGTTTCAGGTGCTTCATCATCCTCTTCCTCCAGGTCATCTAGATCTTCATCCAGGTCCTCCATGTCTGCAAATTTAGCCTCCAGCTCTTCAATCTTCTTATCCAGTAATGGAGATGGTTCCTTCTGTGGTACAATAGGTTTCCTATGGGAGAAACATGGTAATGTTAAGTGAAGCATCAAATTAAACAGAACCTAAGTGAAAACATGGAAAGAAATCTTTAATTTTTATTCCAGTTCCCATTAGATGCAGTCACATTAAGATACGTATTCAGTGACTGTCCAAAAAACCCTGACAAACAAAGGGAAACAGACCTGAAATAGTAGATCTCATCATCCACCACTTTAGATGAGAGGGAAAATCGCTTCAGGCCTTTAAACTTCTTCATCTGCTTTTCACTTTCAATATAGCGGCTCTCGCAGAGGTGCACATCCACCTCTGCAAACTCAGTAGGCCTACAGGAAATGAAGTCCTTAAAGGAAGAAACTGCACACTTCCCTATGAAGAAAAGAAATAGATAACAGATAAACATATTTGGAAAAAATTATAACCCATTTTAGCTGATTTAAACACCGTCACTTACAATATTAACTCCTGATATAAGAACAAAACCTGTAAATTAACAAGTTAACATTAAAGAGGTTTATCCATGTCATGGTAAAGCCAAATTAATTAATTAATTCATAAACAATTACACGTATAAATAGCACATAATATTTCATCATATTTTCAAAAGCCATGGTTTGTACCTATAATGCAAGTCAGGGGGCAGGTTTCCTCAAGGTTGCCGAGGAACACTTCACGTTTGTAGAACATCTTGGTAGGCTCATGTTCGGTCTCTTCTGGGTAGATGAATATAGGCCCAAAGAAGAAAGCAGCTCCATCCTGCATCCACATCTTCTCAATCCTGGACAAAACAAACCATGAAACAAACTACTTATATACACGAGACAAAACTACTCCGTAACAAGCTTATTAGAAGGGAAGACAAATACTCATGAATTGGAGGGTGGGGGGGTGAAGTGGGAAGAACAATGTTGTTACCTGCCGATTCGCGGCCGTACCAGCCCATGTGATCGAATGTAAACACTATCACCCACTTTTAGCCACATGTTGTTGTAGGATAGCTGGTCATAATACTGACAACCAGGCTCACCATTGGCTACCTCTACAGGAACATCCTCCTTCTCCTGTGGGTAGCAAGTGTAAAAAGTGGAAGTAGTAAATAATCAATATAGTAAGACGTTTTCTCTTTTCCAATCTGTGGTCATGTTCCGGTGTCAAAAGGTCCATACTTTTTCAATGAAATCAGCATGATCGCCATCAGAAATTTCTGATGTTTTCTCCTGGTCTCGCTTTGCAGCAGTGACAAACATGGAAGCAACTCTGACAACTGGCAGTGGCACATCACGAGATACCAACTTTACAGAAGTCGGCGGCATGCTCCATATTTTGATCTTCTTAAAACCCTTGGTCCTTGTGGTGTAACGAGATTCACAGATAAAGACATCTTCAGGCTTGAAACCTTCAGGCTGAAGTTTGAAATAGTCCTACAGAAAAAGCAAGTTACATCAGGAATTACAGTCATCTTTGTTCAATACTACAATGGCCATGTATTTTTGGTAATACATATGGTGAGTGTGGAGAATGTTCCACCTACCTTTACAAACAGAACAACACATTTCCCCAAAATCTTGCTGAGTGGAACTTTGTTGTAATAATCACTCTTGAATACTTCTTTCTCCAGGAACTTGCGCGTAGCCAGGTGGAAAGTCTCACCTGGTCGGTAAAACCAGCAGCCATACATCCACTGCTCACCTGCAAAAAAAAAAAAGAAAAAGGAAAGAGTCTAATTTCATCCCCATACACATTTCCAGAGTATCTATAATGTTCTGTTTTGTGTTTTAAATACATATTAAGCATCATACAGTAAATCTAACATTTAAAAGAATGGTGCAGTAAAAATTATACATAAATTCACTCCCAGACAAGATATGTTTGGAGTCTTATGTTCTGTTTTTTTCTGTAGCTCACAGTGAATCATATTGTGTCTCATATTGTAACTCTGCACAACCTAAATGAAGAGCTGGATGTAGTGACACGGCTTTGTGCTACCAAAAAAATTTTAATCATGTCTTGGCTGTATCAATTATACAGTATGTGGGATTAGTGGGGAAACTGTACAAACTAGTCTTTTAAGTGTATGAATATGGCTTTATATATTTGGCCACACATTCACCAAGATAAACTAATCTTAAGGAACTTGGAGTTACACATTTCTGCTTACCAGATTCATCCTTCCACAACTTCTCAATGCAGACGATGTGTGGTTGCAGATTGGCTTCAGTTGGCTGTACATACACAAAGTCACCTATACTGTAGGTGCTGTTTTCAAAACTGCAGGCCTGACTGTAGTCACTCTGAGAATCTGATGACCATTGTACCCCTGGAGGACAACCTGCACTCTCCTCATCTGAAAGAACAACCATTCATATAAGTAAACATATTTCAAAGAAATATTTCACTACCAGGCTGAACAAAATTTGTTATGAAGGAAAAATACACTTGCTTTTCTTCTCCTCCTCTCCTTTGAGTTGGTCTTCTTCAATTTCTTGGGGCAGTTTCTCCCTCCTCTCTTGTTCCACATCCGAGTGCAGGTGTTTGGTGGTGTAGCTTAGAGCTGGTGACAACAGGATTTCGCCATTCTTACACAGCTCATCTCGGATCTTCACAAAGAACTGCTGGAGCTCCACAGAGTCCTCAAAGATCTCAGAGTCAGTTCTGAAGAGAGGGCAGCCGTTATTCACTTTTCATAACTTTGAGAAATTGTTTTATTATTGTCTATCAGAAAAAAAAGTCTACAGGCTACACACTTTTTTAAATTTGTGAACCTGAACATTTCTTCGATCCAATTATTCTGTTCCATTATCTACCACACAACAAGTGCTTCTGCCAAATAGATTGAAATATCACATCAAACCTATTAAGGCGCCTGGCTTTCTCCAGCACCTCAAAGAAGTGCTCCTGGAATACATCCAGTCTCCGATAGCGCCCACGCTCCATGTTGTTACGAATCACTTCCAAATTCAGTGGCGGGTCCTCTGGGTTGGTGGGGTCCACGGCTGGCACCTCTGCCAAAGAGTCGCTATAGCAACGCCCCTCTTCATCCTGGTGGCCCATCACAGACACAAAAAGGCTCCGAATGAGTTCACAAATCAATGGAGCAACAGACACGCCACCTGTTGCACCTTCTTCTTCTTCCTCCTCCAGCCGGCGACGGGCATCCAAGAATGCTCTGTGCAGTAGCAGGGCATCACGGTAGATGAGGGACTCTGGTTCATTGTAGGTGCAGGCATTATTAAACATGAGGATGAAATCTTCTGCCAGCGACTCCACATCCTGATAGCGGCCCTGTACCATGTGGCTGCGAATGCGCTCCATGTCAATCGGCCTCTTGATGGCAGCATAGTAGTCTGGCAGCTCAGAACGGGACGGGAGACGAAGGAACACAGTGCTGAGGCGGCGGCCACGGTTGTCTGTGAAATTGCGAACGGCTTCAAAGAGATCGCTAAGCTTTTGCTGCAGGGGGGTGGTCTGCAAACGTGACTTCTTAGGAGAAGTAGCACCCCCACTCCTACCTGGGTAAATGGAGGCATATGTCAAAAGTAGTATATGAAAGCAGGAGAAAAAAAAAACCTTTTTTTTTTAAAATAAGATTCAGTGAGTTGCATAACATACGTAATTTGAGTTTGGGTGAGCCCACATCATCTTCAGGTGGAGGTCCAAGTTCTTTCTGCTTATCTTTCACAATCTTTTCCAGGACGTCAGCATCATTGTAAATCTGTACATAAAAGTTAACATTAGGGCTGGGTTCATGAACACGTTATTATCGCTATAATACATTATTTAGTGCAGGTTTTTTTTTTTTTTTTTAATCCTTTTACTTTGAAAGTTCGTTCCTTTTTTGTGCTTGTGAGTGCACAGAGTACGCAGCTCTGCGCATAGACATATATGCATGAACAGAAGCATTGGGACACCTGATCACTACACACAAAGAAACGAATGACACTGCATTCAGATACATAGATTTTCATATGGAGTTGATCCCTCTTTTCCCATGCTCTGCCAGGGGAAAATAGCGTTGGCTTTATATTTGATTTGATTACATTAATGTTAAAGGGAATACTGCTGTTAAAAACCATTTTTGTGTTTGCAAACCAAATGCACTTTTGTTCATATAGCAGTACTTTAGAAATAAAAGTGGGCAATACACCACTTTTGAATAATTTATTTAATTTTGCGTATAACAATTCAGTTAATCTCGATGAATTGCAGAAGACCATGCAATTAATCACAATTTAAAAATTTAATCATTGCCCAGCATTAGTTAAAATGCAATGTACTTACGCTGCAATGTAATTTTTAGTAATCATTTATTATTTAAAGTCACACAGATTAAAAAGCTCCTTGTGAGCCCTGGCAAAGAAAGGACACAAAGGACACAAAAGCAGACAAAACACAAAAAACCAACCACAAAAGTATAAATTACTGATACATAATTTCAAATCTGGCAATGAAGTGTAAGTGGATTGTTCCAATTTATTGGGCCGCTAGAGTCAATTCTTGCCAAATTCAGATTTATTAATTAAAATGTCAATGACCTGTTTATGAAAACAAATAAATAAATCAAGCTGACAAGTGATGGCATTGTAAACAAGACATAAAAACTAATTAATAGAAAGTCATCTTCAGCACGCACCTGAGAGCCCTCCTCATTGTAGTGTCTAGCATTGCGGAACATAAGCTTCATATCATTCATGAGAGCTTCCTCGTTGCTGTAGCGTTCTGTACGAATATTTTGTTCAATGGTACGCAGGTCCATGGGCTCTAGAATGACCTGATAGTAGTCAGGGTAGTCCTTCTTTGAAGGCTTAACCATAAAGAGGTCACAGAGGCGCCGATCTCCACCTGCCTCTCGTGCCTCAGTCACCGCTGCATACAATGCTTTCATTCTGTTCTTCTTTGTGTTTTTCTTATAGCTGTAAACCAAAAAAAATTACATCAGAGATGAGAGAAAATGTTACTGGCATGGGTGGAAAATTATTTACAGTTAAAAAAGTAATAATACAACACTACAAAACAGGGATAACATAGATACCCTCTCTTCTTAGGAACTCCAGTATCAGGGGTTACGTCCCCCTCGTTATCTCCGATTTCTCGTCTTTTTAGCTGGAAAACATTAACACGGCACACTTCAATTCTAAGCTGTTTTTATAATGGCGCTCCTGAGACTGTATGTAAATGCTTTCTGTTCTGATTAGCTGCCCTGTACAGTTCCTCATTCAAAAAGCTGCCCAGGCTGTAATACTCCTTATAAATTCAGCATGATTGAGTAGACATAAAATTGTACAGAAATTAAACTGATTGTGTTTGGAGCACTTTTCCACTAAATGAGCAATTTAATCAAAACTGTTCTGAGTCACAATTTAAGCTCCAAATTCAATCAAGTTAGGAGAAATCAAATGTCAAGTATTTTATTTACCTGCATTACTTGCTGAAGTTTCTGAGCACGTTTGTATATGGCAGAATTGGGGACATTATAGCGTTTTGCATTCTCAAACATTGATGTAAGATCTGCTTCTAGCTGCTCGATTCCTTCATACTCCCCATTTCGTATTTTATCCCTGAAAAAAGTCACATAAATGCTACTGTTAATTAATTCGATTTTTTAGTAAAAAGAACAGACTAGGAGACAATTTCATATATATGTCCTGGTACCTGATTTGCTGGAGAGAAATTGGGTGTTTGATCTGTTGATAGTAGTCAGGGTACTCCTTACGCGAGGGCAGCTGGAGAAAAGCCTCAGCCAGAAGTTGCCCCTGAGCGTTACGGGTGCTGCGGATTGCCTGGTATAACTGATGGATAGGGTCACTTGCACCCAGCCGAGACTGATTGCTTTCAGATTCTTCTCCAGCATCATACTTCACAGAACCTGTAGTAGCACACGCATGGTCAGAATCAAAGCTATTAAATACTGTTAGCTTTCTTTACAAAATATGCACATTTTAACACTTCTGCATAATTGACCTGAAACATCAGATTTTCACAAAAGTCCTAAAAGCAGACAAAAGCCAAATGAACAATCATTAGTCTGGACCCACCATTATCCAGAAAAACCCAGAGTAGAAACCCACAAAGAATCCAGCAACCAAAAGCCTTTTTCACGTTTGTTAATGTTATTGATGTTCATAAGCCCACCATGAGGACAACACTGAACAATAAGTGTTCACAAAGGGGTCGCAAAGAGAAATCCTCTGTGCTCAATAGTAAATAAGTAAATAAGAAACTAAAGTCATAAAAGGATACATACTTCACTCAGTTTTATTTGGATGAATACTGATAGGTGTATGTTTGAAATAAATGGATGGCATATTTAATAAAACCTGACTGATAGTACTTGTTTTTTCTTTTAACTAATTGTTTATTGACTTTTCAAATGATACACACACTAATTAAAAAAACAAAAACAAGTAGCAGTACCAGTATTTTGCACGAATCAACCACACACCACGCTTTCTGATGGTGATGGTGTCGCCGTGTTGGGAGTTAAAAGCAGTCCATTTTTCCACAAAAGATGTTTGCTGAATCCTTACTATATGTGTAAGTCTTTCTAGTTCAAATATCTCTTCAACAATGTCTGACAAGTTATCCAATGTAGGAGGCTCTTCTTTACACCATCTCCTGGTGATCGACTTCTTAGCTGCTGCTAGTAACATTTTCACCAGTTATGGGTCATTACCAGAAACTACCTCTTTTTACAAATTACCCAGGTAAACTGTTTCAAATGACTTAGGCAACTCATATCCTAATATTGTTCTCAACTGTGACCACACATCCTCCCAGAAGATTGATAGTACTTGATATGTCTTGAATTTGAATTCTTGTGCAATCCGGTTGGACTGACGTACCTGAAAGAATGGAGTCCTCATCACTCTCTGAGCCAGTCTGTAGGGACATGGTAATAGCAGACAGACGGTCACCCTGAGCAGACCTCCGGTTCCTACCAGATGCAGAAAATCAGTGACAGCACAAAATATAATATTTTATGTAGGAAAATAAAAGAATGGAAAGTGGAGGTACCTGATGCGAAGGCTGGATTTTGTGGGTTCTGTCTGTTCTATTTCAGTCTTTTTCTGAATGAAGACTTTCTTGAGTGTGTTTGCATCCTTAAAGGAAGAAAA
Source organism: Brachypetersius gabonensis (assembly GCA_037577145.1). NCBI lineage: Eukaryota > Metazoa > Chordata > Actinopteri > Characiformes > Alestidae > Brachypetersius > Brachypetersius gabonensis. The sequence continues at coordinate 19,157,659 of JBBJLR010000111.1, forward strand.
GTAGGAATGATATACATGATATACCCTGAAACTATTTAAGCAATGGTATAAAATATTTTGTTAAATTACCTTAAAAACCTGTGAGCCAGGTTCATTATAGGTTTTGGCATTTTTAGTCAAAAGATCAATGTCCTTTGACATAGCACTGATGGATTTGTAGTGGCCCAACTGTAACAGAACACAATGATATGCTGATAACATTGTACTGCTTAGAACAGACCAAGAATCCAGTAATTAAAGTCTCATTTGCAGATATTTAAATGAAAGCCATTTGTAGTGGGTGTTTTTTTGAGAAAGTGGCATACACACCTGTATCCTCTGAGCTACGGCGCGTAAATCTATAGGTTCTTTAATTATGGCATAGTAGTCTGGGTAATGCTGCAAATGAGTAGAAGAAAAACATATCATGGTTAACTTTCAATAAACTACAGAACATGTTAATAAAAATTAGTGAAAAGAAAAAAATTAGGGCTGGGAAAGTTAACGCATTATTTACTTAACGCCGACAATTATTTTATCGCGCGTTAACGCAGGTTTTTTTAATCCTTTTATTTTGAAAGTTGGTGCTTTCACCGAAGTAACGCGAGCAGCGGCGGACTGAGACTTTCTTTACCAGGTTGGGTTTTCGCATCTCGGCCGCATCTTGGGCCTTTTTGCAGAACGCACAGATTGCCAGTCTACCCCTGAACACCAGCGCTGAGCTATCTATTTATGGACAAAAGTAATGGGACATCTGACCCCCGCAAAAAACAGCCGACACGTATGGCACTTCCATTACTTTTTTCCATATAAGACGCCTGACCATTTCACCAAAAGTGACTTTAACACTGGTTCCACCCACATGCTCTGCAGCTGCTATAATGGCTGCGCTCCCAGGCTCTGGGAACTTGTTTTTCAATAACA
>JBBJLR010000111.1:19191565-19201679 GCA_037577145.1 Brachypetersius gabonensis
CTCTCTCTCTCTCTCTCTCTCTCTCTCTCTCTCTCTCTCTCTCTCTCTCTCTCTCTCTCTCTCTCTCCTCTCTTTCAGCTCCTGAGGTCCTGGCGCAGAAACCTTACAGTAAAGCGGTAGACTGCTGGTCCATAGGAGTTATTTCATACATTTTGTGAGTGACTACTGGCATCCCATTCACTACACTATAAATCCAAAAATATCTAGAGAGCCCTTCTAATCAGTGAATCAATCTGCTTTAAAGTGCACTCATCGCTGGCACAGGTGTTCAACTGCACATACACGTCTTGTATTATCTCCATAGAAATGCACTGCGAGTACAATGGGATTCACCATACTCAATACCATAAAGTGTCTGTTGGTCTTTGGGGCAGTGGAACTGAATTCTCTAGAGTGATTAAGCTTTATCCGGTACATTTGGGATGACTTTGTGTGGCATTTGAGACCTAGAACTACACATTTAACGTCAGTACTTGACCTAGTACATCAGAATTTGTAGCTAAAATACAAGCAAATCTTCACAGCAATGTAGTGCAAAGCTACCAGAGTAAAGATAATTTTATACTAAGTTAAATATAAATGATGAGTTCCATCTAGAAGTTAAATACACGTTATTTATCTGCTGGTGCTTCAGTTACTCATATCCCCAGTGGCACTTCAAGGAAGCCTGCTGTTCTAACACATATCCTTCCATTACATATTCATGTTGTGGGCACTCAAGCAAAGAGCGCCTAAGCAAAATGGTTCCTCAAAATAGAGTTGCAGTCTGGGGACACTGGTGCACAAAATACTTTCTTAACAGTCAGTGTCTTTTCCAGGCTATGTGGCTATCCTCCGTTTTATGATGAAAATGACGCCAAGCTGTTTGAACAGATTCTAAAAGCGGAGTATGAGTTCGACTCTCCATACTGGGATGACATATCAGACTCAGGTGATTCCTCTTTTACAGTCGTGGCCTCTTCAAACAATATGTACAGATTTGTACGTACTAATGATTTAATGTCATTGTGTATTTAGAGCGACATCGATCAGTAAACACACTTCTTTGGTCAATGACAACTTGGATCTCTATAATGTTCTCTATAATGTTCAAACGATACACGGCCATTTCAGCAGACTGCAGTCCCTTACAGAAAACGAGGGGTGAAATGAAGTGACCTTTGGTTTAATTCATCATTAATCAGTTATCAGTTTAATTATTCAATTATTGAATAATAATCAATAAATGTATACATGATAAATGTGTACCTGTAGTCATTCTTCAGTGCTTGGACATAGTATGGACATTAAAGCTTCTCTTTTCAAACCCATTCTCTCACAGCTAAGGACTTCATATGCCACCTAATGGAGAAAGATCCCGTGCTGAGATACACCTGTGAACAGGCCTTACAGCACCCATGGTAGGACCTCATCTGTCATTTAGAGATGTTATTTCAGAATTCTGTCTCTGTCTCTATTCCCTCTATTCTGTCTACTCTGTCTCTATTCGCAGAGAGTTGTTAAACAACTCTTTGAACTTACCAGTTTGTATCACCCTTTGCTCACTTTCTGGTCAGGATTTCAGGAGATACTGCTCTCGATAAGAACATCCACGAGTCGGTCAGTGCTCAGATTAAGAAGAATTTTGCCAAAAGCAAATGGAAGGTGAGTATATTTTCATAGGTCTACTCTAAAATGGAGGTTGCAAGTAGAAATGTAGAAATGATACAGGTGTTAAATCAGTAAAGTGAATGAACAACATCTAATCATTACATTTGGGTCAGTGTTGGTCCCTCTGTGAAATAAGATGTTTCAATAAAAGTTTATTGTTCTATAACATGAGCAAAATCATTTTAAGTATACTGTAGTGTAGAAATAAATCAAGTGCACTCATGCCTGTCTGATAATGATTATATACTATTGCTATTTAAAGACCAAACACATTTGCCAAAGAAGGGTCTAATATAATCAACACTAGCAAGTGTAGATTACTTAAGAAATTATGCAAGTACTGGGGAATTTAATTTGGATGCTTGGGATTTTGTACCTTCAGCAAGCCTTTAACGCCACAGCAGTGGTCCGCCACATGAGGAGGCTGCAGCTGGGCACCAGCCTGGAAGGCTCCAGCCAGATCACTTCTACCAGCCCCTGCCACAGACACCTGCTCCTGCCCGCCAAGGAGCAACAGCAAGAGGAAGAAGAGGAGCAAGAGGAGGAAAACAGTGAGAGAGAGGCTCATTGATTAAAATAATTAATAGATCCTGCTGTTATACATGGTGCATGGTGTAGCATTAGTTTTATTCCAGTCCTGCAGGGCAAGCACAGTTCGGTAAAACACTACTAAACGTGGCAGTTAATGCATGAGTTGAATCAAATGTGTGTTGAGTTGGATACTATCCTGGATACTGACCCTCTAGAAACACCTAGGATTAATTAGATGATTTTTTTTTTTTAAAAAAAGAAGAATTTAAAAATATCCAATTTACAGTGTTCTCCCATACCCCAAATGTAGCTGATCATGTTTGAAGGGTGCTTCATGCTAATGCACAATGACACTGCATGATGCTTATTGGAGTACATAACCTTCCATTAATTGTTAACTACAGTACTGGGCAAAAGTCTTAGGCATCTATGCAAATTATTTAAATTCATTGTGAGGTGCCTTTCTGCCAGCCAAGTTAACATTAGAATAAATGCACACATACAAAAAAAAACGTAAAAAGTACTGAGATTAGATTTGTAAAATGTGGCTGGTAAGGAGGACACAGGTTTGGTATCGGATTTCTCCTCATTGCTTCAAGCTGTTGTTTGGATTTGTGAAATTCCATCAGCAGCTCCTGATTTAATTTAATGAAGGAGTGACTTGACAGAGTCAAACCAGGTTCCTGATGGAAACTACAGGCAAATCTGGGCTTCCACAGGGAACACACCAATATACTGTAAATAATGTTATTGACTGCATTATTATTATAGTTATTTGCATTTATTCGTTTTACTTTATATTTTTATTTAGTAACATTATTGTTAAAACCTGCAGTGTTCATCTTAACAGTTCTTTTTACAGGTGCCTAAGGCTTTTGTGGGTACCATACACTAGCCTACAGTAAACTGAAGAAACCTTTTAGACCCCATATTTTTGGGTGGCAGAATGCTTTAAGACAAGCCAGTCTTTTTATATTGCTTTCTGGAATATGTGGAAATTGTGTAAATACTACAGTAGTGTCTGTCGTGCTTCTGCATAATTTTTAAATTGGTTTGACCTTGTCTCTGGCTAGGTTCTCCTAGTGGAGACGGTCGGCGTGGGAGCGCTGATCGGGACAGTCTCAGAAGCTGTGCATACTGCTGTCGACCCGCCAGCAGGGTCTGAGAGAGATGTAGCCGTGCAGAACCCAGAGGAACTCAACAGATCCCATCTCACACTCGCATCCCTGCCAACACCAGTCTGGCCCTGAATACAGAGCCGTCCTTCAGTGTCCAACAGAGGGAGCTAAAGCACACAGAATGAAACGTGGATAGTGGAGGGGAGGGAAGGACGCAAGGGGTTTGAATGTGCTTCAAGCTCACCCCTCATTCATTTTTAAAACCCATGTTCAGTTTTACCTTTTTTTCATTATGTTTTGAATCCCAACCAAAGAAAACCATATATGTTCAACTGTGAGACTCTGGAGAGTTGTTAGAGAAATGTTGCTCCATGTATGACCACTGAGAGATTTTGGGAGCTTTTGGTAAAACAAAGAGGATTTAAGGAACTCAAGGTGATCATACTCCCCTGTGATCTTTGTTAAGCTTGATTTTAAAGTCCCCTTGCCTTAATCCATGGTGTATTTACTTGATGTAAGGTCTATGCAGTGTCTTTATCCCTGACCCTGTGTTCTGTGTCAGACTGGCTTTGCAACATCGGTCGGTAATGCACAGCTTTGAGCTGTTTTGAGCATCCTCATGTGTGATGGGACTGTGGTTTTTGGTCGATAGAAGTCAAAGGAGATGGACAGAACGGCTGTCCTGTCTGAGGCTGAAACTGAGATCCCTGCACCATACCTACAACCAAAAATCAGCTTGTTTTAAAGTACAGATGTTAGAATTTAGCTGTTTTATGTAAGGGACAACCCATGTGACTAAATTTACTTTATTTTTATATATGTCCAAGAAAAGCAGCTTTTTTTCTACACTTCTAAAAGTAAAGGTGGCAAAAAGCACTGAAGGTTTGTATTTTAGCTTAGCTGGAGCAAAACCAATATATTTTTGGATACCATCCAATAAAATAACTGAGACTTTTGTTTGATTGGAAAGAAAACCTGTAGGCACAACCAGCCAAGAGGCATTTAAGAACCATCATATTTAAGAGAAATTCTAAACATTTCAGTGTTGTCTTTAGATTTACATTTACAGCATTTATCAGATGCTTTTATCCAAAGCAACTTCCATTCCCTAACTACAGGGGACAGTCTCCCTGGAGCAACTTGGGGTTAAGGGTCTTGCTCAGGAACCCAGTGGTGGTGTGCTGAAGGTAGGATTCAAACCCATGACCTCTTGGTCTGGAGGCAAGTACTATAGCCACCCCTACCCCTACCCCTCTTTCCTAGCTGCAGTTAATAGGGCCTTGAACTGCCATTTCCCTTTTTATATAATTTAGAATTGAACCTGACCTTCATTTTTAAGAGTGTAGAAAAGGCTACAGACATACAGATGCGTGACTGCTGTGTCACAACTGAACACTTCACAATCCGGTGGTTCCAATGAGAGTCACTGAGAAATGCATACTGGGGTTTGAAGGGCTCACTTGGTCATTTGGGCAGGGATCTCAGCTTTGGGCTGTTGGCTGTAATCTGTTTTGTGCTCCTCTAAGAAGGTGTCTAATGTTTGCATGACCTCGTAAATGTTTACATAAGCGATGATAAACATATGAGATATAGATATTATTATTACCACTATGCTAATATAATAAGACTGACAAACTTTTACTGTATTCAACGTTGGAGACACAAGGTATTTTGGCACTGATTGGGGGGAGGCGCACTTTTGAAATGCACTTGATAGTGTCATTTTTTTTCTTCATAGTACATGAACTATTGTTTGTACACAAATGTTGTCTGAAGCTCTTAAAACATTTCTTCTGTATCAATTGATACTGAAAGATTAGGAATAACGTGTTGACAAAAATCAATTTGTAGATTTAAAAAATCTGTTCACCTTGGCCATCCAAAAAACAGCCCATTCTACCAACTTCTCCGAATTAGTAGTAATTTATACTGCAATATGAATTAGTAGTCATTCAAACTGCTACTCCACAACTTGTAGTCTAGTGCTCAGAATGGGCAGCAACTGACTGTTCAACCCAGCACTACAATCACTGGATCAGTGAGTGGCATTCTCTATCAAAAATGAACAAATTTAGAAACTTAGAAATTATCATGGCCAAGCACAGTATTTTACCTTAGCATCAGGAAAATACTGCTTATTGCTTTTAACTTTAATGGCTCTATTAAACATTAAGTCTTTAATTACTCCTGATTTGACCCCCCCACCCCATGAGTAAATATTCAGTTTCATTCTGTTTTAAGTGAGAACATATGCACTGATCAATTTCAAATGGAAAAAGAGACACAACTATGTGCATTATATATTTAAAAAATGATGTATAGGAAGATTGTATATCGTTTTTTGTAAAAGCTGTTTTGAGCTACAAATGTATGGATGCAATGCATCATGGGTTACTGATGGAGTAACAAAGAGCCAATGATTTGTACCCTTGAGGATATTGTAGCAGGTTCTGAAATAAACACTCTTGTCTATGCATTGTGTGTTCAGTAAGATTTATGTGTACAGTGCAAATAAAGTTCACATCAAAGTGCTATGCAAAGACAGGCTATGGTTGGTAATTTCAGGTTGAGTTTCCATGAAGGGCGTGTGTGTATAGACACACACTGCTGGGATTGGGAAAGAGCACTCTGTTAAAATCCCTTCATTTTTAAGAATTGCAAAACATATTTACACAGCTACGTTAATGTCTTTGATTATACCATGTGACAGAATATGAGTGAACAACCACAAAGAGTCGTTTTATCATCTTAGTGAAACAGGAGATAAATGGGTTACACAATACCTTCACAGAGAAAGGTGGACATTCGAGACACTGAGAAAACGATTGTTAGGCGATTCTCATCACTGAAGTGTTTGGTGCATGTCAGTGAAAATTTCGTTCAAGAAAAGTGCCAAAACTCTACAGATTGTCCCACCTGTACATTCAACAGTTCTAGGCCCAAAAGTCAAATAAAGTGCTACTACATTTATCTTTATTCTTTCTCAGGTTAATAATTTCTTTTGAGTTGTTTTAAGGTGCAATAAATCTCTCACGGAAACCTGCTTAGCTGCATAGTATATCTAACATAGCATAAACCACATGCTCAACAAAACCTGCCTGCCAGACTGCCTCCTTCACCAAGAATCATTTTGCCATCTCCACCAGTCACGTCCATTATTAGGTGCGAATAAAGACTGTCTGCGGATCAGCACATATAGACAAGTCATGTCAGCAGCATGACAGCAGTTTACAGCAAAACAGACAGAAAAAGAGCCTACAGCTCCTTCTCCACAGCGTTTAACACCACCGTCCTCTTCAGACTCTCCTTCACTCGGATGAATTCAGGCGCTCCCTTCTGCCTTTCTCTCTCTTCTTCCATCTCTCTTTCCAGCTAGAAGAGAAAGAAACATGAACATTTAGATTACAGTGAATTCCTCATTGTCATGGTTAGAACATTGCTTAGGAGTAGGGTTTAATTTAGACATGAACACACGTCTTTTAGACAATTTACTTAAACAGGAAAAAAAGACACATTTACATTTAGGTTACAGTGAATTCCTTATAGTCATGATCACGCCATCACTTATGGGTAGGGTCTAATTTAGACATGAACAAAATCAGAACTTCATAGACCCTTTTGGAAGAATCAGAGTAATATCAGAAATAGTCACTTATAGATATTAAAACAAAGATACAAACAAAAGCAAGTAGAGAACGGGAAAAATCTATGATAAAAAGCCCCTGAAGCCATTCAGGTGCAATATTTAACAAATGTGACTAGACTGCTGAGAGTGTAAATTGCTCTTCCAGAATAGGCAGACTAGTGTCATTTTTATACCTTCTCTAGTCGCTGCTGTCTCCTCAGCAGTTCCTGCTCCAGAGGAGATTTTTGCTTCTTTCTCTCCTCCTCTTCCTCACGTTCCTGTCTCAGGGCCTGTGCTCTGTTCCTCTGCTCCAGAACCCTATGCAGCTCTGGCTTCTCCTCCACCATCGCTCCTCTGACAACAATAGTGATATCACACTTTCACACTTTCATCTCTCTAGCTTCAGTGTCCAAAATTAGACTGATGCCAAATGATTGGCAGAAAATCAGCAAAATAGACACTTAGGCCGGATGGTGTGCATTCCAACAGTGGCCTCTAGGGGGAGGACTTTATATTCATATTTTCGGACCATCTGAGATTTATCCCAAATTGTTTTCAGTTACTCTAGCGCCATCTGTTGGTAGTATATGGATTTTTGTATGCAAGCTGATGAAAGACTTACAAATATTAACGACTTTAATTAGGTCAGAACACTTTATTAGCAGAGTCAGACTGTAGACTGGTGTTTCTCAATCAATCCAGATCCTGGAGGCACTCCGCCCTGCACATTTGAGTGTGTTTACTGTTTCCAACGCACCTGATCCAACTTATCACTCATTAACAACTGAAGATGGTGTGTTAAGGCAGAGAAAACACTCAGGTGTGCATATGCCTCTAGAAGAAACACAGAACGCTGCTGTAGACAATATAAGCCCACCACAGCTCCACAAAGATGGTGAAATATTTGCAGTGGCTGTACAGCAAACCCTACTGTCAGGTCAAATATGTTATTACACAGAAGGATCACTGTTATAGACAGTATTGAGCAGTGTTCTTTTTCAGGGCATGTTTTAAAGCTGTAGGCTACATCATATATTTTATTATTTAGGAATGTGTCAGGGTGAATGTCTGCAGGAACAGAGGCCTGCATGTCAGCTTCATGATATGTGTGTGTGGATGAATTCAGGATTGTAAGTCTATGGGAAAAGTTTCTGTTGTGAGCTTCTGTGGAACCCAACACACGTTTCTTGAATAGACAAAGATATTTGTCAGATAAGACCTGTTTATAATCCTGATTGCGATTATAATTTCAAAATGTCATTATGTAATGCAGTAAAATATATAGTGAATAATGTACGATGCATAATCTGTATTGTGGTGTATCGAATAATGTATAACCTAATCTATTAACCATTTGCTTAATACACTGTGCCATAAAGAAATAGCATATTTAAAGCATTTCATGGGGAATGTATTCGGTACTTGGGCTGTGTTCTGCACCTTTTGTGAGTGATGCGCAGTTCTCGGTGCAGCTCCCGGTGGCTTCTGGAGGCCTTCACAGGATTCGGTAACTTTTTGGGCCTAATGAGCTCTTCATAATAGCCCTCGTCTACGTGCTCCACTAGCAGCTTTTTCTGGTCCAAATCCTCATCCCTGTCCCACCTCTGATCTGAGCCTAGCACAGAGCCCAGATCACAGCCTGAGTCTGAGAGACATCAAACAGAGTGAAAGAGAGACAGAGAGGGAAAGGTTATACTGTAACAACTGCAATCAAAGAACAAAACATTCTGAAGAGTAAATGATAAAACGCAAGCCCCTCCTGTCATAGTTTTTTATTGAAATGACCTCATTGGTCAAACACATGTAATCCAAATAAACTGTTAGATACCAGGTTCACCAAGTGTGCAGATTTCAGTCGTAAGGAACTTTCAGTTGGTTTATATAATCACAAAACCTCGTTGTTCTTTTTGGCATTTTAAACCAACTGAAATCACCAGCTGTCCCTTATGTTGCAGGGATAAATGTACAAATATATCAAATATTTTAAAAAGAAGGAACATTAAATGTTAAGAAGTACCTGGTCCAATAAGTGGTTGTGCACATCCTGAATACAGATGCTGATCACTACGATCTGCCTGCCGACAAAATATGATATACATCATGAAAACTAATAGCAAGAAACATTCACAGGCTTTCATGAATTTACAATGGAATTTAATAGATAATTGGTCAAACATTCATGTCAGATATTGAAACTATCCAAGTAGCAAAATACATTTAAAGTTTGTGGGGTTTTTTTCCTCCCAGATTATTTTCTTCTTACAGAATCTCTTGCATTAGTACATTAAAGTGCATTTCATTAATGCAGTGCTCATTTTGCATTCTCATCTTCAGCTCTACCAGACTCAATAAATAACATCCAAGACTGTTGATGAAGAGGACAACAGCCTTGTGTGTAGCAGTGGCACAAGAGACTTATTGTGTGTGTGTACACCATGCTGGGTTAATCATATTGGCCTGAAATGCTTGTGGAACCAGCTGGCGTCCAGCCACCTCATTACTGGCCCAGCCAGACAATCTCCCATTTTCCTTTGAAAAATTGTTTGCTTTCTAAAATGTCATTGTTGCACGTCGCAAACAGTCCTCGGACTAAGCTGTTTAAAGGCAAAGTGAGCCAGAGGTGGTAGAAAAATTCCACAAGTAGGCCAATCGTGAGATAAAGCAACAAACTGTTGCTTACAAATAAAGTACAGTAAGAAGAAAAGATACACAATGTTTCGAATCAAATCAATGTTCTGTGCACAAATGATACCTATCTTGTGCAACAGTAGTTACTATTCCTACATGGTCAAGCTCAAACACAGAATAGCCTGGTTGCTATGGCAACATCCCTGACCCCACAGTACTTCGCGAAAGATTTGACTGTTGTTGGTGAAAACTTTGCTGCCCTGAAGTTCTAAACTGGGAACACTACTTCTAAATGTCGCACTAGGTTTTAAAGGGTTACAAGATTTTAAAATCATGATTCACTTCTCCAAAAGGCTAGGCTCAAAATAAATTAGAATAATTCTTACTTTCTTTCCATGGGTCACCCCCATGTTGCCCATGACATTCTTCTCTTGCTGGTCACTCCTCTATTTTAGATTCAGGGTTTTCTGGGGTCCTCTTTTGCTGCCGTGGTGACGAAGAGAGGAGACAGAAACGTGGGTACCCAAGCCACTAACTCAGTGAGCGCACACACACACACACA
>JBBJLR010000111.1:19205204-19218541 GCA_037577145.1 Brachypetersius gabonensis
AGATAGATAGATAGATAGATAGATAGATAGATAGAGACACAGAGAGAGAGAGAGAAATCATACCACTGCGTCATATAATAAAGTAACACAATGTAGGGGCATGTGTATTTTTAAGAATTTATTGCAGAAAGCTGGTGAATATTTCATACGACCTACTGTGACACATGCAGCATAAAGTTGTGCACACAAGACAGACTGTGGGCAGCATATCACATGCAGGCATCCATATGTGAACACTTTGCAACATTTCCAAACTTCAAAGGTTTTAAGTCCCATGACTGAAATGCTCCATGTTTTTAACGATCCCCTGGTTGGCTGCTTCAGCACACACTCATTTAGTGTCGGTCAGATCATTCTGGGAAAGCAGCCACCCACCTCCTCCATCTCTGGCCAGTCTCCATACACATTGCTCTTCTGATCATTAGCAGTGAGCTGCACATTTAAAGAAAGAGCTCAGACTTTCTCGAGAAACTTTAAACAGGGTTAGATCTTAAGTGTGAAGCGTATGCACCAAATCTTAAAAGACAACATTTAAATTGTTTTAATGTTTTAATAGAAATTATTACTCTACATATTCTAAAACCGATCCTACACTAGTAGCAACCCCATGTAATAAGATTAGGTATCGTAAAGGAATAGTGTGGGAGGAAATAATTATACAATTATTTGCAATTCAAATGTGCTTGACTATCCAAGACAGGTTTATTGTCTAAGGTAAGCTTATTTACTTTCATACTGGAGCTACAAGAGGTAGCTAACATGTCATGGAAGGCTATTTTCTGCCAGTTACCACTGTGGAATCAGTATAACTAAACCATCAGAAACTTGACAAATGTCAGTGTTAGGTAAGTTCAAATTGTCATGACAGAAAATTGTCATGACTGGTAAGGATGAAGGCTGCATTCTATCACCATACTTGTTCAACCTATATGCTGTAGAAATAATATGAGAAACAGGGCTGGAGGACAAAGATCAAGGAGCATTTTGTTGGCAATATCAATAAGATCAATATGGCACTACATTCACCATAGTAGAACATCACAAAGACCAAAAAGGCCCTTTTTGGGAAAATAAAAATAGAGATGACAGATAGTACTTCAGCTTACTGACCACAACATATCTTCAGCTGTAATTATACTAAAGATCTCTCTACATAGAAAAACCAGAATTGCCCAGCAAATAGTATTTTCTTTATTTTAACTACTACTTCTTCTACTACGACTACTACTACTAGCAATAATAATAATAATAATAATAATAATAATAATAATAATAATAATAATAATAATAATAATGTTTGTGACAGAGTACACATGGAATACGGCTATCTGTAAAACAGAGTAACATTCTTTCCCATCTAAGGAGTAGCAGCAATGATAGTATTGGTAATTATATACTTCAATAACTAGTTAGCTACATTCAATAACTAGTTAGCTACATGCTTCAGTAACTAGTTAGCTACATTATCGTTTTAATGGCATCATATGAAGACCCTGCAGTAGTGTAAGTAAAAACAGAGAGCGAAATTGTGAAATAGTGTGTGCGTACTTTTTTTTTTCGTAAAAACGCTACTCATGAGCCAGGCATTCCTATAGTCCTGTTGAACTGTGTGTTTCCTTTTCAGTTAAATATTTGATCAGTTGGGGTTCAAACCTTCTCAAATGGACTCTCTTTAACTATTCCAGCAGCCCCTGCAAACACCCAGGTGTCCCTTTTCTTCACCGAGCGGCTCATGGTGCTCCCAAAGCCAGCAAGAATTTCTCTGATCTCATCCGTTAACCTGCAGCACACACAACGCAAGCTCAATATTATTCTTACTAAAAAAATCGACATAACACCCTTCTTCCTTATCAGAAGATGTTTTGAAAAGTGTATGTTTTACTTACACTACTGCAGGGTCTTCATATGACGCCATTAAAACGATATTTCCTGGTTTTATTGACTTTAGGAACTCAAGCAGCCCTGCAATATTAGAAAAGCAAAACCAATAGTAAACAGAGCGGAACAAAAGTGCACAACTACAAAAACTATACGACACTGTTATAGATTCAGGGCCTCATTGTGATTTCACTGTTCAACTTGACAGGAATGCACAAAATACTTACCCTTAGAGTAGACACTGAAGTAGTTACTCTTTACTATCTCCCCAGTTTCACCTAAACAATCGAGGTAAGAGATTTCTTTAGATAACTGTACTATTATTCTGATATATTCTTATATACACCGTTGCAAAAAAAAAACAAAAACAATTTTATCTACTACTGTCTGGTGCTGACCTGGACAGGAGCTGGGCCTCTACGAATGGGAAACCCAGCTCAAGGACACACCCAAACAGTTTACAAAGAAACCAAAACTAAATGTCTACTGCCTAGCTTAGAGTTCTTATAGTCCTTTGTTCTCTGTGTGTGTGTGTGTGTGTCCGTGGCTCGATGTCCAGTGCCCTTACAATAGTGAGGGAACCGGTCTCTATGCTGCTAGTGCTCTTCCCTAAACAAGCTTCAGATGCACATAACTGGGGAGGGGCACACATCACACACAAGTGGCATATGATAAAAGTAGGCCATGGTATAGATTGAGTAATTTAGATATAGAGTGAGCAGCATTTTATTGACAAGTTTTGGAACCTCAAGAAGGTTCAAATTAATTGAGATTGATCAAGTTTTTCAATCTACTCTATAAGTTAATACTGAAAACAATAATAGCAGTTAATATCATGATACAATTTCAAAACTTGGTAGTGTATTTTTTATATCTTTTGTCACAATGAAGCATCTGAAACGAAACTCACTCTTCACCAACACGATGTTGAGACCCCATCCGATATTATTAATTATGCCTCCCATAATTCTGAGAAAAAGAACCAAGTCATACGTAAGCGGGAAACGATGGAGTTTTCTTACATTGTGAATGAGTAATGCACATTTAAATACATACATCTTGTTTTGAAAGCAGATCTTTGGTCCCATGATGTTGGCTACCCCACTGCGAATGAAAAAGGGATAGTGGTCTACGGGACAGATTTTTTGAGGACAGCAACCTGGGTGAGACTCAAACAGAACTGCATATAATGTCAAAAGTTAGTCAGGGTGGGATAACACTGTATGTTTTAAGAATAGTGGTTTTCATTCATTCAAATGTGTACATGGAGGGGCATAATTCAGATACTTGTGTTTCTGTTATTTGATAAAATGCCAGTACATATATCCACATAAAAAAGCTAATTACTAGACTTATTTTATCAAGACACTGTTATTTCTTATGAATATATAAAAAGTACAAAATAATGAATATGCATTCAGAAGCATAAACAAGAAAACAAACATAAGTATGCAGAGACAAATAATATTTCAATAAAACATGAATAGTTCATTGCAAAGCCATTGTTGTAAAATTGTGGTTCACTTTTGGTTCATTCCTCTTAGCAAAGCATTTTTAATGCTAATCTAAGTCTGATGGACTTAAAATTGAAAAAATCTCCATTTATCTCCCACCACCATGCTTTCTTGGAAGTATGATGTACACAAAACCCTTCTTTCTCCAAATGCCAGATCATATTTTTGTATTGTATGAAAGAGCAAATTTGTCCAAAATGCTTCTGTCTAAATGCTGTGTGTAAATTTTAAAATTAAAAGTCAATGTGCTGCTTTTTTTTTTTTTTTTTGCTTTGTTCAAAGTGTACAAACTGAGATGATTGTAGTGCTGTTACTTTTTGCTCTTGTTGTAAATGCTGTTCTCACTGCTTTCAGCTCCTTTGAGGTGACTGTTGACTTGTGTCTTACCTTCCTTATCATTATTCTGAGAGAAATCTTGCATGGTGCACATGGATCTGCAGTTGTTTTCCACCTGAGTAGTTTACTGCCAAGGGGCTTTTAAGAAGTTCCTGCACTTTCACCATGATAGCTGAAATCTTCCTAACTAGTGGAAACACTTTTTGTACTTAAACATCTTGTCTAGATAGCTGGTTCCCCATTCAGTTTTTTTAATCACATTGAAATGATGGATGCATTCACAAGTAAAAGCAATATATTATCACTACCAACACACTCAGTGAAACCAACCAGCTTACACTACTTACTTGAGCAGGGGAAGAAATTTGAACAGGGGATGTAACACATCTGAATAAAACATACGTTTATGAAAGGTTCTTTAAGGAAAAGGTTCTTTTATAGTGTCACGCCAAAGGACCATTTTAATAGGAACATTCTAAACGGGGTAACAGTATTCCACCAGGATTGAGAGCCACCATTTTAGCCCATTTATGTGCAAACACAAGTAAACATCTGAGGATGGTTCCCAGAGTACTCTTTTCCTAGACATAGATTAATGAAACCCACATGGACAATCACAATGCTCTTAGCAGTGCAATTTATTCCACAACTAGACTTTATCTCAGTCTAAACAACCCACTAAGGGTTTCCTGCAGAAGGTTGTGCTCACCTGGAGGATCGCAGTCTGAACTAGGAATTCCTTTGCATGACACTTCACCTGAATTCAGAGACAAATTTTAAAGAAATTCATCTAAATAATTTAAACAATGCACACAAGCAAACCCTGTGGTGTGAAGATTTAATGAGACATACGAACGTTTTCTATTCTCCGAAAGATCCAGAAGATACCTCTTGTTGATAAAGAAGCCAAATATTAATAGGAAGCTGATCGCAACTGTGAGAACAGACAGGATCCCTGGAAACACATTATAAAATCCCTCCTTCACTAAACACATTACTTTCCTTTACTCTGATTTTACCTACAGGGACAATGTAGGTTAATACAAATTATGTGTAGTCCCTGAGCAGGTACAGAAAATACAACAAGAAGAATAATTTAAAGTAACTAAATGCTTGTTTGCAAAATACAAAGATTGGATGTCTTACCTCGCAGTTTCATTCTGGCCGAATTATTTTTGTTTAAATGACCATGTTGGCAGTGGGCACAGCCTCAGATCCACTGTCCTGCTGTTTTGCACAGTAATGCTGTAAAGCACACTGGCTTAACATTTACACGCCCTGAACTCAAACACATCCCCCTACACAGGCTGTACTGCAACTCCTTTACAGCCTGTATTTAAATATGTTTGTCAAACACTGCAGTACTGTACAAATGATTGAAAAAGACATGCATGAACTAGCTCTTATGCGTATTAATGGACTTTGAGTAACAGCTACTACACACAAAATCGTTTTTTATTACAGTACTCGTACTTTCAGGCATATATGTTTACCCACTTCAGAATAAAAACCCAATTTAAAACCCATGGATGGTTTTGAAAGATTTTAATATTGTGTAGTAAATGTTCAGCAGTAATCATTTTAAATAATACAATCATTTCAAAATGCCTGTCAAACAGGGATGTAGGCAGACAGTATGATTCAGCAGCAACACATTAATCAATAAACTGATCTAAGAGTGTAAAATTTGTTCACATTCTCCAGCATCACCAGAACACTTTACAATACAAAACAGACAAAGGGTTTTCTTAAACTATCTGTAAAAAAAAACAACAAAACATTAAATGTCTTGAGTTTTAGAAATGTCAAGCACAGAAGTTATTAATGACAACTTGAAAAAGAGAAGAAGAATACTGGTAGGATAAAACACAGAAAACTGCAAGTCTGTATCACCTGCTTAGGTTTTTAAAAACTAAAATAAATAAAAACTCTATGAACCAGTAGCTGGTGTTTACAGCTTCAGGGAAGTTGCCTCATTACACAACTTCACGCCAAGCTTAGTGTCAAGCAGAAAACCAGAGAATGAGAGAAAACCTGAGATCAGACAGCAGTATTCACAGTAACACATAATAAATAAAAAAGAATATTTTAAAAAGACCTTTGGTATTAGTTTTGTCGTAACCCATGAAAATTCCTCCCGGAGCGCTAAAAAGGCACATTTTATTATTGTGCTTCAGATAAAATGTGTTAGGCCTGTACCTCACTTCAGATTTGGAGAGCACTTCTGCTCATCAGTTCCGAATAAATCCCCACATTATTCACAGGATTTACCAGCTTTGTGTGGCATTTAAAAGCCCATGATAGCCAGCCTGATCTAATGTGACATTAACTGGGTACAGAAGGCAGACAGAGTTGAAAAGGATAGGCCGATATGAAGGGTAACCTTGCCAGCCATGAAAATCCCATGTTGCGCTTGGATTCACTCCAAAAGATCCTGAGGGGGGGCGAGAAAGTAAATAAATGAATAAATGTACGTGTTTAGCCCTGCATTATACTGTTCTTCTTCGGGTCTAGAACAAAACAGACAAAAGTATCACCATTTCTGACCTGGTCAGAGTCGTGTTCTTCTCTGGCAGCAGAAGTGTGCTCCTCCATCTGCCTCAGTACGGAGTATCTGTACGTGGCCTCACTGCAAAGTTTTTACAAAGACTTATAGTACACTTTCCTGCACTATATGAACAAAAGTATTGGGACACACCCGTTTTCAGCGTTGAGGCTAGTCCGCATTAATTCCAATGAAAGGCATTCTTAATGCTTCAGCATACCAAGACACTTTGGCCAACGCCATGGTTCCAACTTTGCGGACACGGTTTGGGAAAGAACCTTTTCTATTCCAGCATGACTTTGCCCCAGTGCACAAAGCAAGGTCCATAAAGACATGGCTAGATGAACTTGAGTGGCCCGCACAGTCCTGACCTAAACACCATCCAACAAGTTTGGGATGAACTGGAACTGAAACTGAGCCAGGCCTTCTCGTCCATCTCCATACTAAAGTTTGAAAATTTAATGCTAGGTGCCTGTTGGTGTAATGTTCAGGCGTCCCGATACATTTGTCCATGTAGTGTAGGTCAAAATGCAGAGCAGGAAAAGTGAGTTAAATGATCAGAAACACACTCACCTTTGAGGAAAACAGTATTTCCGAATGATTAAAGCAGCAGCGACCAAAGCAGCTACCGTGACAATGACCACGGAGGCCACAAGTCCGGGGTGTAGTCTAACCTGCAGGACAGAGACCAAAATACTGGATGAACACAGAACACCTATCTGAACACAGCCTTGTGCAAACCTGTCAGTCCAGTCTAGCCCCCCAAAACAACTCTCACTGACCTGTGGAGCTGCAGCTGTGGGCTCTGAAACACTCCTAAAACTTCCCAGACCTTTCAGTTCTTCGGCTCCAAAGTGAGTTGAAGGTAATGCATAGGTCAGCTGTCCAAACATGGCACAGAAAACCACAGGGAACAGTTTGTTTGTGTGTTCCAGCGTAGTTCTGTGTGCAGCCATCGTTGTTTACTTCCTGGTAAAAACCAGTCCCTTCTCTGATTGGTCGATACTGAACTGCCATGAATAAATTATAAAAAGGTCATACATACTTTTCTCTACTCACAGGCTACATTCTAAGAACACCATTCAAACCTCATAGTTAAGTCCACCTTTCTGGCATGGTTTGAGGCTGTAATCCATTTGTCATGCACAATGATTTCAGTGATCCTTCAACTTTCAATCAGTGGTCAGATTATGACCAAACTTTTGCTTTTGGCTGGATACTTGTGTGACAGAACAAATTCAACTAACAGACACACCTCAGTAGCTGATATATTCGCAGCACTGTCGCTGCTGCATTGAGAGTGGTATCCTACTTCAATTAAAGTGGTCCCTTTTGGTCACACACCAGAGTGTGAACAATGTGAAACTCTTTCTCTGTATTTCACACATTCACCAAGTGAAGCAGGGGGCTTCCACCAGCAGTGGGCATCCGGGGACTGAAGTCTGGGGACGGTGTCTTGCTCATTTATAATTCAGTGGTGACACTAGCAGTCCTGGGATTCAAACCTTCCAATCAAAGGGGCATCTCTCAAGCCACTAGGCCACCAGCCACCCATTATACCTGGTCAAATGGCCATGTGTTCAGAAACCGAGCGATGATGAATGAGTGTGCACCTACAATGCACTGAAAAGTATTAGTAGGATTTGTCACACTGAAAGGTTTCTGATGGTGATACAAAAACAGACTCCCTCTCACGCTCCAGATAGGGACAAGCTTTCATATTCTTCTTGGTTAGTAGTGTTTTTTTGACCTTACAGCTCTTCAGTGGATATCTTTTCCGCCGTTTTTTTTCCAATGCTGTTCATCATGGTTAACTAACACGTACTTTGGTTCACTGGCGTTCCAGAGCCTTAGAAATGGCTTTATTCTCCTTTCCAGAGTGATGTATTTCACAATCTTTCTTTCTTTCCCCTCCAAAAAATTTTATTTTGATTGAGGCCTTGTGCATTTAATTTTTCTGTTTAGATGCTGACTCTGTGTAGTGTACTCCTGCTTGTCTATTAGAGTTGGGTTCACATGCTGTGTGTATACAGTCTCTTCTGGGAAAGTGCCAGTGGTTCTGACAGAAAGCTAACCTGATACAAGGCAGACAGCTATTCTCATGATGTCAACTGATATTTTGGAGTAGAGTTTGAGCCTAGTTACTTAGCTTAATAACATGAATTCATATGACATTTTAAGTCATTTCTGCTGTCTTCATATTTGTATATGTTTCTTAAAGGGGAAAAATACTATATCGAAACCATTTTCCTTGATTTTAACGAATTGTGATTATAGGCAAAGTTAATATAAAATACACAGATTATGCACCACATTCCAGAGTTCCAGATCCTTTCCAGAGTGATGTATTTCACTAACTTTCTTTCTTTCCTCTCCAAAAAATGTATTATGATTGTGGCCTTGTGTGTTTCATTTTTCTGTTTAAGTGATTTTTAGATTCAAAAGGGCTAGTAGAAATCAAGCCAGAGTGTGTCTAGTCTAATTAATCTTAAATAGGAACAACATTTGGTTAAGTGGCTGATTGTGTAACTAAGTGGTAATTACTTTTTCACACAGGGCCACAAGGTGTTGGATATGTTTTTCTTCAATAAATGAAATTATCATTTAAAAACAGCATTTTGTGTACACTCAGGTTGATTTTGTCTATTTAATTTGCTCAAAATCCTTACAAACATAACCTTACCAACATAAGCAAAATTTACATCTCAGTGATACCCAACATATTTTACAAATCATTTTAACAGTAAAAGCAGAATGCTCGTAGAAAACTGAAACAGTGGGAATAATTCAAAACAAGGATTTTTTTCTGTCCACTGCCATAAAACGTCAACCATAAGTTACTTTCTTTGAGTGTGTCGTGCTCTGTGAAGCAGCCCCCTTGATTCCATGGATCTTAAATCAGCTCATAGTACTTCCCAGTCTGAGGATCAAAGTAGCAGTTGAGGCAGGGATCATAGAGCAGGCTGAGAAACTCGTCCTCTCTGCCATTCTCCTGTGTCTCAGACCCTGTGAAGCGCACAAAGCCAAAGCACATCTCAGAAGCTATTTATAAAGCGCTCTATGTTCTTACCACTCACTCAGTCCCGCTCCACTGGTATCGTACAGATTTCTTCCTTTTTCAAGTTAAAATCCTCCTCACTGAGAAATCTCACTGAAGATCTCATTTGTTCTGTGATAAATTAGCATCTCTGCCCACCCCAGAGTAAACTTTAGGAATCCTTTAATATTGCTTATATATCAAACCTCACTAGATGTAAAACAAGCCTCAGTATACAAGTATTGATGTAACACCTTTGGTCGATATCCTCCTGTGGCCTCCTTTAGCCTGGGTCAGCTGCTGGCTGGGATGAACTATTGGAGGACTGAGGACGTCCATCCATTCCCTGCGAAAAAATTATATTTTTATAGGCACAAAACTGGCACATACTCAATTTCTGTGAGTCCGTTTCATAATACTGGAGGGAATAATGCACACAATGTCAGCTCAGATTAAAAGACATATAACATTTCAACTAAACACTTTATTGAGATGGACCTCAGTTCACACAAACAAGATAATGTACACAAAATTACATGGTGCCAACACGATCACCAATTTCATATTAATTATTAATTATCAAAATACGCTGTCGGTTATTTGGAGTTAAATATCCTAGCCTATCTTATCTCTTAGTTGGCAGCTGCTGACACTGTGTAGTGTACAATTGCCAAGTAGCTTGCTGAAAATAGATCAACTGTTGGAGCAATTGTCAGAAAATGGAAGAGGCTAAAGATGACTGTCAGTCCCTCTCGGACTGGGGCTCCATGCAAGATCTCACCTCGTGGGGTATCACTGATAAAAAGAAAGGTGAGGAATCAGCCCAGAACTACACTGGAGGAGCTGGTCAATGACACAAAGAGATCTGGGACCACAGTTTCCAAGGTCACTGTCGGTAGAACACTACGCTGTCATGGTTTCAAATCACGCATTGCACAGAAGGTTCCCCTGCTCAAGTCATCACAGGTCCAGGCCCATCTGAAGCTTGACCATCTGGATGATCCAAAGGAGGCATGGGAGCAAGTCATGTGGTCAGATGAGACCAAAATAGAACTTTTTGGTCTAAACTTCACTCGCCATGTTTGGAGGAAAAAGAAAGTGGAGTTGCATCCAAAGAACACCATCCCTACTGTGAAGCATGGGAGTGGAAACATCAAGCTTTGGGGGTGCTTCTCTGCGAAGGGGACAGAACGACTGCACTGTATTAAGGAGAGGATGAATGGGGCCATGTATTGTGAGATTTTGAGCAACAAGCTCCTTCCCTCAGTCAGAGCACTGAAGAGGGTCATGGCTGGGTCTTCCAACATGATAATGACCCGAAGCACACAGCCAGGAAAACCAAAGAGTGGCTCCATAAGAAGAATATAAAGGTTCTGGAGTAGCCTAGCCAGTCTCCAGACCTAAATCCAGTCGAAAATCTTCGGAGCGAGATACTGGATGACCACCAGCCCCGGAACCTGACAGATCTAGAGGAGTTCTGTGTGGAGGAGTGGGTCAAAATCCCGGTTGCAGTGTGTGCAAACCTGGTCAAGTACTATGGGAAACGTTAATTGCAAACAAAGGGCTCTGTACCAAATATTCACACTGATTTTCTCAGGTGTTCAAATACTTATGTGCAGCAGTGCAATAAAAATAAATTCTTTACAAATCATACAATGTGATTTCCTGATTTTCCTGATTTCCTGATGACAGTGGGAATGCATCTACAATGTGAATTTCAGACCCCTCCAAGTGGGAGAACTTGCAAAATCGCTGGGTGTTCAAATACTTTTGTTCCTCACTGTATACAGTCGCTTCTGGGAAAGTGCCAGGTGCTTCTGACAGTAAGCTAACCTGATATAAGGCAGACTGCTGTTCTCAGAACGTCAACTCAGAACGTTGGAGGAGAGTTTGAGCCTAGGTACTTAGTTTATTACCATGAATTCATA
Organism: Brachypetersius gabonensis; assembly: GCA_037577145.1. NCBI lineage: Eukaryota > Metazoa > Chordata > Actinopteri > Characiformes > Alestidae > Brachypetersius > Brachypetersius gabonensis. Next base: position 19,216,443 of record JBBJLR010000111.1, read on the forward strand.
TGACATTTTAAGCCAGACACAACAAACATTGACCCTGAGTAAACTGTAACAGTCACAATCAAGACACCTCCCACTTCGTTGAACTCTCCCACTCTCACTACCACTCTCTCTTGCCTCATTTACATCAAAACTTTGCGTAGGCACCATGTGGTGCTGACTGACAGGCTCCCCGGTGAGAGGGAAAGAGGGAGAAGGATGACCTCCCAAGGAGCACCCTGCAGTGGTGACAGCTAGGTGACACGTGCAAGCCTTTGAGCATGTGTGGAGGCACCAGAAAGTAGTGGATAATCATCAGTCCTGACAACCGTGCCTAATTAATCACCTAGGCGGAACATTTTGTAAAGTTTTGCGCTTGAACTTATCAGTAAGTTACAGCAGAAGTACAATATACAGTATCTAAATAATCTGGATATGGTTTAGTGTTAAACTGTTTAGTATTTCTTCTTATATTTTATATATTAAAATATGAGTTAATGAAAATTGCTCAGAGTTTATTTTATATGCTGGAGTCATTTTTGATATCTGTGTTTGCAAAGACTCTAAAGCAGTTTTTCTCTGTCACAGACCTGAACACATATTGCGCACACTTCCATCAAACTTTAAACTAAGTAAAAGGCATGTATAAGTCTGTCACACTGCTGGATGTCACATAGGTTGTTACCTTTCTTTTCTGAGAGCTCAAATATTTAAAGGTTCTCAGTACTCTGGAGCTGAAGATTCTGGAGTCTCTTATTCCTCAAGTCTTGATTTTAAGGCTTGGGGAACATGGAGACTTTGTGAAAGACACAGATATTAGGGACAGATAATATTTACTGAATTTTAGACTAATGTGAACTACAGAGTATTTATAGGATCACCAGTTCTTCATTATCACATTTCTCAAACACATAGCAGAAACTCATAAAGTAGTAATTAATATGAATAATGCGGCACCAAGGATGGAGCTTCTCAGAATTCTTAGAGGCTTCGTAAGCATTTTTATTTTTAGTTTCTTCATGCATTCATACATTTTTTTGTAATGTTTCTCCCCATGTTAAAGATTACCTTTGAATGCATTTGCTGTGTTTCTGTTATGTTTAACCACTAAGGCATTTTGGAAGCCTCTAATCCTGTAATAACTAGTCACTGGATGTTTTGTAGTTTCATTCTAGCATGTAAGTATGAAATCAAATCCTCGAAACCGAAAGGTGTTTCTCATAACAGAGGCATTGCTAAATAAAAGAAGTCACAACAGTTTGGAACATGTTATTGCTCAAAAATGGCACATTGATGGCTTAGACAAATAATGATTATTATGATTTTCTTACAGGAGAGATAAAGGAGAGACCACAGTTTTGCTTCAGATACACATGACCATTTGTCTTGCCAAATGTAAGGCTGTATGACTTGTTTTTTCCTTAACAAAAGGTTTTTTATCTGAAGACTTAAGCAAAAGTCACATTTGACTCTTCTTCTGATCTCTTTCCTGTCTCAGAGAAATTATAGGTATATGCAGCAGTTGGTATACATTATTACCACTACATCTGAGGACATCTCTTTGACTTTTTTTTCTGTTGATGATTATTTTTGTTGCCTCATCAAGACCTTTATGCCAGTACATCAGTTGAGTCCTAATCATTTCAGTATAAACAGCATATGGCATATTTACATGCCTCGTCATATCTTTGCTAGCAAACGGCAATGGAAAGCTACAGAAAGTTTTTCTCTTGGTGTGCTGATATCTGAAAATGTCTAAACTAAACAAGCAGTACAAAGATCCTGCCTCTTACCTCGGATTAGAGTGGAGTAGAGGGTTCATTTCTTTCTGGTAGTATTGGCCCTGTTCGGCTGCCTGTCGACCACAGAGACATATGTCTTGTAATTGGGAGTAAATGTCTGGTCTGTAGCCCAAAGGGCCAACTCTTTTGGTTTTCCTGTCCAGTTTGATAAAGTAGCCTATATTTGCCATAAAAGAATGATGTTTGTGTTCCTTTTAATCCCTGTTATTCTTGCAAAGAGTGTATGTGTGTGTGTGTGTGTACATGTGTGTTTGTTTGAGAGAGAGAGAGAGAGAGAGAGAGAGAGAGAGAGAGAGAGAGAGAGAGAGAGAGAGAGAGAGA
>JBBJLR010000111.1:19230962-19247203 GCA_037577145.1 Brachypetersius gabonensis
TGCCTAGTGGTCTTGGGAATCAAACCTGGACTTTCTGATCACAGGGCGAATGCCTTAACCACTAGGCCACCAGCTGCATGTATTTGAACACACATGCACCAAACTTTCAAAATAAAAGGATCTGAAATTAACTTGCACTAACGCTCAATAATATAATTGTTGGGGTTAAGTAAATAATACGTTCTTTAGCCCTAATATACATACGGTAGGGGCAATAATTATTTGATACCCTGCTGACTTACAAAAAATCATGAGGAAGTTTCATTTTTATGGAGAAACAAAAAAATCTAGAAAAAAAAACATGCTACATAAAAGTTATAAATTGTTTTGCATTTCAGTGAGTGAAATAAGTATTTGATACCCAAGCAAAACATTACTTAGTACTGGGTGTAGATACCCTTGTTGGCAAGCACAGCAGTGACGTTTCTTGTCGGTTACCAGGTTTGCATGCATCCTCTTTACAGAAACTCTCTAACTCCTTTAGGTTTCTTAGCTGTTTGGCAACTCAAAGCTTCAGCTCCTCCACAGATTTTCTATAGGACTGAGGTCTGGACACTGGCTAGGCCAATCCAGGACCTTAATGTGCTTCTTCTTTAGCCACTCCTTTGCTACATTGGCAGAATGTTTTGGGTCACTGTCATGCTGGAAAACTCATCCACAACCCATCTTCAGTGTTCTGGCTTAGGGAGGAGGTTCTTGCCCAAGATTTTACGGTTCATCAACTGATGAAGAAGAAAAACATCCCCATACATAATGTTTCTACCTCCATGCTTGACTGTGGGGATGCTGTTCTTTGGGTCACACTCAGCATTTCTCTTCCTCCTAACATGGAGGGTCAAGTTGATGCCAAAGAGCTTGATTTTGACCAACTGACCAAAGCACTTACTCATTTAGATGTTCACTGGCAAACTTAAGACTGACTGTAGATGTGCCTTCTTGAGCAGGGGGACCTTGCAGGTATTGCAAGATTTCAATCCATTATGATGTAATTACCGATTATTTTCTTATATCTTCCATTTTCAAATAATCGCACCAACAGTTGTACCTTCTCACCTTGCTGATGGTCCTGTTACCCATTCCAGCCTTGTGCAGGTCTACAATCTTGTCCCTGACGTCCTTTGACAGCTCTTTGGTCTTGGCTGTGTTGGTGGAGAGGTTGGAAGAAACTGATTGTGTGAACCGATGTGCTTTATACACATAACGAGTTAAGATCAGGAGTATCTGGGCACCAGAAGTCTGGCTTGGTTGTAAGGGATTAAATACTTATTTCACTCAATGACAAGCAAATCAATTTATAATTTTCATGTAACAGTATATGGGAGTGTTGATTCACCTTGAGTGAAGTTAGTGATGCAGGAACCCTGCTGAAACATTCTATTTTCAACATGGTCTTGAGGGATTCGTGGGCCTCCTTTTTGCAGAACTAAAATACTGTAATCCCAGAAATGCTGGAATATGTCCAAAAGTCGTCTAATCAGTGAATTCACCTGCTTTAAGGTGCACTGACTGCTGATACAGGAGTAGTGCATACATATACATCTTGTATACCCTCCACAAAAAGCACAGCCAATTAAATGGGGCAGCCTGGGGCCGCTGCAGATGAACCGAAGTTCACTGTGCCCAATGCCAAGAATCAGAGAAATATATTCCTAATATGATTTTGTTCAAAATAGTAAGAAAAAAATGTTATTAGACTATTATATCAAAATCAATTCAACTCATAATTAAGAAATAATTTTATTGAAGGAAATGGCCTGATAAGAGAGAGTTAAAGAGTTAACTGCTCTAGCTTTATTTTTGATGTTTTATCATGGTGATACAAGTATCTTCACTGGGTACGGTTACTCAGGCATCATTATCCTGTTGCCCTCAGGTCAAAAGTATGTGTAGTAATCAAAAAAGATTGTTACATTTGTTCAGTTTTGAACCCACTCTGAGGCTTTTATAAACTAAATTAAAGCGTATTTCTGCTGCTGTGCCTGACCTCCGCTTGTCATAACGTCCTGACTTAAATAAAAGAATCATGCAATAAAAAATACATTGCTAGGAAAGCAATTTAGATTCTGCAAGAGATATGCATACCCAATAGAATTTTTTACACTAAATAATAGCAATGCAATGAAGCTATGAAAAAGGTGCAGGATTGTGACATTGTGCACAGTACAGCCTTTGTGAGCCTAGGACTATACCTGACGAACACTTACACAGTGATAGACAAATGAGAGTCATGTTACGCCATTATGATACCCGTTCATAAAACCACATTGTGTAAAGACATAATGCTTTGCACATGCAATATCAAGGCCTGTGTCATAATGAGAATTCTCAAAATGATCTATCTAGACACTACTCATCCTCGCCTTTTCAGTAGTGGCCACCTAATTAAACCACACACACTCACAAAGTGGTTCTCAAGTGTAGCATTAACTCTGGCTCCTCAAAAGGGCTTTGCAGATTTAGATTCGTGGCACGTTTTTGAAAAGACTTACATTGTAATCACCTTTTCTAATTGCCAACAGTGCATGCTGGCCTGAACCCCTGAGACTTCTCTCTGACCCACACAGTATACTTAATGTCCTATTATCGCTAATGAACTTTCTCTTCCCAGCTGAGGGGAGCTAGAGCTAGTCCCTCTATGCTGGAGAGGATTGTTAACTTACTACTCTTTGACATTCACTCTCTCAGGGATGGCACAGTCGACAAAAGGAAGATGACTATCGGGGTCTTTCATTTATTGTGCTAAACCACAGAACACTTGATTTCAAACAAAACCTTGGCCCTTTGACATAGTGAGGCAGAGGAGAAGTTTTCAGAAAAACAATTTAAGCTGCCTATCTTTTACATGTCGGACTTCTTTTTAATCATGCCTTAGTTGTGGAGGTAGCCATGCGTGGAGAGACACATTATAATCAGATCGTTTTAAATCACTTTTTTCTAATGATCTATTATCTAACATCTCTTTCTAATTTAGGTAGATCATACAGACTATGAATAATCATTAACCAATGCAAATTATGTCAGGTCTAAAAGTTTGAAGACTCCCCCACAATGAAATTTCAATTTCTGATGAAAAAGTTAATGCATTGTCTACAGAGACAAAACTTGTCTATATGACATTCAGTTTACTGTACAATTTCTATTTATTTAATAAGCATAACACATGAATAAATTAATCATGCAATTAAAAAAAAAATTACATTTGAACAGACCACATTATATGCTTTTTCCCCCAACAAATAAGCAGTAATTATGCTTTTAATGGACAGAAATGGGCACTCTTATTTTCATTTAAAAAATCAACAAAACATAATTTAGATCTGGGCAAACCTTTGCATTTGACTATGTATTTTCAGTCTGCATCGATTTCATGTATGGAAGCACTGCCTATGTAGGACTGATGTTAAGTCAAATAATACACTAGGTTCATTCTTTTAAGCTCTACACAGTTACTTACCTGCCACATAGTGATCTTCTGATGGATCTTGTTCTATCATGTTTGGGCAGCTAGGTTGAACTAGGCACTGTGAAGCCGTCAGAGGCAGCTCTTGTCCCTCTTGACTCAGATAAGGCATGTCTCTATTATTTCCTAAGGCCACAAGAAAAGACACTTTTTATACATAACCTCTGTTTAATATTTACATTTAACATGTAAAGCTATAATAAAGAAATGCTTCAACAGATGTGATTTTACAGTAGAATAAAAGTATCAGTAATATCTTTTATTAATACAAATTAAAAAATTAGATCGTTACGTGTCATTGAACTCTCTCTTCCAGCACTATGATTCTGCTGTGGTCTCCTAGACCTGGTCCTTGTGGAGGATACTCTCTCAGTTGGTGGTCGTGGTTGTAAATGTTCACTTCTGCCTGTGATCATGAATACATGTGAGAAAAGAAGAGGAGGCCTCATCAGCTACTGTTTATCTGGGAGCTTGAAGTGGAGAGGGAGAGCAGCTTTAGGTACCTGGCTGCAATGGCTGTACTTCCTGAGGAGGCTGAGGAAGTTGGTGTGTCAGCCAAGATCCTTAGCAACTTCTACAGCTGCATTGTGGAGTGCACACTGAACAGCTGCATCACAGCATGGTATGGCAGCACTACTGCTACGGACCACAAACGCCTGCAGAGAGTGATAACAACCGCAGAGACTCTGCTGCCCTCCCTGCAGAGTCCAGAGGAGAGCTGCCTTCATCCTCAAAGACCCTACACACCTCCAACACGGACTGTTCACACTTCTGCCCTCAGGACGAAGGTTCAGAAGTGTGAAATCTAGAATCTCACAATTCTACAACTCTGTCTTCCCCACTGCCATCAGACTCCTAAACAGCTGAACTACCTCATATTGTACCTTTTGCTCACCCCCTTCATCTACCTCATACTGTATTTTACAATTAAGTCTTTATTAACCTATTTTTTTATATAAAAACTTAACTTGTGTGGACAGCAGAGAAAGATTTCTTTGGACAGAGAAATGTGCTTTCTACTGTACATTTGATCATAAATGTTTTGAATCTTGAATCTTTAAGGCAGTGTTTCTCGACCCTTGTCCTTGTGACCCACTGCTGAGCTGATTATTTATAATGAGTTGGAAAAACAGTAAAATATGCATTGAAAAATATATGCTCATGATCTTCATTCCCAGGTGAGGCCTGAACAGTTTCAGAATGTCTACCAGACAAATTCATTTTAAGTAATGTTAATATTTAAAAATGTTAATTAATTGTAATATTTAAAGCTGATATGTTTGTTTGCTATGTGCAAAAGTGTGAACGTACTTGACAACATACTGATGCTGCGGTCAGCCTTAGCTCTGGGTTCAGTTCCAGTTCCTGAAGAACTGCTCTTCCTTGCTGTGAGTGGAGGGCGACCTGTGACTTTTGACCCAAAAGCGATATGGGGGCTGTCCTGGGCTTTAGTACTTCGACTGATAGCTGCTCTACCAGTGCTTGCCTGCTCTAGCAGACGGACAGACACAGACGCAAAACAATTCTTATGCATGTATCATAAATGTCAAATAACCACAAATGCCACAACAAACAAGATTGTAGATTTAAGCCACCTTCAAATATGTATGCAGAGGTTTTATTTCAGAATGTGATTATATTGTTTGCAGGCAAGTTGGAATGTATTCAAGGGTGCTGACACGCACACACACACACACACTATTAAAGAGTAGCCCTAATTAGTGTTCGATTGACTATTGTCTTAACGTAGCCAAAATAAATCACTGTATCTCATTTACAGGAGAATGCAAACTAATGTCAAAAAATGTAACAGTAATTTTGTAAGATCCTCTATTGATCAATTTGTCATTAAATCTTGAGACAGTGTAAAAAGCAGCTTGTGTTTTCAATTTATGTAAAAAAGAAAAGATAAAAAAGAAAGAGATGCAAGGCTTTGTTTAAACAATGATTTGTAAACAGTTCACATATAACACAGAAGACAATTTGACAATGTACAACATTGCAATGTAAAACTGGCAAATAGTTTATAAAAGGTCAAAATGAAATGACAAATGTGTATTTGGAACTTGACAGTGCAGCATTCACTGTTATGGTGACCATTTGTTGAATTTGAAGCAGCACAATATTGTCATTTGTGTCTGACAGCAATACTGCCTAAATAAGGCAAAGCAATAAGGTCAAGGCAACCTGGCAGCTGAATACAAAATACTGCCATGTGTCACTGCAATTTATCAGCCAGACCACTTTCCAAGGCTACAAGCTGTGAGAATCACATGAATATGGCCCAAAATGTTGTGATACACAGTTGCTAAGAAACTACTATCCCTTTTCCAAACTTCAGTAGTCCAAATGCACTCTGCATGACTGAGAAAAAAAAGAACAGCTGAAGTACATCTAGTCGTTATCTACAGTAAGAACTGTAATGGCATGGCTTAAAGCAAAATGCAGCCCCTTAAAGCAATATGTAGTGAGCCACTGTGAGAACAATTTTCTAAAGCCCATCATTTCAAGAAGGGAAGATGAAAGTGCTACTAGAATGAGGGTAACAGATGTCTGTGTAAAGTGACATGTAAAGCAAAGACTCTCTCTGGGCCAATAGTGAGGACAGGTACATGACTAAAGAGACAGGATTAGAGCACCCCTAGCAAGAAGAGGCGTGTCATCAACAAGTCGACAGACTGAAAACAGCAGGACAGTTCGCTGAGAGGATCAAACCTTTCACCAGATTGTTTAAGGGTAAACAACTATGGAACCTTATTAATGTGGTGACAGGGCTGTTACGGTCCCAGGAGAAGCAGCTTATTTTTAACAGGCTACTTGTTTATTAGAATTTTTGCTTTTTGTAAATGAATGAATTACAACCGAGGATTTTTTCATATATAATACTGTTTAATAAATAAGCAAATGCATTTACTTTCAAAAGCTGGCACTAACCAGATTCCGAGCTGACAGGCACAGTCCTCACTTCAACCTGTCCCAGTCTTTCCATATTCACAAGCTGTGTAACATACTGAACATCAGGGAGGAACTGGCAGCTCTTAGGAATCTCTTCCTTCGGCCCGTTACTTATGCTGAAAAGATCTAGAAGGAAAATCACATGCAAGGAATTTTTTAGTTATTCATTAACATACAGATTTGACAGCTATCTTGACTGAGGTGTCACAACAGCTGCAAAAAGATGGTGATAACTGCAGAACAAATTTAGACATACTCAGTGGAACATTTCTTAAAGAACATATAAAAATTCAGAAATGTAAAACTGATTTTTTAAATATGCACACAAGGAATAGCTGTTAACCAGGGCTGCCACATGCAGCTATGCCGGAATGTTCTGGGTGAGTTTTACTTGCCTCTGTCCACATGATCAGCAGGTTCAGCTCTCATGGTGAAGATGCGCTTAACCTTACAGCAGGCTGAAATTACAATGCCATCCAAAGACAAGAATGTGGCCCCTCGGAACAGCTCAGTAGTGAAAGAACCCAGGTCAATACACAGGTTACACCACTGCGTACAGTCACAGTCAAAAAATCAATTTTTTTACTAAACCTCTAGGCTCTAGCTTCTTTTCACTAGCAATACAGTTTCATTATAATGTGGCACATTTAAGCAAATGCATTAGCTCTTTGGGTCAGACCAATACACCGATCAACCACAATCACTGGCTGGGAAAATGAATAACATTGATTATATTGTTACATTGGAACCTTTCAAGGGATGGGAGATGTTTGACAGTAGGTGAACAGTCAGTTCCCAGAGTTGGTATGTTGGAAGCAAGAAAAATAGGCAAGCATAGGGATGTGAGCTACTTTGACAAGGACCAGACAGTGATGTGAGTGTCAAAGCATCTCCAAAATCTCCAAGCATCTCAGTGTCAAAGCATCTCCAAAATCTCCAAGCATCTCAGTGTCAAAGCATCTCCAAAATGACTGGTGGAGTGTCCTCAGTGTGAATGGGTTAAAACCAACCAAAAGTGGTCAAAAAAAGGACAAAGGGCATTTAAGTCTCACTGAGGAAAGACTATCCTGTCTGGTCGATTTCACAAAAGAGCTACTATAGCATAAATTGCTGAAAATTCTAAGCTGGTTATGACAGAAATGTGTCAGAACACACAGTGCATCATAACTTGCTGTCTATGGAGAGCATGCCAGTCAGAGATCAGCCAGACTGTTGACTCCTGTCCACCACCAAAAGCACCTACAATGGGCATAGTTAGCATTCATTGCATGAATGTGCAATGAAAAACGTTGCTTAATCTGATTAATCATTTTCCCTTTAAGTCATGTGGGTAACTGGATGTACTGGATGCACAAAGGAATGTAAGAAAGAGGCAGTGTAATGTTCTGGCCAAGGTCCTGCTAGGTGCTGGCATTCATGTGGATGTTACTTTGACACATACCACCTACCTAAACATCGCTGCATACTAGGTACACTCCATCATGGCAATGCCCTGACACCAGTGGTGTCTTTCTGCAAGACAGTAGGCTCAGCCTCACTGCAAAAATTATTCAGGAATTATTTATGGAACATGACAAGGAGTTCAAGACGTTGACTTGCCCTTCAAATTCCCAAGAACTCAGTTTGATTCAATATCTGAGGACTATGCAGGACAAATTAGTCCAATCCATGGAGGCCCTACCACATAACAATCTGCTGCCTAAGGTTTTGTTAAATAAACACAATGTGTCCAAAGACTATAGATAACCACGGTTTCTTCCTAAACCAATGCTGCTCATAGGAAATTTGCTGCAGCCTCTAGTCTCATGGAAAGGCTCTACACTAGATGTTGTAGCACATTCAGCTACAGGCATATTACTGAGGTTAGGCAGTGATGTTGGATGATTAGTTCTGGGTCTTAAACGCCATTCCACAGTTCCAGTGCCTCACAGCCTAATGCTTTATACCCCTCCAGCCAATGTACAGCATTGAGCATGGTGACCTTAGACTCATGTTCATCTGTTTCCGAGTGTCCCATTCGACCGGTAATGCTTTTCTAAGGAGATTATACAAGATGCATGTGTATTGTGAAAAACCTTTGCCAGTAACTGGACCTTAATGTAGCTGAATTCACTCATTAAAAAGAGTCAGGATACCCGTGGACTGATGCAATAAATAAACGGTTTGGCAAATACTCTAATTTACATCACAGATGCAGCTGGTCAGCCATTATATGTTTAGAGTCTAAATTTTGCTTCTTCAGTGTAATTTAAGTCACTAGTCACCCAAATTATTTCAGTACATCCTCAAACCTCATTATAACTGCACAGACTTGCTGATATAATTTAAGGCAAAATAAGATTTCCTGTGACCAATAAAAAACTGTATGACATTAATTTTCACACAGTGTGATTCTAGGTAAGCATTCCTACTACAGAGATGAATTGTAAAAACCTTAAAATGGCTGCCTGTTGTGTTTGGCTATCCTGAAGTTTTGTCTTTTTTTATAATTCCCAGCAAGTCATTCTGTCCTACACCACATCACCATGTCTGTGTCACCTTAATGAAGTGCTGGGCATGATTTAAGCATGTTCAGAAGACTAATCCATATTAGTCAGTTAAGCACGGTTTAGGATAAGGTAAGACAGAACTTTATTTATTCTGAGATCAATTCTTTTGCCTTTCACATGCTCAGTGCAACAGAAGAATAAAAGATAATAACAATATATTCTTTAAAATAGACCATAAACAGTACCTAAAAGTATTGGAGTGTAATTTTTAACCACAGTTAATTTTTAAGCTAATTATTGGTTATTAGTATGTCAGCTTCTTAAGATTAATATCAGTCAGGAAATGTTATTTAAAATGTGCCCTAGAATATATGGGGTTCTGAGCACTTACAATGCTGCGTCTGAGGCCTGTGAGAGGTATACGGGCATGCAGAGGGGTAGCTGAGAATTCCTTATGTACAGTGGATAAGTAAAGCCTCCGCTTCAGGTGCCCTTGATCTGTAACACTAACAGAAGCACAAGAATGTTAACCACAGCAGCTGATTTGGGAAGCAAATGGGAAGCAAGTTACATCAATTTCCTCTCTTGGTGTGCACATGTGTGCTTGTGAGTGTGAGGGCACATCTGCGTGTGTGAAAAGATTCAGTCTACATGCTAATTCACCTTCCCCACCTTCAGTGAATCTCATTTATCTTATAACCCTTGAGATATGCTTCAGGGAAAGACACTAAAACCATCCCAACAACCCAAGAACACATTTCCTGCTGTAGAAAAGTGTTTTAAGCAACATTATCTTCAAATTTACTAACATCCTTTATGCTTGGCATCAATTTGACCCCAGCAAAGTAAACCTCCAGAAAATGGTTGTAATTAAAACTGCCACCCATATTTATATGACAGGTATGTTTCTATGCTGACTACCTAAATAATGCTTTAATTAAAGTGTACATGTAATGCATCCCACAGTGACTGCCATATCAAAGCCCTCCTCTACCACATGTCATGTCAAGTAGCTCTTGCACTTGTTTGATTATGTTCAGATATGGCTCTGAAATGGATAGACATTTTTGAAGATTTTAAAATTGCATATAACAGCCTGGGGTCAGACTGACCCCAAAGAACAGTGATAGGTACAAAATGTGTAAAATGTAGGACTTTAAAAACGTATCTTCATGTTAATTTTGTATATACCCTGCTGTCCCTGTAAAATTAGGAAAAGTCATTTAATATGAAGCAAAAAATCAAGTCCATTTTATTTTCTTTAGAGACGTTTAATGGGCTAAATTTAGATATGGGAATTAGGGTCAAATTGACCCCCAGAATAGGGTGGGTTAAAATGGGTTAAATGAAATTACATCCATGTCAACTTCTATGTTGTTAAATCGTGAATATGTCTTTTCTCAACAGAAATGGGTGTAGATTTATGCACTGTACCATGCTTTTATGATCACACGTACACAAGTTCAGTGGAGAAGTCTTTACCAAGAGGAACATTCACCTGTAGGACCAGGAATCTCTGAATCAGGACAACTAGAGAAATGAGATACACAATCTCAAACTAGGCCAGGCAGAGGAAACATATTACTGTGAGCAAAAAAGTTCTCAACAATAAGATATACGATGATAATAACAATAATTACAAATGTAGTTTACTCCTTCCCTTTGTAACATTAAGCACTACCTCCTTCAACACATAAAACCAGGCTGTACATGAGACTGCTCATTAAAAGTTTTTATTAGCACAGGGCTGCTTTATGTTGCTTCTAAAAGCCCAAGATCAATGCAAGGACCTTAAAGAAAGTTCTAATTATACCCTTCAGACAACACTCACGAGCTGTCTTGCCATCCTTAGGCAATTGCATCCTATGTGTTTGACTGCTACCTTCGAGGCTGTACACGAAACCTTTCACTTCTTTATCAAACATCTGGTTTGAAATAGAAAAACAAACAGCAGCAAGAATCATGCAAAGATACTAAACATTCAACATTTTCTTTTTCATTTCATGGCAGTTTGACAGCTGTCTGAAATTGTACAATGAGGAAAAACAACATTTTAGTGGAGACAGGCTCAGAAGAGCCTCATCACAATCAATAAACCTAATAAAGTTAATCCTTACTTTACTGATGGATGGTTGGCCTCCACTAAGTTTCCATTTTGCCACAGGATCTTTTCCTTGTGCACTGAAAATCTCAACCATGGCACCTCCCTTGAACACACCAAAACAAAACAAGACATACATGCTACCAGTCCACCACACCTCATCTGAATCACATGTGTTTAAATCTCCACATATATGCTCTCCTACCTGATAATCGTTTCTGAACATGATTCCAAAGGTTCCTAAATCCAGTCAGTTAAAATGAGGATTGTCAACTAAAATGAGGGTTGTCACCTTTTTTTGAAGTTTGAAGTTTGTCAAACACGATTACTTGACAGGTAAGGTGTATTACTCATCATCATCTTTTTAGTTAAACATTAAAACACTATTTGATTAATATAACTGTTAATTCTTCGCGCGAATGATAGCTAGTTACTTAACTATGTAGCTAACTTTACTACAGACAAATAGAGGTTGCTAACATTACTTAGCTTGCCGAGATCATATATGGGCAAAAAAGACACGCACCAAAAAAAGCAAGTGCTTGAATGCTGCAAGGAGATTCCTTTTAAGATCATGTAACACTGGTTACTTGCAGCAAAAGAATATTATTTAAAGTGTAGACAGTAGCTTAAAGGTATGCCAGCAAAAAGAGCCATTGGAGCTAAAAGCTACTAGCGCGTCCCTAGCAACAGGCCGTCTACTGTACATAGCAACGGGACAACATGAGGGAGAGGCTTGTTAGGCAGGGGATCCTGGAGATAAACCGTTTTCATTTTCACAAGCTGGCAAATCCACAGGTGGGTGACAAGTGTTAAACATTTCCCCAGCAAATTTTGTCTACTTTAAGGGGCATTAGGGCTAAAATGGAAATGTACTGCATCTACAGTAGTGCTACGTCTGTTGAGTAATATTTTCTAGCTAAGTCATCTTGGAATGATGTATATTGAATATGGAAGGGCCCATTAATGTTACTGCTAAGAGGCCAAATATCACATTTGTGATGTATGAAGGTTATTACTGTGTAAGAACATTTGTAGGACAAAACACAAAACGGACAAAAAATCTGCCAAACCTGTGAGGTTATATGATGCAGTGCTGCACGACAGAATATTTGGCGTCATATGCTATATAAACAAACCTATTGGGATATTCCTGCTTGGGCTAGGCCCCTTACTTCCAGTGAAGGACTTAATCTTAATGTTTTAGCATACCAAGACACTTTGGACAACCCCATGCTTGTGGGGCACAGTTTGGAGAAGGTCCATAAAACCTTGGTTTGATGACATTGTTGTGAATGAACTTGACTGGCCCACAGAGAGCCCTGACCTCAATCCCATCCAACACCTTTGGGATGATTTGGAACAGAGATTGTGAGCCAGGCCTTCTTGTCCAGCATTAGTGCCTGACCTCATAAAGGCTCTATGGAATTAATGCACACACATTGCATCAAAAACCGTCTAAAATCTTGTGGAAAGCCTTTGAAGAAGAGTGAAAGCTGTTATAGCTGCGAAGGGGGACCGACTCCATTAAAGTCTTTTTGAATCCAGTTTCACTACAGTCCTTGTTGATAGAATGGTCAGACATTCCAATAGTTTTGTCTTTAAGAGTATAAACGGGATGATGTATCTTGAATGTGGGATAGCTATTTATAACTACAAGCTTGTTTATGTACTCAGTTCACTTTGATTTGCTGTTTTTTCTCTGGCTGGCTAATGAAGAATAAAGCTAGATAGCATCCATTATTGTATGTATGTATTATTTATCAGTAGTTCAGTAGAAAATTTCTATATTACTGTTGGGGGGTTCCTAAAGGTTATGTGAGGTTATGACAAGTAAAAAAACAAAATGGCAATTTGTCATCTCTTACTCAGTTCTATTAAGTTCTTTAGACTAAATTTATTATTTTTTGCTGGTGAAAGCACCTGCACCTTTATTTTAGAAAATGTCCCAAAACAGGATGAATCATAACAAACTTTATTTCCTGTTTTGATACATCCAGGATGTGCTAAGAAGTTGCAGTTGTGTTCTGTTACTGGAGTTTTCTGGACTGATTTTTTTTTCCTTTGGCAGCTACTTTACTTCTACTTGCATCAGCATTTCACTGAAGTAAAAGCACTTTATTCCATTGTGATTTTAGGCTAGACTATCTATAAATAAATCTGGATAATCTCTTAAATTGCTGAAATGCAACATTGTAAAGTAAATCCATTCTGCCAGCAGACAGTGCCATGAGGTACCTCTGTCTCTTTGCTGGGCAAGTTGGCCTGTTATCTTTAAATTCTACTGTGAGTCTGTTGTGTACAGTGACTGCCACTGCATCATATGTGTTGGCGCTACCTAAAATGCCATGGCTGAACAAATGTTGATTTCTGCAATGTCCAGATAATTATTATGGTTATGAATTATGAAGTCTTAAACTTATTCGCATTCCTCAGGTCTTTCCAGTATCCGTCATATATTTCACAATTTCTTTTAATGTGTTGCATTATTGCTATCTTTAGGGACATATCTCAGCAACGTACTTGAGCCAGTTCACAAAGGCCTTCATAATTGCCTGATGTTTTGAATTAGACATTTTTTTATGTGGTTTCCCGAATTGGTGGTAATAATCACCGATTTCATGATAGCATTACGAAATCATTCCATTGTCGCTGGAAAAAAGTTGTAATATTGTTTCAGCAAAGAGCCTGTTTTCTCCTGTTTCCTAAGGCAAAATATAAGGATAAATCAGACAATAAAACAAATGAGTAACTGAGTGTCTTGACATATTTACTGAAACCCTGAATTATTATTAATAAATGTTAACTACTCTGCAAAAGCAGCTTTTCAGAAAATGTAATTATGTACATCGTAGGCATTTATATTGTACTGGAATGCTTATTTGGCAGGTATTACAGGCATATCGCTGCTGTATTTCATCCGTTCTGAAGTGATGTTATTACAGATTGTCCAGATTGGTAAAGCTCTACTGTCTTAATAGTGAAATTCCACAAGTAATACAGGAGACAAAAGAAAAGAGATGTTGCAGCACCAATACAACAGTCTTTTATTTTCAAGCCATGAAAGAGGACAAATCCCAACATCCAGGTAGAGTTCGGAGAACTATTCATTTCAGGGCACTTGCAAAGAAGTTTTATTTGTATGTAGTTCTGATATGTTTTGTCAGCTCGAACAGCATTCTATCTCTAAGTGTCCGCTGCTGACTTTATTTAATAAAACTCTTCTTTTAAACCTTTCAACAAGAAGAGTCACCTTGACATATTTGGCCAACAGTCATTCGGAATGTCTTGCTCAGTGTGAAGGGACGATGAAGGAATGTTGATGTTGTGTCATGCAGAGGTGCATCATCTGTTATCTTGACTGCTTTATCAGCTTTAGGTGTCTGCTAAAGTACTGTTAATTTTTCACAGAATCTAATATCTGAACTTGCAAGGACAGTGACAGTCGTATGATTGGGCCCACTTTATCACTGGTCTATTCAATATGACTACTCAAGTGTTCCTTCTTATAAATAAATAACATTCCTGCTATACCAGCTCTGTCGCTGCGCATATCTCCTCATCCACAGGAGAGACATTTAAGTTCTGGTCCCACAAATATGCAGCACACGTCCAGAATATTGTTCCTCTCAGAAACCTTATTTCTGCAGAAACTATAACTTTAGAAAAAGAGGAAAAAAAAATTGTAGCTTTCTATGTAAGTTCCTTCAGAAGAGATTTTATTTCATTTTATCTGCACTGTTTCTGTTGTTCTGTCGTTTGTGAAATTTTAAAAGACAGCTAATATTTATGTAAAAAAACAGAAACAAAATGGAGATACCATAGAAGAACGGCATGAAGTCCCCAAGGAAAGAAATCTTGTGATTAAACATTCTTGGTAAATAGCTTCTGTAAATGTAATGTTCATTTAAAGAAATAAGGTTATATGCATATAACCTTTATTTGTATAAAGAAACTTTTAGTATAAAAGGACCTATACTCAGGGTGCAGACAGCGTGTGCCTCATCATCGCACGTCAAACCTGTTCCGGTTGCAGCTCCAAAGAAATCAGATTTCTCTCACTTAGTACTTTTCCTTGAGCTCTTCTGTTATCTTTAATCATTAATAAAACTTGTAATGCATCTCCCTATTAAAGGCTGTTTTTATATCTTCAACCTCCCATGTCCTTTTATTAGAGGTTATTCGTAGAAGTTAATACAGTTTCATGTTTAAAGCATTATTTTTGGTCTAAATAATGTAGAAATTAGACTACCTCTTGTTTGAAGCTCTACACTCATTTAGATGGTCTGTGCCAATTAGCATTCGGAGAACAGTGTGCAAAAATGAAATATTATCAGTTTGTATCTGTGATCATCTGAAGAGCAGAGCGTGTCCTGCATTTGCATGAGACAAAGGTTTAGTAGGTACTTTAAGCAGATGGTGGGTCTTTTTATGCATCTCAATACTAATGATGCTGCAAACTATTTTCCAAATTGGATTTTGGAAGCTTCCTAATAAGTCTATTACTAAGCAATGTAAATTAAGTTTGCTGCCACTGAAGGTCAAAAATGTAATCTGATGGAGGCGTAGTTTAAAACTGACATGCAGTTTTCCTTCTTATTTTCTCAGTAGAAAATTGCATTGCGCATGCATGATTTTATTTGCATATGTGCATTTTACTTGCATATGTGTTATTAAGTGATATGGTTGTATTTTATTATTGCCTGCATGCAATGGATTATCTATATTTGCTTGTGTACTATAGGCTTTCATTAAAATGTGTTGCATTAGATTGAATTCAGATACAGTGAGCTTATCAACTAAGAAACTACCTGAAGAACTAGCTACCTGATAAACAGATGAACGACAAAATTAGCTAACATGCTGCACTGATCAGCCACAACATTCTATCAGGTGAAGTTATTGTCGGGTTATGTGGCACTTGTCAGGTATGGGATATATTGAGCAGTTGATATATAGATGTTATACATATTAAGTTACTTTTACCTGTAATAGAAAGGTATCAGAACACACAATACATTGGGGCTTTCTGCACATGAGGCTGCGTAGTTATAGACGAGTCAGAGTGCCCATGTAATGTGGGAATTACAATTGTAAAAAATGTAAAGTTGAAGAAGATTTGAAGGCATGGACTAATGACTCACATTTTCTTTTACTTAATGTGAATGTGTGTGTGTGTGTGTGTGTGTGTGTGTGTGTGTGTGTGTGTGTGTGTGTGTGTGTGTGTGTGTGTGTG
>JBBJLR010000111.1:19265741-19291391 GCA_037577145.1 Brachypetersius gabonensis
TTTTTGTTAGAGGGTTCAAATATTTATTTCCCTCAATGAAATGCAAATCAGTTTCTATCTTTTATTTAAAGTTATTTATTCAATTTTTCTTTTGATGTGCTATCTGTCACTGATCAAATAAACCTACCATTAAAATGATACTTTTCATTTCTTTGTCATTGGACAAACTTACAAAATCCGCGAGGGGTCAAATAATTATTTCCTCCACTGTAAGTTGTCCCAGAACTAAGTATTATGGGGCCTGTTTGCCCTGTAATATAAATGTGTTTTTCATTTACCTTAAACTCTGTGCTGTTCTATTTTCATAGAATCCATATCTACTAATACATAAACAGGCTACAAACACAAACTATAAACCTAGAATTGCGTTAGCCAGTAGAACATCTAGCAGCAGAATGAAATGAATTTATCAAAGTGGCTGCTTCAGGGTAAAACTAGGGCAAAATGAAACAGATTGTATTCCCTTGCAACCATGACAGGTGGAGGGCCAGCAGCTCAGGGTTCCGCTGTGTGGGACAGAGCTCTTCAGGTCATAGCAGCGCAGTGTTCCTTGGTTTGTATTATATGCCTTACAGGGCAGGTAAATTGTTAGGTAATATTTTTACTATTAAATAATATAATTAATAAACATTGTTTCTTCTACTTGTCCCTGCTATGCTGTTTCTTCCATTTACCATAATGTTAATATTGCTTTCATAATGATTTAACATAATTTGATTAAATGTACTTGCATGAATTTTATTTCCCAGCATTAATATGTTTCAGTGTGCCTTTAAAAAATAGTCTACATGTATGAGGGGACGTTTACGAAATATTTCAGACTTCAGACGATTTATTTAATTAAACTGATGTACTGACTGTTGAAGCTGCTGTAGGTAGCAGGCAGGCATTAGGACCCAGGCGAAACTACATGTAGCTGCTTGTTAGCGAGTAGCAACCAGAGCCTATTTAGTAATATTTCTCTGGTAGCGACATTTGTACTCAATTCAACAGAACAGTACTATGAGTCAGTGTCAATACCTGTTCATTGCTTAACTTTACTTGTTTCCTTAAGTGAAAGGAAAGATTTGGTGAAAGTTTGGATCACGCTTAAGATTTGAGACGCACTCCGGATATAGTGAAACACCTTCCGGATATACTGAAATCTTTTCACATACATCAACATGTGAAAAGTTTCACTATATTATAGGAATTTATTTTTGTTACATAATATATTTCATATGCATTACATAAGCTTTTCATGTGTGCGTGAGTCAATTTCACCTGTATCTAAATAAGCATTTCATATATGTGTGTGAGTGTGAGAAAATACATTTCACATGTATCTGTATGAGCTTTTCATATGTGTGTGAGTCCTTTTCATCTGTATCTGTATAAGTGTTTCATATATGTGTGTGTGAGTTTTCAGTAGAATGGATGCATGCGTGACAGTTTCATATGTGAATGTGTATGTGTTTCATATGTGTTTGTGTAACAGAAGTCTGAAATATTTCCTAAGCGGCCCCTCATATACATGCACACATACACACACATACACACAAACACACACACAACTGTACACACACAACTGTATACACACACAAAAATTTATACAACTTATTTATACTTTAATACTTACAAATACATTTTGTGTACCTTCAACACACCACCACTGGGTCCCTGAGCAAGACCATTAACCCCAAGTTGCTCCAGGCAGAGATTGCCCCCTGTAGGTACGGAATGGAAGTCGCTTTGGATAAAAGCATCTGATAAATGCCATAAATGTAAATGTAAATATACTGATTATCCAAAGTATTATTTAGTGTTTTTTTCTCTTAATATACTGCACTGATCCCGATTCCAAAGGAAACTACTTAAGTCCTCTGCATTTAACACATTCACCTGAGTGAAGCAGTGGGCTACCAACAATGGAGATCAGGGGGCAGTCTGTGGGGACCATTGGCATTCCGTGGATTTGAACCCACAACCCTCTCAACACAAGGGCAACTCCCTAACCACTAGAACACGCTTTATGCTCATATCCAGTCACATGATGCTATAAAGTTGTAAGGCTTGCTAACAGCGCTAGTGCTCAGGCAACAATCACTCAGGTACAGTTTTTTCACATGCTTACTTTCTGATCATGTATTGCAAATTGCACATATTGTGAATGATTCTGTGGATGCTACTTAATTCATCTTATAGAAGTCTATATAAATGAGCTTTTGTTCTTGCCATGGATGCATAAAACTCCATCCATTAGATATCAGCAATGCTGAAAGCAAGGTTCTTTCAGGTGCAGCAAAGGTACTACACATGTTTAAAGCTTTAGGGTAGCATATTTACTGCCTGCTGTATTTTGTCCGTCAACACAGCAATCAGTGAAAGCAAATGGGCCACATAATGCAGCAGGCTATGCTCAGTCAAGTGTGTGAGATCCAAATTTCGTGCCGGAGGCTCGATTTTTTTCCTCCTGCTTCCTCTTCTTCTCTCTCCTACATCCCTAGAGCCCTTTCTCTCCTCTCTCTCTCTCTCTCTCTCACACGCACACACACATAACTTGCCCAAGAGATGACTAATCCCTGTGTCTGGAGCTGCAGGCTTTACAGAGGAGAGACGGTGGCTCCCAATTGCAAGCTGACCTTTTCTTCGCTCTCCTGGATTACTGTACGCATTTACATTACTGTACACAACAGATGAGCGCTGCCCGTCAGCCTGCTGCGAGGTGACCTTTGGCTCCTGGTTTAATGAGTTCCGTTTGTGTAGTGCCAGCAAACCCACGATGGAGAGCAAAGGTGAAAACCACAGAGAAACTTTAGCTTGACTCCAAAACTTTGCCGTAGATACGCTCCATTATTTATCTCCAGTGCTGGACAGGCTTTGGATAAATCAGAAAATCGTACATGTGAAGAAACCAGCTATTTTCAAGATGGTTTAGTGATCGATGGGAGCAGGATGTGCTCAGGCCTACATTGTAGCGGTTTGCAAAACAAGCCAAAAACATTAGTACCTGAAATCTTTGGACTTTTAAGAAACCTTAAAAACAGAGCCCCTTACATAGAGCGCCATCACCCATTTCAAACAATTATAACAGAAACAGGTGATGCAAAGAATTTTATTTGACTTTCTTTTGGCAATATTTGTGCTGATGTACTTTGTAGAAAATGTAGCTGTAATTAATGGGCAGTGATTTTACCAGCATAGTGCAATTTATTTACAGTTCTGAAACTACATTCTCACAATTACAGCACATAACATTATTCATGTTTTTTTTTAAAGAGGTCCATATACTGCATTGTTGCAACAATGCAAAGCAATGTTTTATGTGTATTCAAAACCCAATACTTTTTCAGTACGTTACAAAAAAAAGAAAGAGATAAAATCTTACTAACAAACAAATCCAAGCACCGAGCTCCAAAACAGTCAAGGCTGCTCATGGCTGCACAAATTAACAGAAGCTTTCTTATTATGCTTTACAAATAACAGCTAATTACAGTACAATCCCACATTTAACCCTTTCGAAAAGAAGCATGGTCTGTTTCTTTCAGAATTCTCTATTTTTAGACCAAATAACTGTATTTAAGGAATACAGTAGACAATTGCAGGATTTCTTTGCTATAGTTTTTTTTACAATGTGGTATATTCTATTTTAACATTTAAATCAAGTAAATTCAGTGTTTCTCTCTTTTTGGTCTTTCTAGGAAGAGGCTCTCTAATCACTAATCAAAACATCTTGATAATATCAATCCAATGCATACGCATCATTATGCGTTAGTTATTGTGAATGTTCATGTTTAAATCATGTTTATGTTGACACAAGAGATAAAAACAGACTTCCAGTGAGTGCAATTTAAAGGCCTTGAATATTGCACTGTATAGTAGAACGTTTTACACAGCAGATACATTAAGTTAAGTGTTATCACATTTCGCAAAAGCACAGTCAAGTGACTCTGCCCTATTTGTGTCGTAATGCATATTAAGCACATCTGACGTCTTCCCTCTTGATTACTGTAGATGTTCTCTGTATGCTTTCACTCGTAATGTTCTCTTGTAGACTCATTGAGGCCTTTTTTACCATTACAAAAATTCAGAACCAAAGCCGTATATGTGCTGCTCAGTAGCAGGGAGTCGATTTCTGACTTATAAAAAGTGGTAATTGTTTTTACTGTTCATGTAAAAAAACAACAATGGAGATACCAATTAACAACTGGGAAGCGGGCAAAGTACAAGTCTTACTATCTGTTTGGGCTAAAGATACATTTCAGTGGGAGTTTTCTATGATGCTAACAAATCTTTAATGCTGTGTAAAATGCGAAGGTGTATCAGATCATCGCTTACAAGTCAACTGGGTTTGGTACTCGTTGCTAAAGAATGCAGAGAATCAGTTCAAAAACAAAAGACTACAATATCGAAAGTGTCTGTGACAGAGAAACCTTTCCACATGGTTTGCCTCCATGGATGTGATTTTGGGATGACTGGGCATAAAGTGCGGGGGGATAATTGCGCGGCTAGCGCAACACATACACCGCTACCAGGCCGAGATACACTGGAAAATCAAAGCATGCTGCAATTTCCGTGCCATCACAGTAAGGCTGAGGTACAGCACGTTTCTTGTATTCTGATGGGAAAAGGTTCTATAGTCATGGTTCCAAATCCTCTTTTTATGTTACTGGTATATAGTCCACCTTAAAGTGTTCTTTGTGTGCAACCAAGGGGATCCTTTAGGCTAGAAATGCTGCCAACATGTAAAATTATTATTCATTTTGAAATGAAGAAATATTTTTTAAACGTATCTCACATATAAGAAAATGCCAATGTATTTTTTCTCTGTATACATATAGACTTTATCTGAGCAAAAACAAACACATCACTTTTGTTGCAAGGCTGGGTAAACAGGTTCTAGCTGAACATGCTTATCAGCATCTTCTCACACGTCCACAGCAGCATCGCCAGTGAATTTTGACAATAATTGAACAGATGTTTCTGAGGCTTCACCCTGAAGGATCTGTAACATTAACGTAACTTTTCTCATTATGAGTGTTGTTTGACTACTGAGGTGCTTAAGTCACAGAATTTATACATCTAATTATTTTCACCAAAATCACCCTTTAAACTATACCAGAAAAACTGTACAATGGGGTGCCCTCAGTGGTATATATTTGGTACATTTTATTTTAGGCTCATAACTAGACAACACTCTTCATAAGGGTATAAGGGTTCTTCACACTCACACATCTGATATAAAACATTCTTCCATGGCATGCAACCCACATATCCTAATGCTTATTTGTTCTCTGAAAGTGGCTGTTTATTCCAAAAATATACTTCCAACCAGCAAACGACTTCTCCTTATGGGAGTTTATGGAACCGTCAGGTTGAATTTATCTAGACTTGTTAAACAATTGTACATGCATAGTGTGTGTGCACTGTACAGCATGATCTGGTGTATATTTGGAAAATGTGTTTAGCTGCTTTAGTTTATTACAATGCTGAGTTGGTTAACCAAGAAGTATCTGTGTGATTTTCTGAGTTGAAACACCTTTTTCCACTCCGTTCTAATCAGCCTTCCTTTTCTTCACTGCTGTTTACACACACAGACACAGAACGATGTAGACATAGTCAGACATAGACACACTTTATCTGCTTCATTTAATGTCTGGTAGGCAGTACACACCGGGCACCAAACAACGGAAGCTGCATGTAAACTACTGACTGTACAAGGACAGCATTTCCCATGAACTTTGTGTGTGCAGAGATACGAAGACAAGATGGGAAATATGGATTTTAACCAGTTTAGATCGTGATTGTTTTAAAAACGTAATGATTTTTTTGGGTCCAATTTAACAACCAAATGCTGTCAGGACACTTTAGTGTGTCAATTCATTCTTATACATATGTTGACAGGGGATATGTCACCCCACTTTCATCAAAACAAAATATCAATGCATTATCTGAGGTTTTGAGAGTCTTTCGTTCTACATTTTCTCGTTTATTGTATACATAACCCAGTAGTAGAGCACATCTTTTAAAAAAGGCATTTGTAAATAGAGATATTCCCTTTGTGCCTCCCAATCCTGGCATGGCTGTATTTGTTAATCAGCAGGCATTATTATCCGTCACAATCTGTCAGGCCAGATTTTATGTGAAGGTGCCTAATTAAGTGTAGACTGATAAAGAGCCTTTGGTTTTTATTTAACAGCCTGTAAAAGGTGCAAGGTCCCTTAGGAATCCTCCCTGGCTCGGATGGTGGTACCACATCCTGAGTTATTCATGCCCCTGCATCATTTGCATGGAGTCTTGTGCAAATGAGGCCTTACGTCAACCGATCAGAGACTGTAGTAATCACTGTGCAATGGGTGGAAAACAAATTTAGGTGCTATGTAATTGTAATTGTATGTAATCGCTTCTGCATGCTTTAAACCTCTTGTGTGCGTACATTCGAGCCTTTAACAACCATATACTCCAGTCTAACATCCTGCATGCCCCAAACAATGAGTGGCCTCCAACATCTTGATGATTTTAAAACACGGTGCTGACAGAGCTTTCCTTTCATTTGTGTCTTTGTCTTGATACTAACTTGTCTTTGTCTTGATACTTTGTCTCTGATTGTGCAACCATTTTGTTTGTTTGTGTTTTTTTACTTAGTCTTTCTCCCAGCCTCCACCATCAGCCTTCACTTCTTCATAAGGGGTCTGGAGACACATTTCTGTAAACTGCTCTGCTGAATGTTCATTGTAAGAAGTGCTATTTGAATAAACTATAACTGCATATTATTGCTGTTGGATCAAATTTTTGTATCTCAATTGTTATAATTTTTATGACAACATCAACCTCAGAAAATATATTCAATCAAATTGATCAATTAATTTAAATTAACAATCAGTTAGCTCTAAAAAGCCAATTCACTTTGTAATTCCTTTAGTTTTATAACTGGAATTTAAAACTAATTTTACACAGGAACACTGAGTGCCATTGGACTCGATTCTTTTCTCCTTTAAATATGGTTCTCCTTTAAATTCACATCCTCAAAAGATACCTGAATAATATAAAGCACCCGAAGGACTTAATCTACACTGTCAAAAAATGGTTCCGTATTAATCTCCCCCAGGTATAAACAATGTAAATGTTTCCTCAAAGCTACAAGTCAATCCTTAATGATCATTTGTGGGACCGTAAATGAGCTGTAAAAGTGCACTGATCCTGGGAAATGGCATTTTTTGACCTTTTCACAACTTTGTATGTAGAAAAATTATTAAAAAGCTTTTATGGGGTACTACCTCACTGACTTGAAGGTACTACCTAAGTAACAGCTCAGTGTGTATGGTCATAGAGAGTCTGGTGCATTGATAAGGGCAGATATTGCCGCAGTAGTATAGGTGCAAGTAATTTCCATTTGTTTATGTATAATGTGGGCATGGTAGCCACAGATAAGAATGTGTTGGTTGTTTCCATATGCTCAGCTAAATTGCTTATGTGTGTGATGGATGACAGACGAGAGATGGTGAGGTGAGTGGCATCTATATTAGCATTGCACCGGCTCACAAAGCCTTTTGTATGTGCTGAAGGCATGAAACAGGCTGTGTTCACACTGTGTTCACACTTAGAAATTTAAGTCTGACTTGTGCATTCCATCTGTGTTGAATTGTTAAGCTTCATCACAATTGCAAACCTCAGAATGTTAGCATTTTATTACATACCAGAATGGAGAGAATAATACATAAACAGTTCACTCTAAAAAGTTTCAGACTCCTGTACTTATTTCATAATCATATTAGCAAAAAGGGAGCACTATAGACATTACTAATTCACAATGTTATGAATGACAGACTATAATTAGCTTAGAACTACCAATTTTATCCACAACTTTGTTCATTAATTTTTCCCACACCCTCCTAACAATTGTAAATCAGATGCATACATTGAAAGAATTATTCAAATCTATTCAAATGAAGTCAGACTATTCAAATGAGCAAGGCCAATGGCTAAGTAACAGTGATTGCAATATATGCGGAAGTACACTGCTCTGTCAGCTGTCTGTGGCCCTTCCCCGAAGTCTGACACGAGCTTAAAAGCAAAGTGGCAGATTTTTAGCAATCAGCCTTGTCGTTTTACAACACGTTGCAGCGGTCTGAAAAGGTGTTCACATCCTAAATAACAGCAGACTCATCAAAGGAGAAATATCTGCGGCATGCTTTAAGCGAATGGCAGGCCAGATTGCGAGCACTTCTGTCTCACCAGGTTTCTCTCTGCCATGATCACCCTGTTTCTGCATAACAAACACCAAGGATGAAAGTCAATGAGCATCCCTTTACTGCCTGAGGACATCAGCCCGATCCTCCATTACACGTGCACTGCAAAATGCCCTACACGGCAGGCAATCACCATCTGCATTTAGATACATCATTGATTACTCTGGTCCACGGAAAGCTGAGACTACTGGGAATTAAACATCAGCATTGCTGGGAAAGGATTAAGGGGGGAAAAAAACAAGAATGGCACAAACAAGTTTAATAATAGCTTGGCAACTGAAACCCCTTCGGGCCAGGCTGCAAAGAAACACTCTAGGGGAGCGGAGAAAAAGAAAAGAAAACCAAAAAGCAAAGAAAGAAAAAAGTAAGATAGAAATGCTCAGAAGTTGACACGGGGGAGTACGTTGGCATTGTTGCAATAATGACAAGGGTACCTGGGGAAAGCGTGTGCTTAAGTCCCACTGCGGCAGATCCGCATGTGCAAATCTCCCAACTATACAGTTACCTTGGGAAAGGCAACTGCTGAGGTCCAATCAGCACACTGCCTGTAGTTTCCAGAGTGACAGTGTTGCTAGGGGAGCAAGGCCTGTTACACTCTTTTTATTATGTTGATTGTGTAAAGGTGACAGGTCCACATAATGAGGCAGTAAGGCAACAAGACCGTATGCGTGCAAATGCAGGATTCATGCTTGCTTCTCATAACACTGGGTAACAATTTTTTAGGAAAGGTCTGTTTCATTGCAATTTTTTATGTTTTTTAGTAGGGGTGGGAATTGAAACTTGGTTCTGATTTAGAACCAGTTTTAATCTTGTGAAGCACCGGAATCATTTATCTCAGGCATTATTGGTTCCTCTAACCACACCTTGGAGAAAGCGGTCCAAGGCGTGGTTGCATTTTACAAATTTTGACACTGCTTCTTTGTAACCAGGGTAATTCCATTTTAACTTGCAAGGGTGGTAACACCAGTAACATATCAAAATATTTAAGGTCCTAACATTAAAATTCAAGAATGCCATGTGTTCGATTCTCAGTGCTCGAGTGCAAGCTTGATGGTTATTTTTTATAATTATATATTTTTTTATTGTTTAAAAGAAGATATTGTTTATTGTTTGCACTGATAATTCACTTCACTTGCATGCGGTGAGTTGGAGGCAAACCCAGAGCGGATTTCCAGCGGTGTGTGTATTCTCCTATCGATTAAGTGGAATGGATAAATGTGGAGGATCCAAATGAATAATTATAAAATCTGATTGAAAGGCGGTGACGTCCATTAATTACAGTATAGCAGGGTCTGTTCTTTCCTCCCTGGGGACGGGAGCATTTATTTACTGTCTCCAAAAAGAACATTAGAATGGCGAGAATCACTCACAAACAGAGCTACCATGTAAAACTCCACACACTCCCCGTGGTACCACACACTGAAAGACTACATCTCCCAGCCTCCCTAGTGGATCAATTACAGAGAATGCAAAGTTTCTTAAGGCAACAGGCTCATCCTGCAACACTTCAGGAATTGATAAGGAATCGGATCAATAGGAAGAATCGATACTGACATTGACATCAATAATTGAATTCCATCCCTATTTTTAGTCAAGTTTTGCACGCTGAATCAGAAAATCACATCAGTGAAACTAAATTGTATGTATATTTTGTCATAATTTTCAAATTAGGCTCACAGATGCATGACAGTTGGCACCCCTGTTATCTACATGTACACTGTTATCTACATGTAAAAGTTAAACAAAAGATCGAGCCACCAAGTTCATTTTTTTCTAAAAATCACGTTTCAACCCTTCAAGCTACATCAATATAAACGTTACCACAGAAATCAGTGTGCGGAGATTGTATAGGACACAATGTAATGAAACAAATTTTTGTTGCCTGGTGTAATCACTTGATTTTCTCCAAGTGGATTTAAGGGACTTTTCTCATTTGTCGAGAGAAAGTACATATTTATTGGTAGAAAGAGGTTTTGTCTGGTTGTCCATACTCCCACACCCCTCCCCAAGGCACTACCTTAATTAGGTGTAACCAGCCATTACTCCAGGCTGCAAAACAGCCCACTATTTCCAGTCTCATGGCAAAGTCTCGAGAGTGGCATTCAAATGGGCCAATTACATCTGTCAGCACCCATTAATACATTCTAGCCACACAGTAAGGCGGCTGTTCTAATTAAGCATGAGGGTTTGGCCCCCAACTGGCCTGCTGATCAACTGGCTGCCTTTTGAGAATTTTGCTCCCCTCGCACCCTCTAAACCGAGTTTTTTTTCACCTCTCAGCACAGATACTAAGATACTCTCCAGCTATTTTTGAGTAACCAGAGGGAGTCAGGCCTGGTGGATGTCCTGGAGGTGTTTTTGACCTCACTTATGAGTTCTGGTCTCCGCAGCACCAAGCTGAATTCCCTCCAGCCTACGTCCGACTGTTTCAGCCAGATGCCTCACTCGATGCTGCCGCTGCAACATTTCAGCCCATTTGACGCCCCCTCCTGAGGCTCCATTAGGGAGAACTTGTTCCTTAATGATTTTTGCAGCACTCACAAGTGATTGCTTAGTATGTATTGGCATATTCTTGCCAGCATATTGAAAGCTGAATATTGGGGTAAGTGCAGGCAGGCCTATGTGCCATATGTTGAGTCTTCAGCTGTTATGTGATAGGGTTTATGAACTGGCATTATTTTTGAACTGGAAATTCAATCTCATGGGGCCCAAGGGAATGTGTTCATGGTCTATAACTGCTGCCTTTGCCTTGCAGTTTTACAATGTGTGTTATATAGGTCAATGCAATCGGCCAGGTTGTACCTGATTTATCGTCAGGTCATATCGCTCTCCTCCACTGTTTCAAGGCTGCACTTATACATGACCCTCTGCACTTTTGTTACGACTTGTTTGCTGATTGTTATATCAAAGACCAGTCTGTCTTTCACATAAATGCCCTCTGGCAAACGAAACGCTTGAATAGTTCATTGTAGATTGCATGTAATTAATGAAGCAATTATTTAACGCCCCGAACATTTGATTATTTAATTATTTGAGTAGTCCTACGTACTGTGTTAGTTTTGATTATCCCTTTTTGCCAGGGCTGAAAAGGGTTCATTAGGATTCATTTCGAGCACAGAAAGATAAATCCAGTTGCAAGTGTGAAAACCAGTGACTCATGCTTGATTAAGGCTATTTTTAGGCAGCAGGCTGTAATGCTCTAATCAGATCTGTTTTCATGCCCCCCAAGGATGCACCTGGTAAAAGTTTTGCTTTGTAGTGCATAAGCCTAACTCTTGGGTTAGGATTTAGATTTGAGTCCAGTCTGTGCCAATAGCGAGGGACTATCTCCTCACTGAAGTTGGCAGGATCTTTTTCCTGATGTTTTTCAACAAATCCTACCAGTCAGTCAAGAGTTTCCATAGACTCAAATTTACACATACATTGTGGTAAGTACTCTGTATCCCTAAAGGGCCCGTATTGTGGAAAACTGTGTAATTTGTTTTGTTCTTGTTTTTTTTTTTTGCTTAATAGATTTTTTTTTTTAATGTTCCCTCCCCAGTCCATGTTGTCCATATACATATACAGTCCATGTTGTCCAAGCCAAAAACATATTTTTGAATTGTGATGTCAAAAAAACATTTATCTGATTAGACAGCATAGTCCAGCCCAGCCAATATCACGGCGGGCCGTGCTCGGGAAATGAGGTGAGGCGCAAGCAGGCAGGTTCCCTTTGCAAGGTGTTTTATTAACAAAGGACACAGACACTACATACAAAAACAAAGAGGTACGAGGACCTTTCAACTCAAACTCAACTACATAAAGGTCACAGGAGGATCAGGGTTCATGAGGATATTCATGAGGGTTGACCAGCATACACAGAACTCGAACTTAAGTACACAACAGGAACCAATCAACAAACACAATCACTAATACAATATACAAGACACCTGAAACCAATACACATCACCAAATCCATACACAGACGTCAAAAAATAAAAGTCCCAACATTCAAACCCTAAGAGCGGCCCCAAGTGGCCGCTCCGTGGACGTCACCGACATCACAGCCAACACTGCTTATTGTGTAATGCTTGATGCACGGTCGTTAATCAGAACAGAGGTCTTTTATACTTTATATTTCTTAAAGGCACAGAAATAAAAACGAGCCTGTTTAATTCTAAGGGACAGAAATATTTGAAAATTCTGAATTCTGATTAGTCTTTGCTAGACAAATTCCCACAGATGTCAAAACTGCATTTTAGAGAAAAATAAATAAATAGATGTGGCATATGGGTCTTGTAAGCGAGTACAAATAGTCTCCAGATATCTCTTGATTGGAGACAGACAGAAACAGGATTATTTAGGGATGAGATTAATGTTCATTTAATTGCTTTAAGATATTTAATAAATTACTTGTGTACCAGTAAAGAGAAGAGTCTTCTCATCCTTGATTATCCGCATATCCTGCTTTCTTTTTCCACCAACGACTGATCTCTAGTTTATTAGCTCTATGTGATGATCTTGGGCACGTACAGGGATCAAATCACTGCCAGGATGTTATTTGTGGTAACGCGCTCCCTTCTATGTTCTTTTGCTTAATTATTTTCCAATCATTTACTGTAAGTATTTTCAACTAGGATTTCCCCAAAGAGCTTTTTCCTTAATAATGTGAGATTTCAAGACGCTGTTAACAGGCTCTCTGTAAGTGATCCCCATGCTATAGCTCGGGTTCCTAGAAAGAGATTAATCCTAGTCCTACATTTCCCATTCAGAATCTCCTTTTCGAATGCTGTGTAGTCGAAGACATAGCTTAATACCTGACCCTATATTCCCTTCAACTGGAATATATTCTGCCCTCATTAGAGTGGACTGAACAGCTTTGCAGACAGTCAGAATATTCAGAAACATCCTTTAATTTTTGGAGTCATTGTAAAACTTTAAGGTACAAACCTAAGAATACCAGAATGACAAATGTCCATGCTTAAGATAGAACTTAAAATATAAATGTAACCACTGCAAGCTTGGTGACATCTTAATGTGGTGCAATACCATAGGGGCACTAACAAGAACTGGCATTATGCTGACAGTGGTTATGGGTGAAAAGGATATTTTCAAAGTGAATTACAAAATTCCTGCATTAAACATTTAATTTAATGCGCAGCTGGCAGATGTTTATGCGCAATGTTATCTCACCCGTAACCTTATCTGAGTGTAAACAAAACGAAAATAAAAGCCAAGTTCAAACCCTTTGTATCTGAGCAGCTGCCAAAAAGAAGTAACAGTAATTAGCTCTAGTATCTTCAATCAGTTAATCATTCAGTTATTCAGTCATTCAAATATATATTAATATTAAATGCAAAGGCTATAAAATAGCCCATGAAAAAAAATCCATGAGAACAAATTATGACTCTGCAGTCATCACAAGGCTGCAACTGGTGTAAATAATAAATGTATTTCTGGCACTGAATGGTATTATTTGGCCTAAGGACAGACCCTAGTCTAGCGAGAACCTTGGGCAAAGCATTTTTGGAAGCCCCTGAACAAAGATTAAAATAAAGATTAAACAATATTAATTAATTAATTAATTAGTTAATTAATAAATTAAACCATGTTTCACATTCATGCTTATGGGTACTGAGGGATGGAAATGTGTTGAAAGTATGTGTTGTTTGTGTGAGATCTTTTAAATCAATCCCAGCCGGCTGCAAAAAGGCTTGATGCTAACACCAAAAATAAAACCTCCTGAGTCAATAATAATAATATGAAACTTGAGGGGTCTGGGAACAGATAACAGTTTTTCATTTAGTGTACAGTCATTTGTACATATTCAATGTTTTTTCATCCAGTCTAATGTTTATGTCTGCTGTGGATTGCCTCACATACTGGGCCCTGTGTTTCCACAGCACTGGCCCCACTGACCCAGTCAATGGACCTTTAGCAATAGGCCCTGGTTTGGCCTATTGCTAAAGGTCCATGTTTTATATGATAAGGAAAGTAATTAAACTCTTATTTACCAAAACAAAGAAACAAACGCTCCTAGTTATGAGCTAACTAATAAAAAGGATGGTGGATGCACAGCACATGTTGTGTTTTTTCAATTGAAGTCATCTGTTGTTTAAATGATTACCTGGCTAGCTGCAAAAGTCTGACTTTTTCCCTCTAATGAGAACTGGTTTATTAGTATTCTACCCTGACTCTGTCCTAATAGATTTGAGTGCAATCCATTCCGTTACTTTTGATAAAAAAGAGTTCCATTATTCCTCAGACTGATTGAACCCCCCCTGTGCTTATTGTGGTAAGTTTAATTATATTTGTTGATAACCTGCACTCAAGCTCGATCTGACCTAGCCTTCCTGGTTTGCTTCTATTCAGACTTCATAAAAGTATCGTGGCCATCTCAGTATTCTGTACCACTGTACAATGGTAACATATTTCAAAGCAAGTCCAAAATAGCTCTAAAAAACCTTCACCAGCACACATTTCATGAAGCCTTTTAATGAAAAAAAACCCCCACATAAAGAGACACTCACGAATTGGTGTGAACAAGTAATGTGCAGAATCTGACCCTTTTCCCATTAGCTTTAGCTAATAACTACATAGGTAAAAGTAGGAGTGAGAGTGAACCTGCCTCATATCAGCAATACAATTGTAATTGGTGACCAGTTCTAGCCATGTTAAAATGGTTGAAATCCTTCATACAATGATGCTATTTAAACATTATACAATGCATTCCTATGTCTATGCTATATACTTTAACCCCGTAAACCCTAAGGACTTGTAGGTAAACAATCAAGATCCTCATAATCACATGACATGCACAATAGTTTGATTTACATTTACATGTGTGGCATTAAGCAGACGCTCTTATCCAGAGCAACATACATTGGTGCTCAGGTAGTCCATATTTGTTCTTAAACCTGAAATGCTAAACTTAAATCAACATCTGTTATTCAACCAAGATAATACCAGCTGGGTTACACACCTAAACAACTCCTGTCAATGAAAAGTCAGAGATTAAGGCAAAAGTAAGGAAGGCATTGAGTAAGATAAATGGCCAAAGGTTTTTTTTAATTCAATGAGTATATGGGTGAAGAAATGAATAAGCAATAGTAATGATGGTAATTAATAAAAAATAATAGTAATTACAGAGTCAGAAAGTGTGATTGCTCATCATAAATAAAGAGAGTGTGATTGCTGACTAGCAGTCCCAGTATGGGACAGGAGTGGGAATTAAAGCAGTGCACAGGAAATTGTGATGGAATTATGTTAAACAAACTATACCAGAGCACACATATATGATAAATAGACATCTCTTTGGTGACTATTACATTAGTGCAGTTGCTCAACATCTGTCAGCATCTCCTTTGCAGGTACAAGAGTGCACATGTATCATCTAAATATTCATTTCCTTTGTTCCCGAAACACAGCTGCGTTTTATGTTGGTATTAGAACAATCTGCTGGTGTATTCTTTGTGTTAAACAAAATGTATGTACACTTGTGTGGCTTGAAGATAGATGGGTGATGAATGCAAAATTGTTAGGCCTCAGGGAAACTGTTCCAGGTAAACACACAGCCACCTGCCCTCCCTTTCTTAATGTTTCTGCCATAGTATTATCAATACATGCTTTCTGCAATAGGATGATTCATATAGTCTAACTATAGCCTATTATATTCTTAGATTAATAGCAGTTGCATGCTTTCATGTTTACAGGAAACACAACTTTTTATACACCCCTCATCCATTATGAATAACGCAACCCCACAGAGCACAGTCAACTTGTCACTACATCCATTTTAAACAGGGTGGTAGAATGTTTCTGCATTTGCCTGCATGTTGCCTGTTTTAAATAGCTCATGTAAAAAACAATGTGGAGTTATTGGCAAGGTTTGCACTGTATAATATTTAAAAGTTTAAATGGTCCAGAAATCTTTCATAACTAACTGACATTGGTTACTAGTTCACCAGTTATGTCAGCTACCATCGGCCAATCTGGTTTAAAGCTGTCAGAGTAATAAACTGCCTACACAATCACACATATGTATTTGCCTTGTTTTATAGTGTAAACCCCAAATATAGATTTAAGCCATGCATTCAGTGAAAACACTGGTGTCCTGATATTATGGTAACCTAGTCTGCAGAGTAACTTGCTTCCAAAAACTGCTTAACCAGTGGCCGCTGATTTCAGAACAGCTGTAGTTGATCATAGTGGTCTGTGGAACTGCCAATCCTGTGTCAGGAAGGCCGACTTCATATCTGGATTGGCGTCCCTCCATGCATTCCACTTTCTGGCCCTCACCGAGACCTGTATCACACCAGAGGACACGACCACTCCAACAGCCCTTTCCTCTGTCTTCTCCTTCTACCACACTCCTCGCACTACAGGCAGAGGAGGGGGTGCAGGTTTGCTTCTCTCAAGTTCATGGCGTTTCACGTCTCTTAGTCTTTCCCAACACAATGATTCATGCTTTGAATTCCACTCTAGTTACTGTAACACACCCGTCTAAACTTCATATCATTGAACTTTATCGTCCACCTGGTCCTTTAGGTAACTTCATTGATGAACTGGACGTCCTTCTGAGTTCATTTCCGAATGATGACTCACCGCTCATCCTCCTTGGTGACTTCAATCTTCCAAGCGACAAGATGCAGACCTGGCCTTAGTAGCAAGATCTAGAACAAAGTTTTCATCAACTGGCCTAAAAACAGAGAGAGTCTGAGTAAGTGCTGCAGAAGTGATGTTAGCATCATGGGCGTAAATTTCATTTAACAGTAGGGGTGGGGACAATAAACATAAAATTTCTCATGAAAGGGGACACAAATAATACAGACAAATTGTACTTATGAATACAAACAAGGAATTAAAAAAAGTTTTAAAAATGTATTTAAAATTAATAAAGACACTTAAGAACAGAATAGAAATTGATTATACCAAAAAAATACAGTGGAATCAGTTCGGACGTAGCACAGGAAGGAGAGGGGGAACTCAATGCATTTCTAAATGCATTTTTTGTTAGGTTTTTTTTTTCTACTTACACAATTATTTTAGGTATACATATATATATTTTTCTTAATAGAGAGTGCATTTATTTATTTTTTTTTTGGGGGGGCACCCCTCGGATGTGTCCCCCCCATGGTTAGCATCAGTCAAAGTATTTGAGGTTTACTGGAATTGGTTATAGATTTGTCAAAAGGAGGAATGATTTAGCAGACTGATAGAGGCTCTTGATGGAAGAGAAAAGAGCTTGTGGGTTTCCCTGGCCTCTGGTAATTAAGCCTTGGCGAGTCGCCACCGATTCACAAAGCAGGCAACACTCTGGACTTGGTATCCACCAGATCACTTCCCACGTTCAACATCCCGCTTTTCTCCCCCGTCTCCATGGCTGTCTGAGGTCCTGCGAAGTAACCGAAGGGAACTGGTGAGCAGCCGAGAGAAGATGGAGGAAAACGCTTGAGAACATTGACCTAATCTCTCTCCTATCTAATTTTGCTAGTGATTTAACCTCTGCTAAGTCTTCCTTCTTCAGAACCAAATTTGAAGAATCCGCAAACTAACCCTCACAAGCTCTTTGCCACCTTTTCATCTCTTCTCAAACCTCCTTCTCCCCCTGTATCCCTAGATCTCTCATCAGAAGATTTCGCGAAGTACTTTGACAAGAAGATCAATAACATTCGGGCATCCTTTCCTCCTACCACCACGCTGCCTGCCAGATAGAGACCAGACCACACCATCCAGTTTCATACCTTCTCGCTGCTCTTTGCTGATGAAGTCTCACTTCTCCTGACATCCAGCAGACCTACCACGTCTCCGCTCTACCCTCTCCCATCGAGCACGCTTCAGATGATATCATCAGATCTCATCCCACACATTGCTTACATAATCCTTGATGACTGGGGACGTTCCATCCGCTTTCAAGTCTGCAGTGGTCACTCCGATTCTAAAGAAACCATCACTGGACCCTTCAGATGTCAACAGCTACAGACCAGTATCCCTCCTTTTCTTCCTTTGTAAAGTCCTGGCACGTGCAGTGTATAATCAAATGAACTCTTTTCTTTCCCTAAATAGCCTCCTGGACCCCCACCAGTCCAGGTTCAAGACAGCTCACTCCACTGAAACAGCTCTCCTTGCTGTCTCAGAAGAACTTAATGCGGCTAGAGCAGCCAACCTGTCTTCTGCTCTGATCCTCCTTGATCTCCTTGATCTCTCTGCTGGCAATAGTTCACATCGGGCTCAGTCTTAGGACCACTTCTCTTTTCTCTTTATACTTTATACTTATACTTTTTTTTTGTAATAGCCTCACATGGTTTCTCATATAATTTCTACGCTGATGATACACAACTTATTCTCTCTTTCTCTTCCAACGACAACCAGGCCTCAACCCGCATCTCAGACTGTCTGGCCAACATCTCCTCTTGGATGGCGGCCGAGACCGAGCTCCTCTTCATCAAAGGGAGTCCGTCACCAAGCTATGATCTCACCGTCTCTTTTGGGAACTCGAACCTTCCTCCGAACCTTCCTCAAAAGCTACACAGATTCTTGTCCAGTCCCTGGTCATTTCCAAACTGGACTAGTGCTACTCTCTACTGGCTGGACTTCCACAGAAGGTAACCAAACCGCTTCAACTGATTCAGAATGCAGCTGCCAGGTTAGTGTTCAGCATTCCTAAGTTCACTCACACAACACCTTTACTAAGGAACCTGCACTGGCTCCCTGTGACTGCTCGTGTTAAGTTCAAATCCTTAACGCTTGCTTTTAAGGCAGAAAACAAACTTGCAACCCCATACATAACAACATTGATCAAACAACGTGTCACTTCTCGTCCTCTCAGGGCTTCAAGCACTGCTTGTCTTGAGCCTCTGCCGCTCAAGAGAAGAGGGAAAGATGCATCAAGAGACTTCTCAGTCTTGGCTCCCCAGTGGTGGAATGAACTCCCTCTTCCGGTCCAATCGCCAGAGTCCTTCTCAGTCTTTACCTTTTCAAGGAGCACTTTGGCGACTAACTATGTCCCTTTCCTAATGCTTACTTATTTCTAAAAAAAAAAAGACTTACGTTGTTCTTCTCTATGGCTTATGTATTGTTGGGTAGGTGTTGGCTAATTATTATTTGAGAGTTGTTGTATAGATGCTCTGTCTACAGTATCTCGGTTACATAGTTGACATGGATTTAAGCTGTTTTCACGTAAGAAACCGTTGTGGACTTCTTAAGCACTGATGTACGTCGCTCTGGATAAGAGCATCAGCCAAATGCCGTAAATGTAAATGTAAATCATAAACTTGACGTGGTGCATAAGTATGTACATATGAAAGACATGTGACATAATGATAGAAATGTGTTTATTCAGGAATATATAAAATAAATGTGAGCTTCTATAAGGGTAATTAATGCATTATATAACCTGTAAACTACTCATAATATTGCTATTTTCTCAGTTATTGTGCTAGAGCCTAGCAACAGTGCCTGCTCAGTTTGAACCTACAGGTTCTGTAGCGGGCTCTTTTAGCAATCAAATGAAAAACTATATTTTGGTCCTGACTCTACTACAACACTAATTTGTCTATTAGTCACTAGTTAGTCTCCTGATGGCATCATTTTAGGTAACATAATTCAGTAATCACCCGGTAGGTTAGGCTACATCTCATTAAGTGTACACCAGCCTTTTTAATGTATTCCTTTTTTAGTAATCATTGAGAAAATGGGACACCAAAAACTCACAGAGCGAGAGACACCACTGTAAAACACATCAAAGTAATATAAATTAAACCACCAAAACCAACATTAAATTCGATTTAGTTTGTACGGTTCAGAGTGTATTTTCAGCAGAAAGTACAAACATTATATATAATATTTTATATACAATAACTCCCCAGTTTTCCGCAGATCGGGACTCGCGGATCCAGTCACATGCATTTTTTTTTGAGAGAGAAACTGATTGTTTTACGCGAAAATCTTCAAAACAACGCAGAACCTGGAAATATTCTTCCCTTTTTTTTTGCTTTTTCCGTGGCAATAAAAAAGTCATTTTAGTTCTGGATCCTGGTGAACTCTCTTTTACTCTCTTGCACTCTCTCTCACACTCTCTCTCGCTCTCTCTTACGCTCTCTTACTCTCTCTCTCTATCTCTCTCGTTCGTGACTTTTCCGGAGCGCGCGCGTTTAAAATCTCTCTCGCTCTCTCTGTCTCTCACTCTATCTCTCGTGCACGCTCTCTCTCTCTCTCTCTCTGTCTCTCTCTCTCTCTCTCTCTCTCTCTCTCCCTCTCTCTGTATGTCTCTCTCTCTCACGTGCGAGCTCTCTTACCCCACCTCTCTCTCTCCCCCCTCTCTCTCTCATTCCTGACTTTTCTGGAGCATGCCCGTTTTAAAACTCTCTCTCTCTCTCTTTCTCTCTCGTTCCTGACTTTTCCGAAGCGCGCGGATCGTCTCTCTCGCTCTCTCTCTCTCTTTCTCTCTCTCTCTTTTACTCTCTCTCTCTAATTTGCGGTCTCTCTCTGTGTCTCTCTCTCGCTCTCTCTTACTCTCTCTGTGTCTCTCTCTCGTTCGTGACTTTTCTGTATTTAAACCTCAGGTTTATCTTTACATTTTCTTTAAGGGTAATGCATTAAACTGAGTTTAAAATGAAATTAATCTGGGATATTTATGGTTTATTTATATTTATGGTTTACTCTATAAAAATAGGCATTTTAAGGCTTTTTTTTACCAAAACACAACAACAGTTTTTCACTATAAGCAGGTGCTCTTGTAACATAACCCCCGCAAATAACAGGGGATTACTGTAACAGTTAATGTGTAAAATTGAGTCAAACCAGTTCATGGGTCACTAGTAACAGTTTACAGAAAACTGGATGAGAAACTAGCAAATTGAAAAAAGTTGACAACATGAGTGGATATAACTGAAGCAAAAATGGCTGTACACATATTCAGGAGCTGGATTATTAACTAGGTAAAACAGGTCACATTTCTGCAAAAGTGAAATTTGGATCCCGGTTATGGCTTTGTTTAGACGTCTGTGAAGCACTTGATCAGGGGTTGAGTGGGAATATGAGAACACAGGGAAGATGTACGATCTGGAATGTGGAGAATTACAGATGAGCCATTAAGGCAGCAACAATTCAGCTCCATATGCTCATGTCGATGAGAGGTGATGTGCCCTTGACTGGAATATGAGCAATGCTAATGTCTGGGAGTCGAGAGCCGTCCTGGCTCTCTTCTGTCTGTGTGAAATTGCCTGACTAAAAATTAACTACAGTGCTTATAGCGAGAAGACCACACAATGGTAAAATTTGTCATAAACTCTCCAGGATTAATATACCATGCCCTGCCGGGCAGCCTACTTCAGCAGTTATGGAGCACTCATTTTTTATGCTTTTATTCATTTATGAATCACAGAGGATTCTGGATTCTGTCTGTGAGGTAGTGGTTTACACTGATTCTGTACAGCGCCAATACAAGCAGCCTTTATTGTTTGCAAGAGTTGCTAACAGCTAGATCAGAGCAGAGGCATTCTGTGTTTTCACCACCTTTTAGCAGGATGGAGGAATTCATTATGGAAAGCCCTATGATGAAGTATTCATTAATGGATTGGCTAATGTGCTGCGTGTGCCAGATGACGGGACATTGGGTAGATTTGCTTCTAATTTCTCATTATCTGCCTAGGCCTTGATCTGTCTACACCTTGATCATCTTTTGATTTTCATTTAATATACTTAGGTGAGTATGCTCAACATGATAAATAAATGATAATAAATGATTGATTATAATTATCCTGATTAGGATGGATATGAACACAGATTTAGTATAATAAATCCTCACACCTGTTTTTTATTAGTGCATCTTCCTTTGAGCATCAAAGACTTTGGTCTTTGACCTATCTCAAAAATGTCTGTTATTTGGAATGCTCATTAAAATGATTTACCCCTGTGTGTTAACATGACCGCTGGGATGAGTTAATCAGAGCTGTCTCTACTTTTTTAATCACAGCCTTGCAGTCAACAGGAGCTATATATTATGCATCTGTGCAGAAACGAGTGCCTCATAACGCTAGTTGATATTTTCATTACAATAAGCTCACAGATCAGCGCCATTACTAAGACTTTACAGCCTGGAATCAGCTGCATGTATTTGTTATGGAGCTGTCTATATGGCCATGCATATTAAATAAGTCCTGAACAAACAAAAGGAGTTAGGTCACAGAAGTGGCACTGTTAGTTCCCTAAACAACATTTTAATGGATGGTTCTATAGATAAATATATTCACATATAAGAACTTTTTAATAGCCTTTTTTGTTGATTAATGCCCCTGATCATATTTAGCATGATTAATCAGAGCTAAAGATTCTTGGTTTTTTTTTCACAATCTCACCATAAAATGCAATGACTTCTGCCTGCCTGAGTTCTGAGTTTTCATTACATTATTGTGCAAGAGTGGGCATAGATAAATAAAATCAACCAATAATATCACGTTTCACATCCCCTCCCACCACATATCATCAAGCGAAAATGCTATACTTTCTCAGAGACCGTCCCTGATACCAAAAAATTATTTCCAGCTCATGAAAGATCAGAGAGCCACCAAATAATGTAAATGTTAAATTAAAATTTGTCCAATAGCCAATTAAGAACCTCTTTTAAGAATGTACAGTCTTTGCGACTTGCATTTCTACATCTTATATGCACATAGCATGTGCTTAAGATTTCTGTTTAATAAGACTTGCCACATCATTTCTTACTGTAGAAACGGTATGGATGAGTAAGGTCTGAGAACCATAAGACAAAAAAACTCAGGTGTGCTACTGCATCTTCTTTGCCAAACAGTATTTTTCCCATTTAAATGGC
The DNA here is from genome assembly GCA_037577145.1 of Brachypetersius gabonensis. Classification (NCBI taxonomy): domain Eukaryota; kingdom Metazoa; phylum Chordata; class Actinopteri; order Characiformes; family Alestidae; genus Brachypetersius; species Brachypetersius gabonensis. The sequence continues at coordinate 19,288,779 of JBBJLR010000111.1, forward strand.
CTCAGCTCATCTCTGTGATATAGTTTCCAATGCCAAGCTGAGTCATAGCAGGGCAAGCTCTTCATCACACAGCGCTCACTATGTGCAAGCCAAAGTGCACAACTGAACAAATACTCTGAAATTAACTGCCTCACCGGCACAAAATGATGGAGATGTGAGAGAATAAAAGATGAAAAGCTCCCTTGTTGTTGCATTCCAAAGCCCCTAATTATATGCCTTAAAAATCATGGGGTTTACTTTTTATCTTCTTGGATTTTTATTTTTTGGTGGTGTTGTCTTAATAATTTTCCACATCACAACTGTGAATTTGCTTCTGTCTTAATTTGTGTAATTATTAGTCATTCAGCATTCACTGCTTAGTTGTAGATTGTTTTTTTTGGTCTCAGTAGACACTAAAATATCCCTTGTTTAAATATCCTCAACTGTCATTGTTTAGGACAAGCTATTATGCTCTACACAAGTAATATATCCCACCACAAAAACAAATGCTGGTTCAACTGTCAATTATGCCTATAATGTGTCAGAGGACACATACTGAAAAATTTCTTTTGGTTCAGCAGCGTTCATTACTCCTCGGGCCACATCCTGTCCCTGAGGCTAATTCACAAGCTTAGCCCATGAAAGCCGGGTAGCAGTTACACTTTAGTCCATGCTCTGCGGTCGAACATTCATGCTATTCACATTGCTGAAAATAAATGGGGCCTTTCTAATCCTGGAATTGCCATTAACATCCATCACTTTGAATAGGATTATAGTGGCCTGCATATATCTTGAGGAATTTGAAATTACAAGTACGACGGCCCCATACTTAGCGCTCATAAATTCAAACAGGCAGAGCTATAGATCACTTCTTCTCTGGCCAATGGGATGAGACCTAACTCAAATTCATTATTAGTTCTCTTTCTCTTACTCTCTCTCTCTCTCTCTCTCAATGCCCTACACTCTTGAAGAAAAGGGGTCATTGCATGATACCACTGGAGAAAGATTTCTGCTTATTTTGGTTCTTTAAAGACCTTTACATGAGATGCGCAAGTGTGAAGCAAGTTGTATTGTTTAATGAACCTCCACACCCTTTCCTAGAAAGGGTTCTAGAGAAAGCCCTTTCTAGGAAACCCCCCTTCATTTCAGGAACCTTTATGTTATCTTCTGAGTCCCTGTCACACTCTTCAGAGACCCTCAGACAGTAATCGTTTGTGTTGTATCTCTATGTGCGAATTGGGTTGTAACAAAAGTCTGGACAATCTAGACCATTTGGTTTTTGAACTAAATGATTCTTCTTTGCGTTGCTCAAAGTGCACTGACTTCAAATCGTAATCCCAAAAATGAATGCCACCTGAAGCATTGACACCACCTTCAGCGATAATATATAAAAGTTCTACCAGCTCCAGGTATCACTTCAGATGGCTTGTTCTGTTTGCAGTATCTGAATGAAGAAGTGGACTCAAGTTATCTCTCCATTCTCAGAGGTTTAGTTTAGGAACTTCTTATTGCTTCCATTCTAAGCAGCAATCCGTCTTGTCTACTTAAGGGAATTAGTTTTCAATTAACTGTTGCCACCTCACTTGAATGGCTGTGTAATTAAGAATGATGATGTAATCTTGGAAACCAATTTTACTGGTGAATAACTCTGAATGCTATCAATCACTATCAGAAGTGGGGAGGAGCTGGCATGCAATGCACCATGATAGCAAAACAGATGGAAAAGTTTTTGTTTCTAGGAAATAGATTTTGTTAATGGGTGGCTTTTTCTTAGTAGAAACACCTTCATCTTGTATTGACTCAATGCGTGTAAGTGTGTTTAAGTGTGTTTCTGTGTAAATCTGTATGAAAACACCTGTCCATTTTCTTGTACGTGCTTGTTCTTGTGTGGCACGGTATGAAGAGGCAGTAGTTATCATGGATCATTCCTGTATAATAACAGTATCCAAGAAAAACTGGGAGCTTTGGATAAGATGATGAATTTCTTTTAAACATGACCCTGACAAGTTTGATAAAAAAACATTTTCACACATAGGTCTTTTTTTTCAGTGACAAACTGTGGTCTTCAGTCCAGGCCAGATACAGCAAAACTCACCTCTCCAAAAACTCCAAAAAACACCTCTGCTGTTAACTTAATTTCTCCTCATTTTCCTACTGAATGCTCATAATTTAATTATGTTAAGCTAATAGCATTGAACCTTTTCTGCCCATTTTGTAACAGAGATATATCTTACTTTGTATTTCCCTCAGTAGTCCTGGCATAGACCTGTCACTATTTACCATTTGACAGAAACCTACTGGCTAGGGTGCTGCTCTAATTCACAGGCAGTGATATATCAACTTCTTCTAAAATGACATTTTTCCTCATGTAATTGGTCTCACCAGTTGAAAACTAAGACATACATGGTTAATTCAGCTGTCACTTCTTCATTTTGTTAGTAGATCTGATGACATAGCATCTGAAATCCTAACAAACGGATAAGCTTACTTAACTATTTCTACCAAGAAAAATTCAGATAGTTTATGGCAGGGCTATTCAACTACAATAGCAAGTGGACCGGATACGAAAGTCACTGGGGGTTCGGGGGCCACAGAATATTGTGCTGTCCGGGCGGGAGGGGATGGGGGGTGCTA
>JBBJLR010000111.1:19306942-19317702 GCA_037577145.1 Brachypetersius gabonensis
GGCAGCAGAAATACTTGAGAAAGAGGTGTCAATTTTGATTAATGTTGATTGAAATGGGATTCCCATGAACATTTGGATTTACGGGCCTAATCCAAAGCATTCATCTGTACAAGTAGAGGTTGTGACAAGTGTGTTTTCAAGGTTGGTGCTGTTTAATTATCTTCATGTGAAGCAGCTATTTGAATATGACATGACGACCAATAACACCGTGTCCAAATGATATACTATACACGTGTGCATGTGTGTATAGTGAATAATCAAATTGAAACAAACCAGGTCACACAAAGGCAAGCAGGTCACAAACCATCATATGCTAAAATGGACTTGGAAAGCAAGTCCAAGTAGTCCATTTCCATAGTAATGTCATCTGATAAATTTGACAGCAATTGCCCAGATTTTGCTTGACATTATCCCTCATGAAGTTTTTTTTGCTAGGCAGGGTTTTTTTTTATAATTATCAGGTTTCTAACCTTATTGTAATAACCTTCATGATGGCTGTAATATACAGTTGTTAAAAGTGCATGCACATAATTTAGTTAGAGCTATCCAGGCTAAAGCACAGCCTCCACATTTAGTAGATAGTTGTGATGTCATGAGACAACTAAGCCTCTTATAGTCAGCAATGAAAAAATTATTTAATGATAATAATACTTTGCTTTTCTTTTTTACTGGGCCTACACATAAGGTCTGCACTGATTTCTTATTTTAGATTCTATTTTCAACTCAAGCACCATATACACTGGAAACCTCATGGCTGAAATGTATTCAGTTGATTGAGTGAAGAAGAAAATCTAAACCATACTCAAGAGTTATACTAAATTCAGTGTGAATTTCTCCAATCTGAGCTCATGAAGCTTTTTTAATTTGAATTAGTCCTATTTACAGTTTTAAGTAAAAAAGAACTATTCATTGCAGATTTAATGACTCAATTATTTAGGTTTTACATCTGAAATCATATTAGAAAGTCAGTTGGAAAGCAGAGCTCCACAGCATTTATCGCAATTTGTTAGTTTCTGTTAATTTGCTCTAATTTTTCTGTTTTGGTCAAAAAAAGGCAGTTTTGGGCTACTTTTTTTCTTCAGGCTATTTAGGTTTTGGATGCATTTACTGGTATTATATTAAAAATGGAAGTCTCTGTTTTGCAAAGCCAGTCCTGCATTATTAAAATGTGAATTAATAATTGTTTGTGGCCTCTGATGAGCTTCTGATTAGACCACAGAACCAGTGGGATTTCCTGAACTGGGTGATTGTTTTATAACCAATTGTTTGTTATTTATAAAGCAGAACAATAATTCTTCTCATGCTTCCTGTGACAATAATGCAAATACTAACGTTGAAAACTAAGATGCTGATGAAGCTTAAATAGTTCAGTCATACATTCGTGACATACTCACCAATCAGCCAAAGCAATACAATCACTGACAGTTAAAGTAAACGTTGGTACAGTTAAAATGTACATGTGTAACAAATATGTTCCACAAATGTCTGAGTATTGTATTGGTTTAAAAGAATCAGGGGAAGTGATTGCCTTAATTGTGTACTTACATATATTTACGACATTTAGCTTTTATCCAAAGTGACTTTCGTTCCCTAACTACAGGGGGCAGTCTCCCTGGAACAACTTGCAGTTAAGGGTCATGCTCAGGAACCCAATGATGGTATGCTGAAGTTAGGATTCGAACCTATGACCTCTTGGTCCAGAGGAAAGTACCCTAACCACTAGGTCACCACCACCCATATATATTGTGCATATGCACTTTACATCATATTACTGCATTCTGTGTAGTAAAACCAGTCAGAATCATTATTATGTTTACACGGACACTGTGTTTGTCTGTGGTCACTGTGTGTTTGTGTTTGTGTGTGTGTGTTTGTGTTTCTGTCTGTCTTACAGGGGTCACCAGAGACAGTTCCAGAAGAATAGGCAGATGGCCCACACTCTACACGCTCAGAACACTGTGACGGGCCCCAACAGCTCCTCTGAGAGAAGGGTAATTAAATACCGAATTTAATCAGATTCTTCAAATTAAAGTCCAGCTGGGCTTCTTTCCCAAATTCTCCTGCTGTTCATCGTCCCATTGCCTCTCCTTTATATCAGCAGTCGGAGGAACTCACTGTAAACCCACTCAAGAAGTACACAGGCCTACCTGCTGCAGAGAGAGCCTGGAGGTGATAATTAGTGATAAAGTATTCAACTCACACTGTTGACAGAGATAAGGAGAGCCAATGAACACTTAAAGCTTCCACAGAACTGACCTCGGCAATGAGGAACGTTTGCCCAGTTTTGTGCTGCTGAGTTACCTTAACTTTTAATGAGTGAAACAACTTCAGGCATCCATTTCATACTGAAAGGAATTGATAGCAGATGAAGGACAGACATGTTTCTCTTTTTTCATCCCTTTTTTCTGAACACAGCGCTATGAGAAATGTGCTTATCAGTATTAACATTTGAAAAGAAATTCAAGGGATGTAAAAGAACACAACTACATCTTGTGTAGGTGCGGGTTTTTTCTAGTATGAGAACATATGGGCATTTATGTCTATTAGACTTGTAGTCAAGACAGCCTAAACCAAGACCAAGACACTACCAAGACCAGAGGGTATCGAGACCAAGACCAAGACCAAGACCAAGACAAAGTCGAGACGAGACCAAGACCGAGGACGAAAAAAAAAGACTCCCTTAACTCCTGTGTTCTGTTGAGGACTGACATGATGTGTACTGACTGGTCCCAAAAGTCATCTGACAAAACAGCTAACACCTTCAACAACTGTCTAAAGAATGTGAAATATGTAACCAATTTCAATTATATTTAATTTGTAGATGAAAATGTACCATCAAATTGAAGATACACAATTATAAACTTGAAATTGCATCATGTCCCATTGCAGTAGTACTAGCCAAATTACACTGTATGATATCAACTTCCCTGAAATGGATTAGGCCTGTTAAGTCAACACATATATGCAGATGTTATTTAAAAGTCAATGGTCACATTTATTTAGTCAAACAACACAATACTGTAATCAAGCAATATAACAATAAAACACAGACATTATGGACAAATAACAGCTTGATAAACTAATACAGATTAAATACTTAAAACTAGAGAGAGAGAGGGAGAGAGAGATAGAGAAAGAACAAGAGCATCACAATTAATACGTATATTTTCAGAAAGGAGGAATTGGGAAAAAAACAGTTCATATTTTAAAATAGTGGTTGATTGCACTTCAGTTATAACGGACCGTTTGCAGTATATCGTGTCACACATAACCCTCCTGAATTATATCTAGCTAGTTTGGGGTAGAAACAGTATTTCAGCCACAAGTTATAAGCCGCACTTTTTGGCAGCTATAAAATGGCATATTATAATTTGTAATGTTTCTTTCGAGGTATTTCAACAGTTATAAGGGACTGTTTGCAGTATAATGTGTCACACATAGCCCTCCTGAATGAAATCTAGCAAGTTTGAAGTAGAAACAATATTTGAGCCATAAGTTTTAAGCCGCAATCAATTTCTGGCAAATTATCACTCTTAGGCACAACACCGGTGTTAGCCTAGCAATGTTATAGAAACACTCTTGAAATATAAATATAAATATAAACATACAAATATGCCCATTTAAGTCGATAACAAACCATACCATATCAGACCTTAAAGTGCTCACTGAAACGGTTTCAATATATTTCTGCTCAGTGAATTCACTAAAATATCTAGTTAGAGAAAACTGATCATGTTTAAGTAGCGGATAGCCACTGATAGAGCTAGCTACCTGAACTTAGCATGTAATTACACTCTGCACCAAAAGTTAAGTCTGCAGAGAAGCTTGCAAAAAAAATCTGTCCCTAAATAATTTATACCGCCTGTTATTTATCATGTGTTTATACCGAACACATGATAAATAACAATAATACATCTACATGATCTGGTCATCTGAGGTTGGAAAGGTAGCTAAAAGAGTTTGAAGATTGTATATATATGAGGCTGGGCAAAAGAAAGACTATTTTCTCACTTCCAGTGAAACAGTCATTAAATACAAGTTTGTACTGCTTTTTTTAGTATCAGGAAAACAGTAGAAATCACACACATGCCTCGGCAACTAAGTACAAAGTCAAACTTGTCAGTATACCGTGTATATTTAGGTTCCATTCTTTTCAGGAGACTTGTGATAAACTTTTCTGCAAAAATACGTGTAAATATTTTTCCATTCCTCTTGTAAATCTTTCAGTCTTCTACATCTGCTTTTCTGTATCCAAGTTCATCTAAATTATAGTTTTACACTCACTGATCTGACATTCCTCCCTGTCTCAGATGTCCAGTTTGGGTGTAATAATGCAAATGGGTTTTTTTTGCTTATTTTCTATTTTTCAAAAACAGCTACTTAACCAGAAACATGTCATTTCACACCCACACAGTTTAATTATCTTCTCACAGTTGAAGGATTGACAGAAACATCTGTGGATTTTTTTCAGATCTGAACTAAGAGTGGAGCTTGATTTTTCTCCTCTCTCTCAAAAATGGAAGCTTTGAATGCTGTTTATCTGATAAGGACAGTTTTAATGTACTAGGTCTACGGGTGGGTTTCTCTTGACCTTTTCGAGCCGTAGTGTTGGAAACTCTTTCCACTTGTAAACTTTCCCATCTTTATGCAGCTGGATGATCAAATCAGCTCAGAATGTCTCCTTCAGCCATTTTACATGAGACATGAAATACTCATAGATTGATTTTATATTATACACGTTTTCTGCTAATAACTTCATACCCAGTCCTATGTGATAATACATACAAGAACAAAGAGAATGCCCTACTCTTTTCCACTCACTTTTACCTAGGTGTAGCCAAAATATGTGCGAATATGAATCCCTCACAAAAAATCAAATCTCTGTTGATAAATAAAGCTCACAGCAACTGCGACAAATAAACTAGAGTGAGATACTCCAGAAACTCTCAGCTCCTGGAATTTCAGAGATCACAGTACAAAAAGAAGTGCCCACACTGCCACCCACACAGTGGTTGTGACTGAATGAACCATGCAAAAACCCTCCCTACTGTTTTTGCTCGATCTGAGTTTCAGTTCCCCTTTCAGAGCCAACCATGACAACCCCTAGTTTACACATCTCTGCCCATTAGACTCATGGGACACATATCAGAAGCCACAAATTCATGGCGAAAATTTAGTTCCCCTAACTTACGATTAACAGGAACCATGAGGTGTTCGATTTATACCATCCCTCTGTCGGGAAAAGGCAGGAAAAGATACAAGGAAGATCTTGTCAACACAGAATAAGTAGCACCAGATTCTACTAGAAACTGCACCTCATGGGTTGAAACACAAACAGATGGATTAGTCAAGATCTTAAACTGGTCAAATAAAAGCATTGAATAATTGATATCAGAGAAAGGAAAAGAAGCATATGACCTTCATATTGGCCTGAACACAGAAAAAAACACAGATCATACGCATCTTGAAGAATGACAGTCGCTTTAGGGTGTTGAGACTGATTTGAGTTTAAGCAAATGAGGACATGTGCAGAAAAATTCAATGATCTCAGATCAGAAACTAAGGCCGAAGTGATATCATGACATGATAAGTGACAATGGAGTGACAATAAAAACCCATGTAACCTTCTTCCAAATTATACCGCATCATTTTGAATATTAATGGACAACTCAACATGCTTGGAGGAGACTGCTAACTGGCAATCCTCTTGCATCAGCTATCAGATGCCTGCACTGGCTAGCTTTGTGATAGAAGAAGAGACGGGGTTTATCCTACACACCCAGTGAGAATCAGAATCAGAAAACTATTTATCCTGGAGGAAATTGCTTAATTAGAAGAACAGTTATGCACTTTTAAAGGTCATGAGAGGCTGAGGAACTAAACATGTGCTCTCCCAGTGATATGACCATTTGTACTTATTGTTATATTCCTCAATTTTGGTGTAAACCTGTAGATTTACTTATGAGTTATAACACACACAAAGCATGCATTTCCAGAGGATGCAAAATGGACTGATAGTTTCCTGTAACCCTTCCATAGGTTACAGGAAACACAAATAATTACAGTTGCAAATGAGATGTGCCATTATCGGCAGCATGCCAAATGAACATTTATAATTGCGAGTGAATTGCCAGCTGTGGAAATGATTTACCTCTCTCCTGTGTGCATTTCATCTGTGTAACAAACAGACTGGATGTGCCATGGAGGATGTGGCCTGTGGTCTCTGGTGCCAGTGCTCGCCGTGTTCACGCTGAAAAATAGAACAATATAAGCTGCGGCGCACTGGGGGAGGGGCGAGCCCTCAGAAGCGCGGCCAACGCCAGGGGCATGGCAAACTTTCAGTACCGCGGACAGCGCCAGTCTCTGTGGCTTCAAGAGCAGGGAGTCCATTCAGCACAGGACAGCGAGAAACACAACCAAGAGCACAGGTTCATTCTCAGCCCGAGCCATAAAAGCACAAAGGAAAATGGCATTCATTATTCATGCTTTCGTTTATTAAACAGTTCTGGGGGTCTTTGGGGACCATGCACGGAAACGTAAACGGCACAGAATATTGCATTCCACATGGCTAGAGATCCTAATGTTGGTGGTGGATGTTAAGCTGGTTAACACAGCGCCCTGACACTGGTTCTAATGAGACTTCGCAGGTGGGTTTCTAGACCGAACTGCAAACCACCGGAGCGAGAAGAACTGAGAAAAACTCAGATGGTCTTTAAGAGCTTTTTAAATGCAAATGAGCATGCAGGATGGTTAAAAAAGTTGAAAAACCCTCCACATTAAGATTCTGCAGTTAATAAAGCCAAGCCAAGAACAATTTAGTCGTCTTTATTTAAAGAAAAAAATCAGTGCACGCATGCAAACGGCCCGAGAGTCTTTTGCCTGCTGCAAATGGACGTTATGCAAATCTGTCTAGTAGCCAATCTTTGGGCGCCTCAGCAGCCATTAGGGGCCCAGCCTTCGGCGCTAGGATCCAGAGGGGTGGGCTGTGTCCTGTGTGTGTTTTCTGCTTCCCGCCCGCCCGCTCGTGCTGCTGTAAAAACTACCCCCCACCCCCTCCTCCTTCTGCCAGAGCCCCGTGCGCCTCTTCACAACTTCCTGCATGGAGAAGCGCGTCGCTCTCAGCGCCACTGAGCTCCGGATCTGCCTCGACACACCAGAGATTTTGGGGGGACCGACCCGAGCTGCCCGGCCGGAATTAACTTGGAGAACGGGAATGTGAAGGCGAGGAGATCTCGCTCTGCATGACGAAGCCGCTTGAGAACCCCAAACGCGTACGGCTGCCCGGTATGTCCCACGGAGCTGGTGCGCCTCCCGTTCGCTGCCCTGAACTGCTCTTCTGCTGTGAGATGAACTCGGAGGTTCAGTGAAGTTCAGTGTGTATTTTTTGTTTTTTTTATGTTTAAATTTTTTTCACTATTTTGGGTCTTTTACGGACGCTTCGCTCCAACCCGCGTTCGCTCTCTCGCCATCAATGCGCATCCAGTCATGTGGAGTCTACGGGAACCGCGCCGCCACACGCTGGCTTTGGGCTGGACTTTGGCAGCTTTCATCGTCCAGTCCCTCAGCTGCCATCCCGGTAAGTGAGCCCCTACACACCTCTTCATTCCTCACGGTCAGGAACGTGAGGAAACAAAAGTTCTTAAACTGACGTTAGCCAGGCACGTCCGGGATCTGTGGAGAGCAGAATCGTAAGAAACAAAGTCCTTTTACCCGTGGAGGAAAATACCCATATATTTCTGCTCAACTAAGAATAAGGGTGGGCACCGTTTCGCCCCCAGGGGTAACAAGGCTGCTGAGCAAGAGTCTTGATATGCCTAGTGTGGTATGAGCATGATATGACGTTGGTCTCTGCCCACAGAGTCTGTACCCATATTACACACACTGGGCTGTATTATTTATTGATGCCTAAGACCATTTCGTCTAGAGCACTTAGTGATGGATTGCCTTACCTCGCGAAATTACATCTGTTCCCATCAGGCGTACAAAAGAAAAACGTCCGGGAAACCTGAAAACATGTCCAGTGTAGTATTTTGCACCGTGCACACTTTCATACATGCTGTGAGCAAGGCCATTTTGTCCTTTAGGGGAAAATATGACAGTAGAACATGTTTCTGTGGTTATTCTGAGAAAAAAAAGTTTTTTCTAGGGTTCCTTAGTAAAGGTGACAGTATAGAACTGTGAAAGTTCAAAGACCATTTGAACATGTCTCTGTTGTCTTCTGTATGACGGAGAACTCGTCAGTGATGGTTCTATAAAGAACTATTTAAAACGTTCTTCTGTTGTTGGAAGTAAAACATTTCTGGTACTATCTAAAAACAAACATTTAAAAAGTGATTAGCCATAACTAAAAATAAAGCTTCCCATGAGCTGGTCATGGGGTTCTATGAAAATCCTTGATTTATGTAGAACTTTAACTTTTAATTCAGGTTCCACCAGCTACTGAAAGGTTATTTAAGGAACCAAACACATCCTTTTTGCCGCCTTTATTTTTAAGAGTATATGAGCATCCTTGGAAAGCTCAGCGCTGGCACATACACATACAACTTGCTCTGGTGTGCAATTTGCTCTGCTCTGCTCACAAGTCCATTAAAGAAGCCGCAGTGCCTCTTCACAAACACTGTGTCTTTCAGTGCTGTGCATTAAAGCTCTTGCTCAAATGCCTAGTTGCCTGCTCTCTTGCTTTATCCCACAAAGTTGCCTCAGATGGCACCAATCAGCAGGCGTCTTACTTTAATGGTTTTGGATGGAGAGGTGCTGTGGAGTGATGGTGTTGTGTAGGGGCGAAAGATTCAGCTTTTAATGCTGAAAACGCAATCTGAAGGAGCTACATTTTCAATTCCAACTTATATAAGCAATGTTTCTTAGGAAGGTTTTAGTGGAAAAGTGTATCCTAGTAACATTATTTTCTATTTGAAATACACCAGTCAGATGCTGTTGTGTACATGACAACACAATTACATTGCACTAGAGCAGTATATTCAAGTCTCAAGAGGGAAATTTGGACGTTTTTGTTCTCTTATCTAAAAATGCAGGCCTGGGTCAGAACAGAATTGCAATTTAAATTGCAATGTCACAAAGTTAGTTCAATAAAATGGCCATGAGATATGTTCAGCGTGTGTTGCACTCTGGTCATTAGATTAAGCTGTGATGTCTTTATTCAAGGGCTCAGAAATGCACTGATTTAAAGGCGCTGTATTATAAGAAAGCACTAGTCTACTCTCGTCACCAACAGATGTTTCTTTATCAGCTGTTTTCATTCCCTGTCCACTCCTATAAGACGAAACCTGGTCGTAAGGTGTACGCCTAACCTAATCACAGATACTCACTGGTACATTTTCTCATTAACCTCACAGTCAGGGGTTTTAATACGAAGTGAATTGAAGGCCTTGAGACTGGTGGGAGGGGTCATCGGATTTTAGGTCTCATAAAATTAAAAGACAGCATTGATTGAAGCTAGAAAAGATTATGTGATAAAACATACACCCTTTATAAAAGTGGGTGGACAGTACTGCTTCTGTTTATTCCTTGGTTATTCTATACTAGTTTTATACTTGTATGAGCAACTAGCTAAAAAATGAAATCTTTGAATTCAAAAGGAATACACACCACACTTCCGCTGAGAACTTTTAAGTCTACGTATTTAACATTTGTGCAGCTCATTTCTGTTCTTTAAAGGACCATCCACTCAAAGGTTCCTATGGAACCCAAAATGTCTGCAGCTGTTCTCAATGCTTTCACTCCTAAGAGCCCTCTTTGCTCCTGAGTGCACAAGGAATTTCACGTGAACAGAAAATGCTGTACAAATCCCCCAACACCTGTGGATTCATACAATCTGAGGCACATGCGACTTGCGTCACCTCAGATGTTCCCTAAAGTTATTAATATTTATATCATTAACCTTCTTTACACTTGCAGTTTATAAAAAAAACGTATAACATTCAGGTTTAGCTGCTTCTGACTATGAACAAATGGTGGTGGATCAATAAGGTTTATGCATTACAGGAGTGGTGTGACACCTACATATGTTTTACCCATTTGTGTGACACATATCACACATATAGGGAAAATATATGTACATTCAAAGAGAAAAAAAAAAGACAACGAGTGGAACTGTGGCAGCATGATTGATTGACTGACAGTTAACAGTGAAATAAACACTTATGCTACTAAATGACTAGCATTATGCAACATATGTAGCACATGTCCTGACTACACAGTTGGTAGCCTAGTGGTTAGGGTGATCAGGAAGCCGTGGGTTTGATTTCCAAGACCATTAGGCGCCTCTGAGGTAGGTGCCTCTTGAGCAGGGTACCGTACCCCACTGTGTTCCTGGCTGCCCCCTGCTTCACTTGGTGAATGGGTTAAATACAGAGGAATAATTTTGTGCTGTTCATACAGTAGGTTCTGCCCAAGTTCGGACCTATTAAACAATAAAGAGACAGTTAATTTGTTGAAAACCACATAATCACTCATAACACTCAACCTGCTTATGGGTAAGATCCAGTCCTTCAGTGCAAAATAAGCAATTGCCTTGCTGGTAATGCTGCAAGCATAAAAATGTAGAGATATACACACTCGGCAGAAAAAAAGCAGGAAAACATTTTGTGTGTTATTTGACTCAATATGTCAGATTTTACCAGTGAGTTCAAATTTGTTTTTGAGACCTTAGTGTGCCTTACAGTTTATAGTTCAAGGAGGCGCGAGCCTGATCTTCTATGAGTGGAAATAACTGCCCTCTCTGTATGTTTTAGATTCCACTG
>JBBJLR010000111.1:19325669-19335787 GCA_037577145.1 Brachypetersius gabonensis
TTGTGTTCGTTTGTGTGTGTGTGTGTGTGTGTGTGTGTGTGTGTGTGTGTGTTGGTGTGTGTGTGTGTGTGCGTGTGTGTGTTTGTGTGTGTGTGTGTGCGCGTGTGTGTATGTATCACTTGTATTAAGGTTTAGGCATCTCTGTAACTGTGTGCCTACAGTGTGAGTGGGACTGTTTTTTGTGGTTGATCTGTCTGGTTGTATATTTGTAAATGATGTGCCAGAAACAATCTGGTTCTGGTCTGTGATTGTCCCTGTGTCGCTGAGAGTTTGAGTGTGTCTGTGGATTTAGCTTAAATCCCAGTACACTGTAGAGCTCTGCTCTCAGCCCCTCTGTCAAGCCGGCCCAGCTCCCTGCAGGAAGCTCCAACCTGACATCAGAATCCATCAAGGGCCTCTTGTCAGAAGACACGAGGTTTTTAATGCTTTACCTTGCCCTTCACTCTCCCACCAGCACTCTCACCCTGCCCTAATGAGGACTCCTCTGCTGTGTGATTGAATGGTCATCTATGTAATGAAATCAGAAAGGAATCCTTTCTGCCGCTCTCTGTTTCTAATCTGTCTGTCTTCCATAGCCTGACCCGCATACAAAGAGCCTGTAAATCGTTTAATTGAAAGCAGAGAGTGAAAAATCAATACAAAGGAAGCATTAAAAGTAATGGAATGCAGTGATCCAGATCCATATTTCATATCCTCAAGACGGCTGTGACTTTTACACATGTCACTGGCTCACTTTACCCTGGCTTTTTACTTCTTTTTTTTTTAAGAGGGTTAGAATTTATAGAGGGGTGAAGTGTTTTGGTCTCCTCTGTATTAGAGGTAGAGTCTGTTTAACAGAGACTCATCTGAGTCTTAAATGACTCAAATTGTCAAACTTACAAATTAAACTTTGATTAGCCATAGATGGACAAAATTAATAAAGTCCTTAAACTTTCAGGACCCTGTACGCACTCCCACTCTTCAGTTCCTCACTAATGGTTCATAATCACTGAATAATCTTGTGGTTAGTGTGTAATAAAGCACTTTGTAACTTTGCTTTTGACAAGGGCTACATAAATAAAGATTATTGTTATTATTATTACTACTGGTAACAACAACAGCAACAATAACAACAACAACAACAATACTACAACTACTATGAATAATAATAGTAATAAAGTTCACTTTACTTTACATTATTTAGTTACTGATTAAGTATTGATAAAGCTTGAGGTAAAGGTTAACGGTAGTTTCACTGTTTTTCTGTTGTTAGTATTATATGTAACAAGTGATATTATTATAAAACAGCCATATATTTGTACAAAAATATTTTGAATAGTACTCTGTGTGAAGTTGCTTTTGTGAATAAATGAATCCTACCTACTACCTAGTATTGGAGAATAATTCCGTCATTAAATAAAGCAGCAAATTAAACCGAACAATCACCTGAGGACAATCTAAAAAAGTCAGACAGGGCTAGGTCCCAAGGTGTGAGATGATGAAAATGGGTTTGGAACTTAATTGCTAATTTGATAAGACAGATTTTAGTAATTATGTATGTACCTTCTCATGCTGTCGTGTCTTCCTTTGGAATAGCTGGGATCTTATTCAGGGTCTGAATGAGCCATGAAAAGTGCATTTTGAAACCGATCCATTAGAAGAGTCCAAGTGACTTTAATAACACTGCCAGTGTCACGCAGCCACACTGCTCACTGCAGCTGTCTTTGCAGGTTAGTCTATAACACTGAAGAAAATGTTCAATGTTCACAACTATGTCTGTCAGTAACTGTGTTGATGTGACATATTTTATACCTCTTCACACATTTTTAATCATGTAAAATCAACTCACATTTTTTTTCAGTAGAGGCAACATTGGCAAACATTTGTATACTCTCTTTATCAGTTACACTACAGATAACATTCACACCAAGCACCATGCACTGCTATAAATTCCTCTCTCCCTGCTTTAATTTGTTATTTCTGAACATTAGGCCAATTTTGCACTATATATCATTTTTTATATCATTTATTAGACACCCACCTTCACAACAGTGATATCACAGGAGGCTACAAAATGCAAACAAGCTTCTATGCAGTCATATTTTTTACTGTGTGCTCGGAGTCCTCTGGAAATTACAGTCCAGATGAGGGTTCCTGTGGGTGTTGCAATCCAGCAAAAATAAGAGAAGTAAATATATTGCAGTTGCAATAAATAGCAAAGTTTAGAATATAGGACAAGACCCATAAAGCCAATACTGTGATAGTTACATGGAGTTTTGATTTGGCTTTGCCTTTTAAAAGGTATTTACATCCTATTGGATTAAAAAGCTTGAATAATTTTCCTTGCCTTTGAAATAAGTTCAGGCTCCAGAAATACAGATCTGGAAACACATAAGAAGTTTTGATGTTTAGTTAAGGCTGCTATTACAGGTTCTGTGGAGTGGCTTGTTAATTTCACTCTCTCCCACCCACATATTGCTGCCTTACAATAGCTATTTCATTTGTTGTAAATAGAGCTTCGACTTTTATAGGGCTATAAACTGTTTTCATATTCATTCATTCTGCTGAAGAGAGACTTGAATATCTCAACAAGATGAATCTAAAACATTTGTTGACTGTTGATGGAACCTCATTGTCTACTTCTTTGTAAAGTCTATAATAATCACAGAATAATCACACTGTGGAGGCCACAGTTTGGTGCCCTATAATTAAAGCTTTAGTACAGGTATGTTTTATTTCATACACTGTTGGCTACCTGCTGGGCACCCAATCAATTTCAAACAAAGCCATAAAAATGTATCTGAAGGTCTGTAGATGTGATATACGTGATCTCAGTGTGAGTTTTGATTAAAAAAAACAACAAAAGAATTGCTTCATTGTTGCCAGCGTGGCAGTGAAAATTACTAAATGAAGAATTATATGCCAATTTAAGTTATTACAGTTATTTATATTTTGAAGCAGCGCTCAGTCAGTCCTGGTAATGGCCTTGCACTTAGTACCCGATAGCGACTGCTGTGTGGTAGAGTGTGTTATTAATGATTTCCCTGCCCTGGAATAACAAGGTCAAATCTCTAAACTTTTATTTTATTTTGGAAACAGGAAAAAACAATAATAATAATAAGCAAATGACTCGGAGCATCTGAACTGACAGTGTTAGCCTGTTTTCTAATCGACTTCATGCTCACAAACTATTGCACAAACACTCTTTCAGATTAGAATCATCTTTGGAAGTCATTCAATAGAACCCTTGGTGATCCTGTGATTATATTTGCTCTTTCAAAGGCTGTTAGACACACTTGCCCAATTGCTTGGTAATTAAAGGGGGAAATGTGTTTGCCCTTTCCTCAAATCTGTAACATAAAATTAATCCTGCTAATGGATTTACCTAAGCCCGTGATAGACTCAGGCAGTGGACCATTTAGCCATTTAACGTTTAGAACGATAGCCTCGGCAGCTTTAAATACAAAAGCTTCTGTCTATCGGGACCTTTATTGCTGGGTTATCATTTCACACGCTGGGCAGATGGTATTCTCAATAGCCTAGCTGGAATTTCTGCGTGTGCAGTATACTTCACTGTGACGAGTTCACCCATAAACGGTCACATTAGGAACACAGTGATAACTGGCCTGCTATAGAAAGCAAGAGGATTCTGAACGGTCGCTTCTGTGGTGCCCCATTCACTAATGACTTTCTCTCTCAGGAAGTCCTACTGTATTGTTGTTTAAAATAGGCCAGACTTCATACCAAACAATGAGACAATAGGCCATCACTAGTTTCATAAATACAGGATAAAGCCAGGATGTTGGTAGTTTATGCACACAATGTGGACCTCCTTGCTTTGACTCCATTCTGCTGGCTTATAATGTGAGGGCTACACCTTGTTCCTTGCTTTTGACTTTAATGCTGTTGATAAAATCTTTTCTACAGTGCGCTGAACAAGAAGGTGACTTACCAACATGTATTGTTACTGTAGTAACAAAAGCTTAAAAACTACTTGAATACGCCACTTACGCTATGTAAATTCTAAGCAATCTTTTATAGAAATCCAAAGCCTCTACTGGGGAAACCAAAAGTGGCAGAGACAAGGAAAAGCTCCCTAAGAGCAAGAGGAAGAAACATTGAGGGCAACGGAGACAAAAAGGAAGACCCATCCTCCTCTAGTCAACACCGGATAGCAAAACAATAACACAACAAAAGCATTAAGAATTGAGTAGTGAATAAGACTATGACTAATGAACAGTGCCGAACCATGACCATCAGAGCTAGTCTATTCAGGCCAAATTATATCAAAGCAAATTCGACATAACAAGGAAGAAACACCTCACTTATAATGTTTATTTGCTGGATTCTAGTAGTAAACTAAGGACTTTACATAAGAAAATGTTTGGCTTTTAAGGATTTAAAATCACTGAAGGTCTCCGTATCTGTAGGTTGTAACAGATATATTAGTATATTTTGTGTGTAGCATTTTTTTAAGTGACCTCTTCTTTAAAGGGTCCTGGCCCAGTTTACCACCTGACAGGAACTCACTGGTTAGACTGCTGCTTCTATTCCCAATCAGTGACATATCTATGATGTAAACTGACTAATTTCTATCTTCTACTCACTTGATAGGGTTGATGTGTAATTTTGTTGGTCTTTAATCTGAAACATTAGGTCTTCAAACTCTCGCCTGAAGGTCTCACCCATGCAAGAGCTCACTTTTTCAAAGGTTATTCCAAAAATATATCTCTATTGTTTCAAGCTAAAACTGAACCATAATGTAGCAGAAGCATTCAGATTACTAGCATCAGCAATAAAAACGAGAATCCATTGTTCCTATCTCTTATGGACATTAGAGGTGCTCAGTATAATGTGAGATAACCTAAAAAATTTGAATGTGTGGTTTTAGTTAAAGTCCAGGAGTCATCTCTAACTAGGTAAAACAACAATTTTAGAGGAGGAGAGGTGATGACAGACTATTCACTAGAGTCTCCATCAAGCTGAGACAGGCAGTTTTATCAGGAGTGTGAAAGGGCCATGGAGGTGAGTATATTTGGCACAAAAGAAGAGGGACACAGACACATGCAGGTAGCTCCATGGTGGTCTAACTGGTACAGAGTGAGCAGGAACGCCTGGTCAGGCAGAGATTTTAGAATTAGCTCCCATATAAATGGAACCAGTAGAAATGGTTGTTGAGATCTACCACTCTGCAGAGTTTACCTACGGTCCTAATCTAATCTAGCCAGTAATAAGGGCCTTTAGGGGGCATCTAAAAAGATCTGAAGTCTCCAGAAATTGGGCACATTTGAGCTGTAATTAATAATAAATAATGTAAAGTTAAGAATGATTGATCATCCTATATAAACATACTGAAGCTTTGAAAAAAGACATGCTTTATATCTACCTGATTCAAATGTGTACTCCAGTTCCAGATGAATGAAATATGAACATCACCACAGTGATTTCCAAAAGAGAGTAAATGAAAGTCAATTTTTGTATCGGTGTAATATATTTCATTTAGAGTTATTTGCATGACATAAATGCCATGTCGCTTGTTACCCTAAACCTAGTTTGGCAGATTAACTGCTCCTGCAGCACTGATCACTTTTCCTCCTTACATTCTTCTGAGTGTATGTGAACCGTCAAAGTACAACAAATCAAATGCTAATGGGTTGAGGATCCCCTGCCTGCTGCATACAACGATGCAAAAGTTCCCATCCCTTGTTTTTTGCCGTTCTCACAATGCCTCTGTGCTTTGCCAGCCAGGTTCTTTTCCTTCCCTCTGTTTATTGCCTCCATTTTGAACGCCGTATGCTCCTCTCTGTAGGCAGATTCTCTTATAGACTGAGTAAAAATATAGAAACAGTAAAAACAGGCGCAGCTCGCACACAGAGTGGGTGAAAATGCAGCCTCTGCTGTTTGCCCACTTGGAGAAGACACTAATTGAGACAGTCCTTTTCTTAAACTGCCCTATTTTTAAACAGCTTCTTTTTTTTTTGCACAAACATGACTTCATCAGCTTCTCTCTTTAAGCCACTGCTTTTGTTTGGGGAAAAAAGCATCCCTCCAGGTCATCTTGCAGATGTAAACACTGACCACAAAAAGAGATTAAACAGCCGGTGAGGGGAGCGGAAGGCTGGCTAAATATAAGTGCGTTGCTGCGCTCTCCCTTTTGACACCATGCAAAGCCACTGTAACTAAAGCAGATTCATTCCCTTTTGTTGACACACACACACAGAAGTCATTCAGATGTCAGGTGGTTTGTTAAAGGATTGTCAACACCTCATCTGAGTCCCTGACCCACTGGCTTACTCCCAAGGTTGAAGGCTGTGTGCACAGCAGGGCACCGAAATAATCGAGACGGGTATTGATGATAGGCAGGAACAGTCTTGAATGCCGTAGCCGTGGTCGGTGTGACCTTTTCGGCTTGGGGGTCTGTTTGCTACTCCCAGCCTTTGAGAGCTCACTCTGGAGCTCAGTGTAAATGTCTGCCATGCCATTCTCCTGCCTGTTTGTTCAGCAGATTTAGAGCTTTCAATAAACATGAAAAATTACTCAGAAAAGTGCAGAGAGAGAGAGAGAGATTTACCTGCAATGACTTTTGCCACTAATAAACATAAGCACATCCACCTTTGTGTTTGTTCATGTGCATGAATGCGTACGTGCATTTCAGAGGATGAGCCTGACCGGGGACTATTATCTTTAAACCCCTCTGCAAGCATGTTTATTTGTCCAGCGGGGTCATAGTGCTTGTTTATGCTTAATTAAGCCTGCGAACCCCCATGTTAGAGCAAAGCCTATTTTCAGACTTCCTATCAAAACGATGGCCTGCTTATGCGATTGACTGTCCAAGCCAAGCAGCTTTGCTCTCCTATGTCCACAACCAGAGTGTTTTACAACCTCTGCTGAGTGGGCTCTGATGAGGCATTTTATTAATGGAATTTTTTATGAGTCACTAATTGCAGAAACACATGAGACTGTATTTCAAACTACTGTATGTGGTCAAACTTGTATTTTGGAATGGTTTTGGATTTTGGAATGGAGTTAGATTTGATTACAATGATATGCAATAGAGTGTGTGCTCATTTTGGACAACATAATATTCACATAATATATACACTGGTTTTATTTGAAATGTGAAGTAAAGTAAGCAAACAGAACTGTGGTAAAATGTGTAATTTTGTTATGCACTGGTCTGTTGTTAAAAATAGCCAAAATGAATTCTGGTGGAATATTATGTCATGATGTGCTAATTTATTTACCAAACAATTACAGTCAAACTGAATCAAAGTGCGGTTTTGAATATCATAACGCACTGGATTACGCCCTAATGGATCAAAACGGATCATGAAGTATGTTGTGTTGAATAATTTCCTGTAGTATTTTGGTGAAATGTGACAAATTGTGATCATTTCCTGAATGATCTCCTAAACAATTCAATCAAATTGTAATAATAAAAAAAAGATATAAGGTACTGAAACATCAACCTTAAGTCAGTCTACTCTAAGACCCATAGTTCCTTTGCTATTTGTTAGCTTAGGATCTTACACTGCCTGGCTAACTGGCAGTTATGCCCTGCGGATTTCTGTTCCCCTGCTTTAAGATACCTTGTTTCTGTAAGAAGTGTTAAAGCTTTGTTCAGGTGGTTTCAGACACACGCAGGTATGCTGCCTTTGTACCTGGGTCAAAACCCTTGATGATGGAGGCTGTGATGTCAGTGACAGCAGGGCTCCTTTAATCTTGTGTCCAGCTGGGTGAGGCTGACATAGGTGGGGTTTGTACAGTATAGGAGCTCCATGCTGCTGTCACTCTACTTTCAAAAGCCTGGCGCACATCTTTCTTGGTTACTGCTGCGTGCTCCCGCCTCTTCTTCCACTCCCAAACCAACGACCCATGCAAACACACACACACACACACACACACACACACACACACACACGCACACACACACACAAACAACATGGAGTGCTGCTGACTTGTAGCTGCTGCTACAAAGCATGGGGGACAAGGAGCACTTCACACAGCCTCAGCTGCATCAGCAGAACATTGTTTACCTTCTCTTCCATTTGAGGTCAAACCAGGCTGTTTACCCTCCATAATAAGCCATGAGAAAACAATAAGAGCGCAGGCTTTTTAATATGCCTAACCCTTTAAATAGTTTATAAACGCATTAATAGGAATGAGTAATTGTTTACTGTTCCAGTCCAGTTGCCTGCGTGATCTGCCTTGCTGTCCATCAGGGGATTAAACAGTAGACAAAGCAAGATGACTCGCTGGCCAATAAGAGTGTGTCTAATTGCTGGCTAACCAATAAGGGTGTCTTTAATTGCTGGGAGAGAGAATTGACTTAGCTCAGCGTCTAATTAATCTCCAATGTAATGATGCAAGCTGGGGTAAGAACAGAGCAGAGGGTGGCAAAATGTGTTTGTGCGAACAGAGCATCTTCCCCAGAGAATGAGTCACTGGTAAGGTAGAGGAGGGCCCTTTGAAGTCACATATAAATACAGGAATCCCCTTCTGGCTTGGAGAAGATGATCCAAGTTCATCTCAAACGGAGGGAACTGTCACAGAGGAACTGTGATGATATGACCACCAAAATTATACAGCTGCCCCCCTTTCAGTCTGTTCTTTCTTACAGTTACATCTCTTTGCCTGTTCAGCACTGTGAGTTCCTTTTAGCACAGTGATTTGATTCTGAAGGAAATAATAAAATGATTCAAGAAATCTCAAAATTTTAATCCAGCTTTTGATTATTATAGGTTAGTTCACACAAACTGCTTATTTTAAAAGTGTCCAGTCTGATACCATGTTTTCATATAGAAAGCTCATGTGTGTGTAGCAGACAAAGGGTGGTATACAAAAAAACTATTCAGTGTTGAAAAATTCGACTGGCCACCACAGTTGCCTCCCCACTAAATCTGTTGATTGGTAATTGGGTTGTCAATCCTAGCATGTATGGTCAGTAATGACAGAAAAGAAGGGACCAGACAAAGTAATATCTAACAAAATCTTAATATGCTGTCTATATCTCGCTGACACACGGCCTTAATGAAATAAATGCTTGGCCTAAACTTTTCCCGATTTTCATCTAACACTGCCCATGATACCTTTTCCGCTGTGTTTTTTAAATGGAAGTTTGTGATCACAATTGATTCACCTCACCTCTCAGTGGTTTTATCTAGGCGCTGATCTGTGTATGTAATTCTATGTAGACTGCTCCGCTTCTGTGATTAAAAAACACAGCATTCATACACATTCAATCCTTAAATCCTTGTAACATCCACCTCCAGACTGATGACAGCATCAGTGCTAATGCTGTACTCAAACTTCTTGTAAAAGCGTGATGAGACTTAGTGCTAGATTTAGTATTAAAAAATGTTCAGCAGGTCAGAAAGATAGCAAATGTCTCACAATTATGCTAATTGGTTAATAGATCTTACCTTATATCTTTGTGTCAAAGGCTTCTTCAGACAATTCACTGTCAACAGGTTGATAACATATACATTTGAAACAATATGGCAGTTCTGTTGCTTAAACAACTTTTTGTAGTGGAATATACACAATAAAAAATATAAAGCTTAATAATAATAATTGATTACTATCAATTATTATCATATTTTACAGTTCATGTTGAGTTGATACATCATGATCCGTTTATGTTTTTTTTGTTTTTTTTTTACAGAAGTGAGCTGTTGTTTTGTAGTGTCTTTCAGACAAGTCTGTGTCACTCTGCGGGGAGAAACAGAAGCGCTTTAAGTCACTACAAAGGAACGTATCACAGGCATGTTAAGTCTCTACCAGATTTTGAAGATGTCTTTCATACAAGCAGGAGGTCTCCTGCAGGTATAGGGGGGCTTTGAAACACACTGAGCCAGATAAACAGGACAATTACAGAGCAGGTGGGAAGAGAGTCGCAGGCCAGATTATGCCACACATGTTTTAAAGTGAAGTTTTAGAGAAGAGTGGGCTGCTGTTTAAATATTAATATGACTGGGGGAGGGAGCTGATCCTGCAGTGCCCAGCATGGAACTCTCTGATGCACGCAGAGAAGTGGGCACACTTCACTAGTTTGAATTAGTTCTTTTTTCTTCCTCCTTTTTTCTCTCTCTCTCTCTCTCTTTCTCTCTCTCTCTCTCTCTCTCTCTCTCTCTCTCTCT
>JBBJLR010000111.1:19343865-19360505 GCA_037577145.1 Brachypetersius gabonensis
TGTGTGTGTGTGTGTGTGTGTGTGTGTGTGTGTGTGTGTGTGTGTGTGTGTGTGTGTGTGTGTGTGTGTGTTTTCTGAGGGAAGCCAGAAGGTTCTTGTACCTTTTATGCTCACGCAATCATTTTTGTGCCAGAGGGATTCTGTGGGCTCCTTTCTCTTCATGCTGTGTGCTCCAAACCTAGTCCTCTGGCCTCTGTACAGCAAAGGGAACACAAGGCAAGAAAGTAATGATCAAATGCAGAATTCTGGGAGCTATAAATAAGCACACATACACACACTCACACACACAAACACACACACATGCAACTCCCAGATAAGAGTGAACAAAAAGTATGTGAGATCATTCAAATCTCTATAATCAAGGTTATTACTTTTTGTTGCTGTTGTAATAAAACATACCTTTGAAAGTTTGTTGGAGAAGATTTCAAAAAATTGCATTCAAATCTGATAACTGTAAAACACATCTTGTTAAGGATAGATAGCATATTCAAATGCTATCAGTAAGAAAACAGAGTTAAAACATTTTCCTATTACAGTGACAAATTGCTTTTACATTGAATACTGAAAATCTACAGGCAGGGAGATCACTTTTATAAGCATCTTAGACAGACAGAGTGGGGCGGTACTTCTTTCATCATGACAGACACAAGTCAGGGCTGTAAAGGTTGTTCTTGTGTAAGAGTAACTGCGCTTAAGTTATTGTAGTTTTGTTGAAAATCTTATATTAAATTATATACAGAATGTACAGAATTATAAACAAATTGAAAAGTATTCACTCATCCATCGAAATAATTACATTTAGATGTTCCAATCACTTCCATGGCCACAGGTGTTTAACTTCAAGCACCTAGGCATGCAGACGCTTCTACAAACATTTGTGAAAGAATAGGTCACTGTCAGAAGCTCAGTGAATTCCAGTGTGGGACAGTGATAGGATGCCACCTGTGCAACAAGTCCAGTCATGAAATATCCTCGCTACTAAATTTTCTACAGTCAGCTGTCAGTGGTTTTATAACACAGTGGAAGCAATTGGGAACAACAGAAACTCAGCCACGAAGTGACAGGCCACGTAAACTGACAGAGCTTGGTCAGTGGATGCTGTAACAAAGAAGAACTGTGCGAAATTAGGTAAAATCAGAACAGCCGAGTTTTTCCATGTGCTTTTTTGATTTTATTTGAAATTCTGAATGTATTTGAAATGTATTCTGAGCATGTCACATTTTTACGTGTTTTGACAGAATTTGTTACTGAATACATTTGCCATTTAATACATGTATTTGGTATTCAGTATTCATTACTTTCTCAGATTGTTTTTACTCTGAATCCATTACATTTCCAAGAGAAGGACATGCTTTGTTCTTCTTGCGCTTTCATTTAGAACTTGAAAGTGCAAAGTACAAATCTCTAAGATCTCTTTCTCTTGCCATTCTGTCGAGTTCCACTGCATTTGAATGTGCTGGGTTTTTTTTCAAATATTCAACCAAATTCAAATCGGTGTGGCATGAAACTGCACACAGTTCGGCACACTGATACCAGACACCACATCAGACTAAGTTTAATAAATTAAAAAAAAGCTACATTTAATACATGTGCTTAGTTTGTTTCTGCATTTTGCTGACCTTTACTTTGTCAATGGATGATTCAAAAGGCTCGAAAATCACTGAGAGTGGAGTTAGCACCAATTTTATTTCCTTCCATTTTATAAAGACAACTCTACCCCAACAGTGTGTTCAGAGGCTGCGATCAGGTGTGTGTGTGCTCGGCTTGGCGTCAGAGGGTGGCTTTAAGAATACACACCAGTGTTTGTGCTGTACTTGTCTTTGAGTATTTAGGCCATGTCTGAGATTGATATCATCACTAGGAGGGAGAGCCATTCTCTAAATTCCTGTTATTTCTCAGCTCTCTCTCTTCCGTCTCCCCACACACAGACACACTCACACATATCCTCGCCCCCCCATGGTCCCTGACATGGTTCCTCTGTGTTTTATCACTTTCCTCCATTCATTCTGGGTCTCTAATTTGTGCTTTGAGTTTAACTGCAAATTGAGATGGCCTCGCCTCTGCTGGAGACCCATCCACTATCTAATCTAAACTATGCCTCTTTCAACCATATTTGGCAAGCAGTTGTTTCTTGTGTTTTTAAATGATGATCACTCATATGAGAACACTGGTATAGGGTAGTACAGAATGCCTGCTACATGGTAATGATGTAAAGGAGGTCCTTTTGGCAATTCCCGCAAAGAAAGCTGCCAGGTACCAGTGCGACTGAACGTACTCATAAATGAACAATTAAGTAAGTCAGGGAGTTGAGATCTGATTGTGGGTTATTTAAAATGTGTGTGTGTATTTGTGTTTCTGTGCACACAGAGGTATTTCTTATAAGGGGCAAATAATGTTGCACGCTGCAGGGTGTTCCACAGGGAGTATGGCTATGCATCATTATACATATTTTTATTTCTTACTCCACTACAATCTCTCTCCTCAACTCCGCACACACACTTGCTCACTCACTCTCCTTCACCCCCTGTACTTTGGCAGATATTCACTTTGAGCTAAAAAGAGAGCATTGCCGCCTGACAGCTCTCAGTCGTTGCAGTATGACATGATTACAGGAGCTCCTCTCTCTTGTCATTTACAAGGATACACAGCAAACATTTCTCAGGGTAATTTCTGGGTCAGGCTCACTTGAATCACACATCCACAGATCAAAAATACCATAAAATGTATTTTGCTCTCCGAAAGAGTGTATAAAGGGGTGGTGTGGGGGCTGTTTTCACTTATTTGAAGCATATCCCTGCGCCAGGACGGCTAGTCTGGAGCTTGTTTAGATCAGATCATGACTATTCTCCCAAATTGGCCAATTTCTCAGTGTCCTTTGCAACCTTTTGATTGATTGGTCAAGATGGCCAGCCAGGTTGGTTATGCAGGGAGAGCCCTTCATAATTTCCTGTGATAAATTACTCAGACAGGAACCAATTTGTGTGAGAAATCAGGACCCTACATCATCCTCATGCTCTTATGACAAAAAGCCTGCCCTTCCTGGAAAAACAGATTTAATAAGAATTCGAAAGAATTAGTCACTTATGGATTGAGCTTTGATAGTATTGTGTATCACAGGGTGGTGCTGGGAGACAGAAGTTGTTTAATGGCTCCAGGATAGACATATGTCCATCAAAATGTTCATTTCTACCATAGTTAACGAGGCTCTTTATGAAGCTCTTTGGAGGTTTCATTATTATTAACATAAGGAAATCGTAGACATAAGTAAATGATTGGTCTGATAAAATAAGATCTTTTTATAGATACTAATCCAAATATGGCTATCCAACAGGCTATCAGTCCCTGATGTGAGTTGCTGGGAGCTTTGCAGAGCTTTGGAACAATTATTAGCAAGAGGAATGAGAAAATATTAAAATTTGAGCTGTGCAAATGCTTGCGTGCTTGTGATGTTATTTAGAGCCTCATTAGGGACAACCAAAGAGCATTCCTGCTCCTCTGTTTCCTCACTTCTCCGCCCACTCTGTGTGGCAAACTTAGCAGCACTCTATCAAAGCTGCCAGAATGTTAAAAAGCGTAAACATGATTGTGTAAAATATTTAGTGTAACATTTACTGGCCTTTAGTGCTTATAGCCCAGAGCTCTTGTTAGAGATATTCACCTGTGGGCCTGGTTAAGTGTGATCCATTCACAAGCTGAATCAAAAAACCAGCAGTTGGAGTTTGCCAAACCCTTGCTGGCCAAGTGGGCTTTGCATAAGCTGTTAAGCGTGCTTTAGAAATGTGGCCTTTAGTGAGGAGTGGGTGTTCTTGGTGAAACTTTCCAACCCCACCCATAACACAGCCTGAACGCAATGTATGCGATTATATCTCTGTGTCTGGGAGGAAGTGGATATGAGGCTAATGGCTGGTTGGGGTGTGGTATATGGATCTATATGCTACATTCAACAGGCTGCCGCCCGACACGAATAATGACATGGCCTATGAAACATAGAGAAGCTTTGGTTTTATTATAGGTGAATGACTGATGATGTTGTTTTCTTTCTGAGAGGGTAAAGACGTGTAATGCTAGAACATAATCTCATCATACTACCCCTGGAGATCTAGCCTAATTCTGTTTACCTCAACAGAAGGTGGATCTACAGGCACAGGAAAGGGGGATCTAGATGAGGCTGTTTCTGTCAGGAGGTATAATGTGTGCAGGAATACATTCATATATAAATTGATGTTGTCAAATCAAGGCTTTTTTTCCTTTTATCCACAATTTTAGAACAACCAGACTTTTGTGAAAATGTCAAGATAATCAGACCAATGCAAATGGTATTCTGTTTTATTTATTTTGACATTAACAATATCAAGTAAAGAGTCTGGTGTGTTTAGCTCCATCTAAGACTGTATTTTTAATTGTTACTTGTGTGGTGGTATTAAACCCTTACCCCTCCCCCCCTCTCTCTTTCTCTCTCTCTCTCTCTTTCTGTGTGTGTGTGTGTATTTGTGTGTGTGTGTGTGGGTGTGTGAACATATTAATGATACATATAAACTCTAGTCTACTATGGATTGTATATGTTGTTGCTGTCAGGACATATGGAGTCCTTTTATCTCCATTTTTCCATTGACCATTAGAAACATATTTATACATAATTAAAGTTACAATTTAAGAACGTTTTTCCTTTCTTCTGTGAAGTTACTTGTTTAGATTTTTCTGGATATTTCAGAGATGTTTCGACAACAGCGATATATAGTATGCATACAGTATGTAACCCCCCAAAAGATATGATTTTGAACTGTGTAGCTCTCATTTTTTTTTTACACTGTCATTGTTCATAGACCACAGCATTACATTTTATGAGAAAGTAAGAGCTATAAGAATAGAATAAATTCTAGGTTTGAATATTGTTAATAACTGTTGAGACATCTAAAAGCAATTGTCCTCCAGAGTAAATAAACACAGAAAATCGTATTATACAACGAGTCATCTATCAGTCCCTTTGATTACAGCTTGTAGTTTTGATTGCAAAAGCCTTGTTGTACTAAAATCAATAGAAAACAATGTTGGGTGCTGGGATGTAATGTAATGAGTCTTACATGTACACACACACACATGTGGTCTTGCACGCACACACACATTTTCACTAAAAACTTTAACTACCAAGACTGCAGTTCACACAGTCAGAGTTTGCTGGGAATCATACAGATGCCTGAAGAAACGGAGCCACATATCAACCCAGTCCAACATTTCATGATGACTTGACGAATAAAAATGCTCCAGAATTATTACCATAAAATCTTTTTGTATCTACTAACGTTCCAAGTTGTAAAAGTTTTTGCCTTCTCCTGTAAAGTGTGTTTGGACAACAACATCACGCAGTGCTTTTAGACCTCTCCGCACCCATCAACAGAGTAGGAAACTGCGTCTTTCACAGTAATGTGGCGCGAGATGGAAGCAGATTGCACAGGAGGAGAAATTTGTTTTGTCTGGAACTGATTTGGGATGGCTAATTATACGTAAATAGCCATGTGATTGATCATTTCCTAACTTTCTAAACTGCAGCCCATGTCCCATATGAATAGAACCATTCATTTTTGTCTAATATCATTCATTTTAAGTATTTGTGTTGTATAAAGATCTTTTTTTCTGTTTGAAAAGTAGGGTGTGTTCCCTTTAGGAGTACCAGAGTGTGTGTGATATTCTTGAGCTTTTCCGTTCAGTGCTGATTAGGCTTTGGGCGAATTTCAACTGAACATTCCAGAGGAAGTGGGTGGATAGGAGGAAGTGGGCTAAAATACGACCTGAAAGGTCAGAGTCAATTAATGAACCTCTTTTATTTTCACATGAACCAGGGCCAAAACCCTATTTTGACCGTTATGCAACTGCTGATTACGTGATATAATGTCCCAAAAATTCACTCAGACATAGCATAAAGGACGTTAAGTTTCTGTCACTGCAGGTATTCCGGAGTTTGGAACATTATCAGGCTATTAAACCCTTATAGTTTTAGAAGTTTAGATGGACATTTCTTTAAAGGACAGTATGAAGGAGAAGGTATGGTAGGCCTTCAGACCATGGCCTTTTGAGAGTCCATTGTGAGAGTTGTGAGAGCACTCTGAAAATTACCCAACATTGGAGTCAGTGATGTACTTCCAGACCTATTCATGTATTTCTGCCTTTGAAGCTCATGGAAGTGCGAGGAAGTAGATTGTGTCTCCGTGCTCCTAGGCTGATTGTTCTTCTTTTTCCTGCGAACAAGTCAATAAGTAAGCCCCACAATGACAACCTTTGAAGGTACGAGGCTTTCTGAATGTAAGATGAGACGGCAGTTCAGGGACTGATTGATAACAAAGTGGAATATTATTTGTAAGAAAGCTCAAAATCTCAAAACGAAGATGTTAGGGCCTTTCAACAGGATGCTGTTCTTTAATGTTAAGAAACGCAAACGCAGTATTTTTATTATTCACTTTTGAAATAGAGACAATTCTAATAGGGTGGACATGTTAAGGAAGTCACAAACTCAAATTTCCTTACAGTAAAAAGTCATGTAAATAAAATGGTTTTCACATAAATATGAAGAAAATGTATCATCACACATGGAAAAAAAACGGTGCAGCAATGTGATAACCATGTGCTCATGTGATAAAACATGCTATTTAATCATTAATAGTGGTAGATAAATAATAATTTTCAGTAAAATATATATTTTAGTGTTTAACTAAATCTAGTAAACCTCTAACACAAAAGGAAATAAGTCACTAAATGAACAAATACATTTGATTAGGCTTATTTTGATTAGTAAAATATAGTTGATAGTTAATTGTCATTAATTTAAGACAGTAGCAATATGACAAATAATGGTAATTAATTGAAGTGTCCTTTGTATTTCTGTTTATAGCAATTAAAGTACTGAATTGCTATATTGGTTCATAGTTGTTAATACTAAGCTCCAAAAATGAACACATAAACACCTTGAGTGATAATAAACAAATATTTCTCATTAATGCATCTTCCAAATGTGCTATTTAGAAACATCAAATAACAAAGTCTCTCACAGATGTCATAGCACAAGAAAGATTGAATCTGAAGATTACCTGTTCTTGCTTGAATCTGCCTCAGCCCAATGAAAAATACCAAATAATTAAACTGGAAATGAATTGCTGTCAGCTTGAATAACTGGATTTAACTCTAATAAGTATCATCAGGTGATATATATGTGTAATTGTGTGAGAGGCCTACACTTTTGAAAGCATTCAGCGAAGCACAAATCCATCAGAATGTTCCTGCACATTCACACAGGCTTCATTCGGTCTAAATGTAGATTAGCAGGTTTATTGATCGTCACTTTAGTTTACACTCACAATCCTGTCTTTGTATTGATTGCACTTTATTCAGGTAGTCACTCTGTTAATAAGGCTTCTGTCTCATTTAGCTCCCTGATCTTCCTTCTTGCTGGATGTAGCACACTTTGTATATTTGTCCATGAATATTTATGTTTGAACGTTCCCTTTGCAATTAACAGAAATATGTAAATCCATAATCTCCTTACAAAGAACGTTTTACAATTCTTTGTTCCTGTGAATATCCTCATAAGCGGCGTGCTTTGTAAAATGTGTGGTGACGTATAAATCTTAAACTTGCCGTTCATTTATTCACTCGCCATGAAAAGCATTTGATCAGCTCTGTGTTTTGACTGCTTTCCTGGGATGTTTTACTGCTACATCATTAAGCCCACTAGGAGCTAATGGCTTTGGCTGAATGGGGGTGGGTAATGACACACTGTGCAGCTATCGCTGGCGTGATTTCCTTGAAAGTCTCAGCAATGTTTTCCTAAAGCTTGATTTTGTTCGATTGCCAGAATCCTTGGTAGCTGATGCCTGTAAATAAGTTTTGTAAAATAACACATGGTCGCTCCTCCTTTTCAAAGCCGCATTGCTATTTTCATGGTCGCTGGCACTACCAGGATGAGGATTGTGAACTACTGTGGAATTTACATGGGTCTTACTTCGAAGGTGACGTCTTCAGTCTTACTTCCTCAAGGCTATCAATGACCCAGGAAAAGAGGCAATAACCAGTCCAGGCCCTGATCCGCACCACTGTCACTATCAATCACGTCAGCGCGGCGTGTTTGTTTGCCGTCGTCTGCGCCTGGTATGCAGACTGTTGAGGGTTAGATTGAACACGACTGGTGAGTGGTGCTCTGGCAAAATGTGTGAGGGCTGCCAGAGAGTGTGCTATGTGTCCCTTTTCCTCAAGGGACAAAACGGACATGACAAGGCAATCTCAACACTGTCAGCATCCCCTTGGAAACAGCAGTTGGCTTATTTATCCCCAAGGTTAATGGGATTGTAGCACAGTAACAAAGGTGGTGTATTGAGACAAACATGTGGCCGCTGGACTTAAGGGAATGTGACAGAGAGTGGTTCCTGTCAAACTAAACGACTGGACTGACCAGAACAGACAGCATCCACAGCGAGAGACAGACAGGCAATAGAAAGAGATTTGTGGATACAATTCAGAAAGGGGCAATTCCTAGTTTTCAATTGTCCCTTTCCCTTTAAAAGAAATCTACATACTGCTGCATTTGCATCATTCATATTTAGTTATTACCATGTCAGATAAAAGTACCTTTCAGAGTACAGGCTCTCTCACTGGAGTTACCTCAAGAGGACACCCTTAGTATTTTCATTATAGGAACAGCACTGTACCATATTCTGTTGCTGTTATATTCTTTAAGTGCTATTGACTCTATAGACCTATCTGTCTTAACTCTGAGATCTGTATTTTATTTGCATGTTATTAAAATGCACACGTATGCCTCTTATGGAAGGTGAGTGCATCTTTAAAACTTAATTTAGGTACATAGTTAAACCTTAAGGACCATGTTATACTTTTAAGGGTTCACTTATGATGTTTATGCTCTAACATATACTAGAACAGCACATTTATCTGTTGTTATGTTACATTGGCATCATCTATACTGATTTCTGATTGATCTCTCCCTCATAAGCATTAGTCTTTTATTTTAGACTGACTGGACTCCAAAATCAGAAAAATAGAGCCAAATAACGTTCAGTTTCTGTGCAGGATGTACAGAGTTCCTCAGCATTTCTGTACATCACTCAGTATTTAAGTAATGTTCTGAGCTGCACTTCAGGGTAGTCACTATGGTGACACTTCAGGAGGGCGTCTTGAGATAAGAGAAGATAAACCTTTATTAGTCCCACAAGTGGGAAATGTATTCAATAATTTTAAATAGTGTTTGTGCAGGATTAGTTTTGCATGGGGAGGTGGGTCATGTAATTGTGACTGGCATTTTTCAGTGATTTTGATCCCTTACGGATTTGCCAGTGGTTTTTATGTGTAACGATCTGGCCTAAATCATGCAGATTGTGTTAGTTATTTAGGCCTTTATCCTTTGTTGTGAACTTTACCCTTTTTTCATGTTTCTTTATTTCATAATGCCAGTCCGCATTGGGGCTCTCCATCTTTCTCAGCCTAAACAAGGTAGGGTCGTGACATTATGGGTTATATACTCCCACATCCGAAGTGATTGCCTTTACCTTCTATAAGCAAACCGTGGAAATAACCCCACGTTTTATTAACCCTTTGCAAATCAACATGTCAGAAAAAGTACTATCTGTGGAAAATGAGTTCTCTTAAGTATGAAGGCAGTCAAAGAAGCATTTACTTGTGTTCTGGCCCAGATGAAGCCAATATGTACCTTCAATTGTGTCTAACCTGAGGTCTATGACCCAAATATGTAAAACGACAGAAGTGTAATGTGCCTTTACAATTAATTAAAGGTGCACAATTGAACCTTGTAGTGCCTTTGAGGCTGTATTGTTTGTACTTTAAAGGACAAACATATACATGTACATTAGCCCTTTTTATGTCAGACTAATATTGCACAGGCTCTCTTTTAGAGAGGGATTGCATATTTAAGTGTTGCCCCCCCTTAAGTTTGTATATACATATATAATTGAAGCTTTTTTGGCTATTCGGCATGGCTCATGCATCCAACACTGTTTACTAAGTACAGTACTAATCAAGATGGATGAATGTGCCCAAGCCAAATGAAATGTTTGTTTGTTTAATGAATGTTTACTCTTGGTTAAATACATAACCTTGAAATTATAAAGAGCAATTTTGCTTCATTTATAACATATCATACTTTTAAAACCTTGTGTTTTAGGAACTCATAAAGTTAATAACAGTGATGTCAGACGTTCAGCTATGTTTTCTGAGCAGATCAGGCGAGGTGTGTGTAAGGGATAGTTCTTTGTGATAATATGGAATGACATACGCTCTTAAAAATAACGTTTCTTAGATATACAGTTCTACAAAAACATATATTGTATCTGTGCTATAAGTATTTTTATTATGCAGTTTCTTCATCTTTTTACAAAAATGTTACAGTAAAGAGCCAAGGGTGTTTTTCCATTGGCATTGCTCCAAAGAGCCCTTTTTGACACCCTTGTGTTTCTAAACATACAATAAAACTGTTCTTGAAAGCCAAAGACTGATCTGATGTTACCCGCCCAGGGATGGGTGTCTGTCAATATCATAACAGTAGCGGGAAAACAAGGACATTTATTCAGAAAGTTTTTCTCGTTCTCATTATCGTTGTCTAGCTGCTCCTGTGTGTGTCTGGGAATCAGATCACGCAGAATTAATCCAATTAGTGTCTCTGTTAATTAGCCTGCTATTCTAAGACCAAGATATAATTCAGTGCTTTCAAATTGTTTGGTGAGATTGTTCTGAACACTAATTAAAATTCAGTGAGAATGATATGACTTGGCAGGACGTGACAAAGATGAGTGTTTTGGGGCTTGGTGAAAGGAGCAGTGGAGAAAAAAAAAACAGAGAGCAAAAAAAGGAAAATCCTATGCAGTGTATCTTGCGCTCAAGACTAAAATGCTCGCTGTGCAAATCACGAACTGATAATAGATATTACAGATACACTAAAATACAGAGAATAACCCATTTGATTAAATGATGCATAGCAGACTAATGTTATATAGCTGTAATGACTGCCTGCTGTTCTCAGGTTTGATGTTAGGATCAGAGGGACTGACTGAAAGTGATTTTTCTGTGTGGAGAGAACAGGGGCTTTTCGTCAGGCGGCGACAAGATTCAGTTCATCCTTTTTAAACCCTGTCTATATTATTTTGAACTCTATGGAATAATAAGAACATGACTGTTGGACCCTGAAATCCTATGTCTTTGTCAGGCTACAGTTTCACAAAAT
The DNA here is from genome assembly GCA_037577145.1 of Brachypetersius gabonensis. Lineage (NCBI taxonomy): Eukaryota > Metazoa > Chordata > Actinopteri > Characiformes > Alestidae > Brachypetersius > Brachypetersius gabonensis. Next base: position 19,355,102 of record JBBJLR010000111.1, read on the forward strand.
TCCATGTAATAACCTGAGTTCGTTCAGCATTTACCTGAAATTGGATTTTTTATCATTTCAACCCACACTTGAGCTTTCTAATCACCATAAAACAATCTGATTTAAGTTCATCTTTTGGACCTTTTTGGCCATGAATGTCTGTAGTCACGAAGCATGATTTAGTACATACTTAGTATAAAGTATATACTTATATACTTACGTAAACACAGAATTTACTCTCCCCCCACACCCAGACCTTTTGTTCAATGATAAGGCTAAGTTAGCTCAGAAAGCCTCACTGATACAGTGTTTTGCTCAAAAATATGGCACTGTTGGGGGGGTGTTTTTTATTTTGTGCATACATATGTGGTGAAGTTCTTGAACAATAATGCATCTCTTGCTGTCCATGCGGCAGACAGAGCTCCTAATGTACAGAATGTTTTGTTCTTCCCTTGTAAAACGTCCTTGAATGCTCTGTTCATGTGGTTATGTTGTAATATGCTTCTGATGCTCTTGCAATGGTGAGAAAGGAACCAGGCAAACCCAGTTTTTCCTGGATGTTGATAATAGCAGGAAAGTACATTATGATTTCCAGCTGACATTGTCCTTGAAGTATCACAAAATGTGCTGTTAAAACAGAAAACAGCTACCTATTGATGACCTCTAGGTAAAAGAAACTGAATTAAGAACTAATAGATGTAGGGCTGTCATGAGTATTTGATCAGACATGATAAGAATCCCTGATCAAATTCACTCTTGATGATTAGGAATGATCAATAAGCAGTTTTAATTATGAAAATGCATAATTTAAGCTCTCCTACTGGTCTCTCTTAGAGTCCGAATTGCCAAAACCACCCATCTTGCATTTAAAGGCATTATTGTTTGTCTTTTTTCCAACTAAGCATTTAGGAATATTTGAAAGACTATGTATATTGTTTGTCGTTTGATTCTTTTATAAACTTCATTCATCAATATAATAACTTGATTATTGCTTCATTACTTACAAGCTTCCAGCACTAAAAAATATCTACATGCATTCTTCTCTAATACTCATTTGTCTCTTAATGGCAGCTTCAGTGCCATCAAGTATTACACCAGTCTCATGAAATTCCATGTCCCTCTTAGACTGTCTTTCACCTTGTGTTTCATGCAGAACACAACACTGACACTCCCAGATTCTAGGATGATAACTGTAAGGTGTTTGTGTGTGACTGGTTCAACAGGCATGATCAACAATGGCACACTTTGACTGACTAGAACTCAAACCCAAATCTTATAATGGAACAGCAGGTGACGTTCTGAAATAGACACACATGAGCTGCCTACCATGGGTGCCAGAACCATTATTACAGGGGGGGACATGCACCCCTCACACACACTTATCCACCCAGCAACACACGGGACCCCCCACCCCCCAGAAAACAGTCCAGGCGTTGAGTGGTGCACCCCCAACCCCAATCCTCCATATTTACTTTGACCCCTGTGAATTGTGCACCACCAACATAATTCTGACCACTGTTAAATGTGCTTAAGCCATAGGTTTTCAATTTTGGTTAAATGTGCTTGAGCCGCAGTATGAATTCCAAGCAGATTTTAGTGCATGCATGGTGTTAAAGATGAATAAAGAAACTCACATCCCATTTATGGAACACCTGCAAATGCGCAAGTGACCGATTGCCTGGAAAAAGCTGTTGCTGAATGAAACTGATAAAGCAAGGTGTAATTTGTAAATAAGGAATTTGTCCGTGAATTTATACATTTCCAATTTATTCCACTACTGTACTTAATTAAGTAATGAACATTAATGAAAACACAACTGCTTTTGCATATTTGCATTTAATTTATATTTAATTAAAAAAATCTGATGTTTAAGGTTGGTTACAATTTTTCCAAGCTGATCTGTGAACCCACTTAACCAAGACTCAAGAAACCAGAGGACCAGACTGAACCGTTTGAAGAGCAATCCGTTGCACCCCACTACCTAGTGTTTAAAAAAAATTATATTACTGCATGTTTTTGTCCAGTGAGCTTATAATTGAATGTGACACCCCTCAAGAAAAATTCCAGAGAATGCACTGAGAATCAGATTACTGTAGCTAATGACCAGTAAAAAAATACATTTTTAATGTAACTTTTACATTTTATGCAAGATTCATTGCAAGCTACAAGCTCATTCTCAGTTACCTTCAGTTGAAGAGAACTGTAGCACTGTACTTCTTTTCTTCTCCGCAAGAAAGAGTTTGAAAATACACGATGTAGCCTTAGACCCTGCATGTTACCATGAGGTCTGTGTCAATGAAAAATTCAGTGCTTTTGAGGCACATGATCTCTTTATTTTATTCACAGAAATGTACACACGTTTCTGCGTATTCCAGGAGAACGTTGGGAGGAAATTGTGGTGAGTAGAGTTCAGGTCAAAATGAATCCATTCATGCTGAAAGTACCTTGAATGTGACAGAAGCGTTATGCTCAAGCTCTATAATTTATACAGCCAGGGTGAAAAGATCTTGTTTTAGGAAGGACTGTGAAAGGATTGTCAGGCACGGAAAGTGTGTTCTGTCTCGGAAATTAGATTGCAGTTGGCGATCAGATTATCTTCCAAGCACACCCGCTATGGAGAGCCTTCTGTCTGTGTTCCTTGGTGGATCTTCCTCTGTTTTAAAGGAAAAGAACAACCATTGTTATTTTTCAAATGTGACATCACTAGATTATTTGGACTGGTAGAAACTAAGCAGATGCTTTCGAAGATGAAGACGAAGCTGAAGATGAAGGCAGATAACATTACACTGCTGCATGTTTGCTACAGACGGCAAACACAGTAAAACAGTGTGTTAAGCTTTTTCTGTAAGGGGCAGCGAGAAAAAAAAATCATGATTTACAAGGATAAGATTGTTTTCTTCCATAAACAGCCGGCAGCTTATTGAACCAAGCAAAAAAAAACAATGTTCATTTCCTCAAATGTTCTGCCTCAACTGTATTCAGTTTCTTCAACTGATATCACATATCGGGTATATAGAACATTTCTACAGATATAAATGCTGTATTTAAAAGTAGCAAAACAAGGGGTGATAAAGACTAATAAATTAATTAATCAAGGCTGTAGGCAGCTGATGACTGGCTGAGGAAAGTGCACAACAAAAATACTGTGAGCAGACAGGAGGGGAGTCCAAAAACCAGCTTAAAAGCTCAGTATTCTTTTGTGTGGAAATACAACACAAGATTAAACCAATTCCACTGCAAGCTGTGACAGCACTGACACACAACCTTATAAGCTGGACCGGGTGGTTTTAAGATCTCTGATAGGTCAGGTCTGTTTGACTGATGCAAGAAAACACTTAGAACAGTGTCCCTGCAGCAGAAAACAATAGAGTGACGTACTAGTTGGCAAATGGAAAATTCTGGAGAAACGTATTAAAATGTAATAGCATTATTTTTTCCTTAATGACTAAGACTAAATCTATGACCTCGTTGGTGTGCAGAGAGTGAAAATGACTGTCTGTGCTAGCATTTGGTTTGATAAACATAAATCATTTGATTCCCGTTAGATTCCCGGTAAGTTCAAACAGTCAGATCAGTTTTGAAAGGACTTTAGCATTCAGTTTACATCAGACAGTGTATGTACTGCTGTGGGCAGGGAGCCTGAAGCTGAAACTATTAAAGAGGCAGTTAATAGAGGCTATTTTCAGACTGTTTGCTGACCACTGCATGCAAAGGTTGTCCACTGCCATAACACTGCATGCAAAGGTTTGACTACTCTGCCATAACAAAACTTTGTATCTCCAAACACTGTAATATTTCCTAAGTGTTTAGACACATGTAATGTAGGGAGATTTTAATTTTGGACCTTTTGGCCCATACGGCATGAAATATCAGATGGTGTTCAGTGAGACTCTGCATGTTCAAATGGTGTAAAAAAAGGAACCAAAACTAAACTAAATTACAGTGTTTTCATATGATGGTGACAATTTGTTAGCACACAGTTTTTGGAGTCCCTCTTAAATCAGAGCTGAACAGATTGAGATGCAAATTGTACTCATTCTGCCCATGTTATTTGCGAAACTGACACGCAGTTTAAGTCTAAACAGGCAGTTTATGGGCCGTGTACATTATAAAAAAACATGTGTTTCTATTCTTCAGGCATATGATGGAATGTGGCTCTGTGTTATTGTTTCACAAACTCGATATTCTCGAGTACAATTCCTCTGAAGAATTTTTTAGATGAAAGGAACTTTATTCATCAACACTGCCATCCCTTTGTTATTTAACTTATCTGGAGCTTGTTGAGGCGTCTGTTATTTCACAGTTCCTTTGTGCCTTGTGATCTTTTAACACATTTTGCACAGCACTTGTGCTCATATCTTGCCCTTTGTGTTTTATTTAAAGCAATTTATTCATTACATTCTCACTCTTAGTCTTAATTCAGCATTAGTGGTGATTTACAAATGAACAGGTCCAGTGTGGAGTCAGTAAGCGTTTACTAAAACCTGCCCTCGAGTGTCTTCCTACACTCACAGCTTTTCTCACCATTCTCAGTGTATGCCATGTAGAATTGTCACATAATTGGAGCACATGAGCCATTTTGACAGCAGACCACATGTTGTGACACGTTCATTTCGTGTCTTGGAATAACACATTGCCACAGTGCTCTACATGCTGAGAGTGTGCTACGTTTAAAAAGTGCAGAGCACAGACAGAGAAAGAGGGGAGCCAATCACACTGTCATATAAAAGAGAAGGAGGATCTGTCAGGCTGGCAGAACGGATGCAGTGCCACTGTCACTGCCAGAGACGCGCAGGAGCCAATCGTTTAGTCTCAGACAGGAGAAGATTAAATAGACCAATGAAGATTTGTGGACGGGCAGCCAGATACAATAGAAGAAAAGCTCCAGCCATGCCTTTATATTGGCAGATGAGAGGAGGAGAGAGGAGAAGAGTGTGTGGTCATTCACCTAGTGGGAAATAAAAGGAGTTTTTTTTACAAAAAATATAATAGTTTGGGGGGTTTTTTAGGCTTAATTTTTTAGGCTTTATTCTGTCATTTATATTTTTCACACTTTGTTTACACATTTTAGTTAATATATTAAATAATGCATTCTTTTAATATATATTCTTTTAATATATTAGCTAATATAATATATGATAATATACATATGAAACATGACATATGTTATTATATATATATATATATATATTAGTGGTGGGCCGTTATCGGCGTTAACATGCTGGGTTAATGTAAGACTCTTATCTGGCGATAAAAAAAAATATCACCGTTAATCTATTCACAAAGTTGAGTTGGGAGCTGGGTCAATGCTACGCAAGCTATGATGACTTTCACATTGATATTTTAGCGCGGATGTATACCTACTGTGAAACGGGGACGTCACTAGGACGGAAAGACAAGGGGGGGCTTAGCCTTAGCCTTAGCC
>JBBJLR010000111.1:19401714-19416053 GCA_037577145.1 Brachypetersius gabonensis
GTGTGTGTGTGTGTGTGTGTGTGTGTGTGTGTGTGTGTGTGTGTGTGTGTGTGTGTGTGTGTGTGTGTCCTGCAGAGGGCAGTGATCACACTCATGTCTCCAGATCTTCTGTATCTCTTCAGAGTTCAGGCCTTGTGTCAAAAAGACCAGCGAAGTGACTTTAGCCAAACACTGTTATTCAGAGGTGAATAGTCTATATATACTCTATTTTACTTGACTGGAGCTTTGCTTGACCTGTGTATCTAAAGGATTTCACTTTGTGCTCTTTCAGCAAACACCACAAGGATATTTGAAGGGACAAGAATTGTGAAAACTGGAATGGTGAGTTTTAATAGTGTCATTATTATTCACATTAATGTTTAGCCCCTTGAAATATTGTATTGATTAAAAGACTGCATCAATTAAAACTGACCTTTTCAGGGATTGTGAAGGTGATTTGTTCATTTGCATGATGATAATGCGTATTTTAAACTCTGCTACTGTTGCCTCTCACAGCAAGAAAATACAGCCATACATGCTTTTTAATGGCTTCCTGCTTTATCTTACTTGACTGAAGTATTTTAAGATCTTTGAAATGACATTTGGATATGCAAATGAGGTGTTTTTTGGAATATATTTTTGAAATCTCATTGTTTTATTGTCTAATGAAGAAACACAGTCCATCTAATTTTGTAGAACATAATGAAGTAGAAATCCAGCTTTGAGCAGCACATTTAAAGTTTTAGATCATTCAGTTGGATGCTGATTGATTAAACCCATACACTCTTATGGTTACAGGTTAAGAGACACAAATTATAGATAAAGTTTATCAACAAAAATAAATAGGCAGGAACACTGCCTGCGGTGTCTTGCTGTAATCGTCAAAATAATCTATCATTGTTTTAGTAATGAATATAATTCATAGGGCCGGTTTCATACGTGTTTTGGGAGTGTAATATAACCTCTTGTCTGTTATTATCTCTTAATTTTGCAGCCCACAGTGTCTCCACCTTCCTCTGCAGACATGGCCCCCATCAGCTCTGGCTCCTCTACCTGGGCCTCTTCTGGGCTGCCCTTCTCCTTTGTCTCCATAGCGACGGGCATGGGTCCACCATCCAGTGGTGGGCAGGCCACGGTGGCGTCTGTGGTCACTAGCACGCTTTTGGCTGGATTGGGCTTCAGCGGCGGTGTGATTTCCTCCCTGCCCGGATCTCTCTGGCCCACCCAGTCCCCCAGCTCAGGCCCCACCCCAACACATCAACAAGCCCCTCCCACTTCAGAGACCACTCCTTCTGACACCAAGAACCTCCCCTCTGAGGAGGGTCCGGGAACCAAAGATCCAGCAGAAGAAGGGAAAGAACAAGAAGAAGAGGAGGAGGAGGAGGAGGAGGAGGAAGAAGATAAAAAGGAGCAGGGGGAGGAGGAGAGAAAAAAGAAAGAGAAGACTGTGAATGTGACTGAGAAAAAACAGAGAAATAACACTTCTCAGAGACCTACGACGCCTGTCCCTACCTCAACATCTAGAGAGAGAGGACGAGAAGGTGGGGATGCAGAGGCTTCCACAGCATCCCCCAAAGTCACGGAGGACCAAATCGCTCATGTTACTCAGACGCCTTCAGGGGGAGACTTCACACAAACACCATGGCTAGAGAACAACGACACAACAGACATGCAGCTGGCCAGCAGCTCCACACAGACACCAAAGCTGACCAGTGAGGAGAGAAGCCAATGGCCATTCTACATTCACACTGGTAGATCCTGAACTCCCATAAAAGCTTATACAGGGGGTCTTCTACAGTGATGGAACCTGAATTTTGGTATTAGTCAAAACACACTCTAGCCTGAGTCACTTACCGATCCTAACACAGTTGTAAAATCATAAAAACCCAGCTAAGACACAGAAAAGGAAAAGGAAAACTCATACACCATGTTACTGCGTATTCTTCCACCCCAGAACCAAACCAGTTCGCCCATGTAGTCTAAAAGTACAAGGCTAACGGTGTAAGCTGCGTGGGAGTGGGAGTGGGTGTGAACAACGTAAACTCGAAACGTCATATGTTAAGACTGTTGTAACCCGAGGACCCCCTGTATTAACTCTGAAGGTCTCCTGAGTGTCACAAATGAGTCACATGCATGTTAAATTACTAAAAGGTTTACAGAACATTTTATCTAAATTGATTTTTTGGAATGTTTGTATTTTAATGACAGACTCTTCTGTAAATAAAGCCTCATTGTCAATTTACTGTCATTTAACGGTTACTACAATAAAATAACATTTTAATAATAAAATAAAGCACAAATCTTAAATCATTATAATTAACCATCTATTTTACTGTTATTAAACAGATATTTTAATCAGATATTTACAGCAACTACACTATTATATAAATGCTATTAACCATACAACCATACATTTACAGCAACTAGTCACTTTGATTTAGCTCAGCTACTTACAAAAACAATTTTTGTATCTAAAAATAAATTTCATCTGAAGATGCAGGTAGACATTCATTTATGCGTAATCATGTTCTAAAAGAGTATAACTTTTTCTGTAAAAAACAAAATCAAAAACAAATGTTGTAGAATTCGAAGAGCTCCTAGCAATTTTGGGCTCACAAATTAGAGCTGCAGTTCTGTCACTACTTGTGACTCGTTCTCTGAAACTGTTTATCTGAAGATGCTGGTAGAAGTTAAACACCATAAGTGTGCAGTAATTGGTGCTGGTGCTCTATGAACAAATCTTTATTTCTTAGAACAGAAAAAGAAAGTCCTCATAGGCCCCAAAAAGAGCTCCATAGGGTTTTGATCTCACAAATTAAAACATGGCTTTGGGCAGCTCAGTCACTTTGATGTGACTTGTTTACCAGGATATGCCTCTACCTTGTCTGCCTCTAAAACTCACAGGAAACATTGAGACAGCACTCTTCTCAAGCACTTAATATTAAATACCATTAATTGGTAAATTCCTATAAATGTATACACTAAGGTAAGAACAGAAATGGATTTTGAGGTTTGGAGCATTTCACATAAGTGTGCCCTCTTTTCTGCAGATGTTCATCACTCAGATCAGAACAGCATATCCTCCGCACCCAAGGAACGAGCCTCCTCAGCAAGCAGGATGGAATGGATTATCCCTCTGATGGTGGTGTCAGCTCTCACTCTCCTCTGTCTCATCATGCTGCTGGCAGTCCTGGTCTACTGGAGGTAAGATCTTCACCAACAGTGTCCTGCTCAGGTTTGGATGCTTGACCTGGTCCTTTTGGACATTTGCATTTTCTTGTTTATCTTGTTTCTTATGAGCTGGTTTAGAAAATGTTCCAACACCAAAACTGGAATGTAATATTTGGCTTCAGTTATTAAACCTTGATTAGGGGCATATCTAAACTCCATCCTTTCTTGTTATTCCATCCTATTATTTTTATTTACTTATTTTTTAATCCAGCTTCCCAGGTAATTCCAGAACCCTGGAACCATATCTCTAACCCATTCCACGTTTTAGTTCCATCTGCTCTCATGCTTCTCACACCTAGAGCCTTCACTCTTGAAAAAAAAAGGGTTCTTTGTGTGGTACTCTAAAATAACAACTTATTGCTTAAAGCACATTTAAATGAATGGAAAAGATACTAAGATTGGTATAGAACCTCTATATTACAAGGAGGTTTTTCACACTCAAAGTGGCATTGTGCAAAGAATCGTCCCACTCCAAAAGCTCTTGGCCGAAAAGCCACACTTGGCCCCGCCCACCCCACCCCCATGCTCATGTTCATGTGTAAGAGTGGAGAATGCAAAGTCCCCAAGGACTTATAAGCCTTGGGAGGTGGAACCCAGCTGTGCTCCAATCTGTGTTTAGGCCAACCGTGCTGACAAGAACATGCCATTAAAATGCACAGAAATGTAGAACAGCAGCACTGAAGATGCAGAGGAATGATAAAGGCTGAAGATATCAATGTACACTGAGATGATTTAGTTACCATAGTTACTTCAAAAAAGGTGAAAATGAGTAATGGGGCCACTTTCAGATAAAGCCTCAATGTAACCCGTAAACCACTTTTCATTTTACATTTACATGCATGGGATTTTTCAGAAGCTTTTATCCAAAGCAACTTCCATTCTCTATCTAAAGGGGGCAGTCTCCCTGGAGCAACTTTGGGTTAAGGGTCTTGCTCATTATGAAAGTAAAGTGTTCTGGGAGCATGTTTGGGGGCATATTTAGGGTTTACACCATAAAAATAGGCATTTTAGGCTTTTTTTTTTTTACCAAAGAAATGTCACTATACGCGGATGCTCTTAGAAAAGTGGAGGATTACTGTATGTATATATATTTATATAGCAATCAGGTCTTAGTGGAAGGAAGTGAGTTAATGATAAAGTGAATGAAATGGTGATTGAGTTGAATAGGCTTGTCAGGGATTTAATGAACAATTATCTAATGAGTGAACGGAAGAGAAGCAGATGGAGATCTGACAGCTCTCTAGAGAGTGTGGAAAGCGCTTGTTTTGTCATTAAGATATCATGAGTGTACTCTACTGTAGAGAAGTGTTTTGTGTTCCGTCGGCAGGCCTATGGCACGCCTAACTGCCACATTCATTAGCCGCATTGTCTTGTTCATCGCTGTTTGCCTTCTGTTACTGCGGCTAAAGTACAACAAAAACGTGTTACATCCAACTAAAGTTATGTACCTTTATGGCTGCCTGATTCCATCTGAGAAAATAGCCTTGCCAGGCAAATGTTTATCAGAAAGTATGCTATTATTGGCCAGAAATGAGTTTGAATGTTGCCAAGGTGATAGGCTAATGAGTTTTTTTTATGTAGGCTGCAATCCATCTGGATGGCTTAGAGGCTTTTCTGAGTTTTGCTCAAACTCACAGATGCCCAGAACAGAGCAGCGTGCGGGAGAGAGAGACAGAGAGAGAGACAGAGAGAGAGACAGAGAGACAGAGAAAGAGAGAGACGAGGCACTCGCTCGTGTGCTAGATTTTTACTCTTGATTAGACAGTATGTTTCAGTATTTCGAAAGGGGAAAAAAAAGTTTAAATCCACTTCCAATTTGCCTGAACTATTTTTACTATGTTGATGTGTCGTCCTCAAAGCCTCAAGCTATACCCAGGGATATGCAGCATCTTTTAGGCCTGAGACTACACTGGCGGCAAGCTCACACAGACAAAAGAGTGCACACATCCAGAGGGAGGGTCATTAGGACAGATGAGGTGCAGGGGGGTGATCCCAAGGGGCCTCCCATATCTCTAACCCCCCTTTTTTCCTCCCTCATTTCTTTTCATCCCATTTCACCTCCTCTTATTCTCTTTTCATCTCACCTCTCAAGGATGAATAGCATCTGCTCTTTTCTCTGCATTAAGTACAGGTAGGGCGCTCTTACGCTGCGGTATTTACATGTTATCAAGAGTGTGTGGGACGGAGAGAGGATAGAAGAGATGCCAGTTCACATTTTTATTTGTTATTAAAATGCCCGATGGGGATGCCATGCTAAGTGTTTGTTCAGCCTCTTTAGATTATGTTATGCAAAGCTGAGGAACTGGTTAATGTTTGTTTTGTTGTTCTTTAAAGGTCATTACTAACTCATTTGTTAATGAAGGATTACTAATTGCTGCATGCATATAACTTTTAGTGTAGAGTTATAAGACTGTTTTGCTGTTTTATGTTAAAGTACATTGGTGACACGCTGACGTAAGTAAATCAGAAAGCATGTTATTATTGGCCAGAATAAGCGTAACTTATCATAAAAGTTTTTTTCTTTTATCATATGCTGCACTTTTAAACTTTGTTGTCAAACAATGACAAAAACAGGCAAAAATGGAAAGGAGTTATTTTAAGACTTTAAGACAATTTAACTTTTTTTTCCTTGCATCAAATTAAAATCATAGTAAATTACAGTCTTACCTAAATTTTTGTGCACCCCTGGACAGATGTTTTGAATTAGTACACAGAGGGGAAAAAACCCTTCTTGCACAGTTATTATTATTTAATGCACAATTCATTTGCTAAGTTTAACATACAGGAGGGAAAAAAATTATGATCTGTACAAAAGTAAAAACACAATTCATTCTTTATTTTTTTCTCATTTTGGTAAATTTACCGAACAACTAGAAATTGTGCAGGGAATTGCCATATTTTAGCATGTTCTCTCCAGAGAATATTTAATTATTTTCAACAAAACTATTATTTGACTAGATGTGTTCAAACATACAGCTCTCTTCTATTGTTTTGGTTTATTTATTGAGAATTTGAAATTTGCACTTTTGACAGAATTTATCTACTTATTTGGATGAACTAACAGAGGAAAATAATGAAGCTATAGGTAAAACAGGTATTTGAGTTATTTGTGCCATGTATGTTCTTACTTATTAAATAACTAATTGTATAGTTGGTCAAAATGAATTTGCATTCCTTACCAAATGGCCTTGGTCTACATTGGAGTTTGGCTTTGTCTTTGAGTGTGGCATAAGGCTGTAATGATAACTTGATTGTAATCAATTACTTGATTTGAAAAATAATCCATTCAAATATATGCTGCCTATGAAAGGGCTTAGTTATTACTTTGCAATTTAACTGATGAACAGAATTTGGCTGGCATCATAAAGCATATTCAGTCTCCTGAAGGGGGCGCTATTAGCACTCAGAACGCTTGTGTGTGCCTCACTGAATGAGGGGAAACCTACACCAGCAGGATTTGGTGTATGTAATTACAAATGTTGTGTATATGAAGTAAAATTAAATGTGTGTCGTAATAAACTGTGTATACGATGACGTGATTAACCATCCAAATAATGACTTGATCACTCAGTTACTGAAAAAACTGATAGTGACAGCCAGAGTCTCACCACAGCAAAACTGTTTGGACAGCCCTATCAGACTCTGTAAGACTGAGTAAGAAAACCTGGCAGGGCTCTTGCATCTCAGAAAGCAGAGGTTATGTTAGCAGAAGGCTCTCTCTGAACATCGTGTTTACCTGCATTGAGCTCTGAATACTAAATGCTGAACTGCTGTGCATCTCAGTTGCTCTGGCTCGGATTCTGTCCTTGAGATTGGTTTTATTTGTAAGGTGTTCCACTAACCTGGATCTTTGTATTCTTAGGAGGTTTTTTCAGGCTGCTCATATCTACATAGAGGACAGGAACTCCCCTAGAGTAATTTGCAATGACAACGTACCTGTCTTCTCCATTCCTGGTGAGTGAAATACACCAATGCACGCTTATTTGCAAGCAACTGACATACACGTATACACACATACATAAATATGGGTGAAAGTTATGTGCTTCCATGCATTGTTTATAATGTGCTTTTTGAGTGTTTGGGTTTTGTTGAGTGCACATATGCTATGTTTTTTTCCCTCATTCCTGTAAATGCAGAGGCCTTTTTAAATAGCTTCAGTCATGCATTTGATAGTTTTGTTAAATTGCCCAGCTGCTGCTAGTAGGGACCTGCCATCCATCCAGCTTTGTGCACACCCCCCTCTCTGTTTCTTTCTCCTATCTTGTCTGACAGGTCTGTATAGCTGTGCGCTCTGGGAGTACAACCAGCCATTAATGTTTACGAGTGCACCATTTTTGGGTGATAGTTTAATGTCTCCGTTATAGAAAACCCATCAAACACTGCTATTAAACCAGTGAGAGGCGTGCATGTACTTGGGTGTGTGCTTGATTTGATCAAGATCTTTCTGGTGGGTGATGTGGACGTCATAATCCACAGCTAGTGCAAAAAGTCAAATACCTTCAAGCGTCTCAGTCTTTGTTTAGCCTGATCAAATAAAGGCCTCAGCTGTGCAGCTCCCCAGCGACCAATGAGCCGTGTCTTTATATGGGTGATTATATATAACAAAGGCCATTGTACCAGACCCCCCTCATTCAGGGGTAACTGATGAGGTTCACCATACACAGATGCTACCATCTAAACATCACCATCACTCAAGGGTCCAGCTATTCAATTGGGAAAATGCCAGCCATACAAAAAAAAAGAACATGCAAGCTACTGTATATTGATATTCAACCTTTCTTTTGCGCATTTTATACAATATATTTATCACCTTCTCTAAACGGCCCCAATCAACCTGTTTATCTCTTTTGTAGTACCTGAAAAGGTTGTTTTAACAACCCACTGTATTGCACAATTATGCCTCAAAGAACCCTTTATTTAGAGGTGTTGTTGTTTTCCAAGGCATTTGCACATGCAAATGATTTCTCTGTGAATCCCTTTTCAAATGTTCTCCACAGTATTCTTCTTCAGGCACACTTTATTCATGCAAAACATACTGCAGAAATACTGTATTGCTGTGAATTCACAGCCACTAGTTAATGATGTCGTGCATGGTTTATAAGTCTATTTATAAAAATATTCCACCATTTTTGTTCTAATCTCTATCTGCCACATTTGTATGGGTGCTGTCAGTTATCACAGACAATGCAGTCATGTCTGTACATAGACAAAAACAGACTGATTGGAAAATCAAAACATCTGATCAAAGGTCACTGGGCAGCACAATTCTGTAAATAAGTGATAACTATACCATAACTATCATAACAAAACTACAGCCTTTACACTTTACTCTTACAATAAAGGTCTTAAAATGAGACCTACAAAACTGTTCTTATGAGGTTTAATCAAATGCAGCAAAGTTTTCCAAAGTAATTTTGATTACATTTACTTTGCCTGAGGTTTTGTGGTATCTATGAATGATCAGGCAGGAGCTTACCACTATGCTGCCACTGAATTATTGGAAATTCTTCCCTCTGGAAGAGTAGTTGCATTAATGAAAAGGCTAGATTATGCACATTTACAATATGATTTGCAAATATTAACAAAAGATTTTAAAAAGAATTCTGCAAAAAATATTTCATATAATAGCTGGCAGAGCTCAGCAACTGCCAGGCTTTTGAATAATAAGGTTATACTATATTAGATTAATTATTTTATATTATATTATATTAAATGTACTTTTTAGTAGCATTTACTTTTTAGTAGCATCTAACAGTAGTTGGCTGGTTAAAAAGGCTACTAAAACAACTTTAATGTATGATCATTAAACACAGACATCTGGGTGGTGGCATAGTGGGTAGGATACTTGTCTGTAGACCAAGAGGTCGTGGGTTCGAATCCCACCTTCAGCACACCACCACTGGGTTCCTGAGCAAGACCCTTAACCCTAAGTTGCTCCAGGGAGACTGTCCCCTGTAGTTAGAGAATGGAAGTCGCTTTGGATAAAAGCGTCTGGTAAATGTGAAGCATTTTTAAGTACATATTTTTAACTGCTGCCAGCTCCTGCTATTGTGAGGAGTCCTCCTTAATGCATCCACCTTTGCAGCTTGTTCAAGTGTAAATGGTCATGTTTCACACTTCAGCCACATCCTGTAGCCACATTGCATCCACATTTCATGCATACCATTTCATGGACACAGGAGAGTCTCTTAATAAGGAATAACACCAGCATTTTTACTCATTTCAGATGACCTGGAGGCAGTCCCAGTCAGACAGTTCATCAAACACAAAATGGAGCTGTACTCCAACAACCATCATGGCTTCACTCAAGAGTTTGATGTGAGTATGCGCTTTTTGGAGAATGTGTTTTTTTCAGTTACGACTGGCACAGATGGCTATGGGAACAGGCTAATTAAAGACAAGAGGCTCATTATAGCTGCTGGAATATGGGCAGCAATAGTATAGCGTTGTAGTAGGTTCCTGCCTTTAGCAAACATTTACGCAAACACAACCTTCCGTGGCTACTTTCAAACATAGGCGTCTTCTTTGATCTTCAATACCCAAAGTCTTCCAGAGACATTCTTGTACAAGAGGGATTTGTTTATGTAATAGGCTTCTGCTGTAACATTCCCATTAAGATAAAAGATAAACTATTAGACACTTGGGTAGATGAATGTCAACACTGTCACTGCACGCCAGGGTGCTAATTACCGTGATGGTGAATAAAATACGGTCAAAATTGCGTTGATGTGATAATAATTAAATGATTCGGACAAATGGGGTAATTTATGTAAATTACAACCAGAAGTGTGGCTAATTAATGGAATAATTAGAGAATTATTTTAGAATGGACTCTTGATTTTCAGCTTAATTTGATCAATAAAAATTAGTTTTGTTTTGTTTGGAGGGTTCAGGAGGGTTTTCAACACTCCAACAAAAACTGCCCTGTTACAGAAGAAACCCTGTTACAGTTGCTGTAGCAACTATAGATTTTTTTTCCTTCTATGTACAGGAGGTTCAGCGCTGTGCAGCCGATGCAAAGATTACAGCGGAGCACACAAACCACCCAGAGAACAAACACAAGAACAGATACATCAACATAGTGGCCTGTGAGTGTGAAAGACATGCTTAATTCAGGAAAATTTGGATTAATTTTTCTTTTGCTTTGAAATCACATGTTGCTTGAATAAGTGACATTTTATTTGCCTCTTATCATCTTCAGATGATCATAGCAGAGTGAAACTGTTGCCGTTACCAGGGAAAGATTCCAAACACACGGATTACATCAACGCCAACTATGTCGATGTAAGTAGGTCTGTGAACGGTGTGTATGATCGGGTCGGTTTGTTTGTACACATGTTAGAACTTGCTCTCCTCTTTCTCAGGGTTACAACAAACCCAGGGCATACATCGCTGCTCAGGGACCCCTGAAGTCCACCTTTGAAGATTTCTGGAGAATGATCTGGGAGCAAAACACCAGAGTAATCGTCATGATCACCAATCTGGTGGAAAAAGGCAGAGTGAGTCCTAAACACATCTGTTCTAATCACACATGCCTAAAAGAAAAGATGCGCAAATCACAATATGTGACCCAATCTGCCGTAATGAGATGGAAGTCGGCGTTCTATTTATTGAGATACGGGCTGATTATGTTGAAAAACATCAAAAATATAGATTTTTTTTGTCTTATATTAAAGAAAAGGTCTTCAAAATTAATCTCTCAAAGTTTCATCATAGAAATAATTGCCAAAATGTACTTAAATGTCTATTTAATCTGAGCAGCTCTCAAATCTTACAAAAGAATGTCCAAAATAAGTGCTGTTTTCGCATATTCTCTGAAATATCACAATCTCAGCTGTCCATGTATGGTGTTAAAACGTTAATTCCTGGTCTTTTTAAACCTATCAAAATGTTTAAATCATGTTTTACAAAACCTTTTCAGTTGTCAATAGGAAGCCCTGTTCACAGTCTTGTGTCCGCCTCGACAGATTAGCAGTGTTCTGTGTAGCCTAATGCTAGCGTTTTTGGGGTTTTTTTCAGAATATATCTCCTCACAAAGATCGGGTTTAACAATTGTATTTTGGGTCGACATCATCGAAGTTGTTTAGAGCAAAGTGTGTCGTGTTGTGTGATTGTTGTTTGATATAATGTCATTGTCAAAAATAATGTAAAATAGCTAAAGCCGAAACTCAGTGGACGTCTCCAGTTTGCGCTCTGCTGCTGCCAGCAAGACTGAATCAAGTTCAATCAAGAGTACTTTGGCTCTAGTGATGTGTCTTCAGTCTGATTTAATGTATTTTTCTAAGTATCTAAATGCCTGTAGTAAAATTTTGTGGTTGAATACTGGGTGCGTCTCTTTGAATGCTATGGATTGTTAAAGATATCAACAAAAAACTGACAAAAACTTTAAATGCAATTTTCTCGGTTTTTCAGTTGGAAAACGGTGCTGTGCTGCAATAATTCAAACGATTGTAACTTGACAACCATCTAAGATACAGTTTTTTAGATCACTGTGACTCATTTTGCCAGATCAGGTCACATATAAAGGTACATTGTGAGTTTGATGCCCAGCAATGTCGCATCCATCCGTGTCCAAGAGCAGAGTTCATGATTGGCCCTCCCTCTGCTCACTTCACTGATGCAGTTAGTGTTCAGTGTGTTGAGCTGTCCAGAGATGCAGTCTCAGAGGAAACACATACATTACCCTCCCAGCTTGGTAGCACTGCATGATGGGAAGATCTAACTACTGGGTAGAGCGGGCATATTCGAAAATTGTGAGAAAACAGACTTTGAATTATCTGTAGCTTCCTTTCCATTTATCTTTTGTGCAAATTGCAAGAAATAAAACGAAAATGCTTTTAAAAAGTGTTATTTTGTTGCACAACCATATATTTATAATTCATATATTTATAATTCTATATATTATTAATATTTTTTTTAACTGTACAAGATCAGCTTGTTCCATTTAGAAAGACCTTTTCTGTCTGAAAGTACTGAAAGAGGCAGCACCCTTCTGAAAAATCTCCTCCTCAGTCTAGCTGCAGCTCTCTATGCTATTGTTTGCATTAAGATGTACACAAAGGAAATCTGTCTGTGACACAAAATGTACATGCAAATGTTGTTTTTCACAGAAAATGTTTCCAAAGCGTGATTACTTATTAGTCCATGTGTGGGCTAACATTTATCTGCTAAAGTTAAAGAGAAAAACAAGATGGTACATACCACACAATAAATGTTCATCAGTTTTTAAACCATAATAAAATGTCTCCTCATGTCTGTAAAAAAAACAAATGTAATGATTGCACTCTCAAGAGAAATTGCTCCATATGTTTCAATGAGCTAATTAAAGGGTTATTAAGTTGTACATCTGTACACAGGAATGATATATACAAGTTTGTGTACACACGACACTCTCTTGCACTACAGACATTTGTAAATACTTGCAAATATTAAACACAGTCTACTAGGCACCTTATTATTTGACTATTTATTGTCAAATACTTTTACTATTTTACACCCTTTTTACAGGGTGTTGCTGATTACTGATGTAACATTAGTATCTGTAACATGAAAACAGCTGAAATTGCTGAGATTTCCACCGATTATTTTTCCAACAAAATAAATTTGGTTGTGTTCTTTTTCCCCACAGAGGAAATGTGATCAGTACTGGCCCTCAGAGAACAGTGAGGAGTATGGGAGTATAGTAGTGACTCTGAAGAGCACAAAGGTGCATGCTTGGTACACACTGCGGCACTTTCTCATTCGCAACACCAGAGTCAAGAAGGTCAGTGGCTGCAGTGGCAGAACATGATATGTGACCATTTATTGCTTTGTGAGTCACTGTGTTTGCTTAGATGAATGTAATGTGGAGTTTTTGTCTTTTCACAAGGGGCAGAAGGGAAGGCAGAATGTCAGAAGTGTGGTCCAGTATCATTACACTCAGTGGCCAGATATGGGTGTGCCTGAGTACACACTACCAGTGCTCACCTTCATCTCCCGATCCTCTGCAGCTCACACTCCAAATTCTGGCCCCGTCTTAGTGCACTGCAGGTAGGTTCATGGTGGAAGTCAATAACGGGATCTGAGGAAAATACCATTCACTCTGGATATGTTTTATCAGGTACTCTATAATAGCTTGTTAAATTGAGATTAAAATCCAATTCAAACAGACCCAAAGCAGCTTTACAGAAATTGTGGTCCAAGCCCTGAATAAGCAAGTCAAAAACAACAGTGGCGAGAAAAACTCTCTCAGAGCAAAAGGAAGAAACCTTGAAAGAAGCCAAGACTCATAAAGCTAACCATTCCATCTCTGGTCATTATCAGATACTAAGATAATAGCACTACAAGAGCAATGAATAATAAAGTACTGACTAAGACATATATAATGAATATATAGTGAACAATGAATATTTGCTGTTTATTTGCTGAATTTTCCATAATAGAAATACAACATTGTTGTGTGTATAAAAGTCCCAAAACACTATTTTATGTTTTTTTTCCAGTATCACAAAATCATAAATATGTAATATGCACTTTATAGAAAATGTGTGCTTATTACTTACAATTTCAACAACATGTGTAGTTTTACTGGTGGTGTTCAAACATTTGCATACAGCTGTGCCATCCCAGGGAAAACAGACCTAGCTCAAAGTGACTTTATTTCTGTGATTGAATTAATTCAGTCTGCATTTCTTGTCCCACACTCCCTGTCTGTGTAGTGCTGGCGTTGGGAGAACGGGCACATATATTGTGATTGACAGCATGCTGCAGCAGATAAAGGAGAAAGGCACAGTAAACGTCCTGGGCTTCCTCAAACACATCCGCACGCAGCGCAATTACCTGGTCCAGACAGAGGTCAGTGAGGGAACAGTGTGTGTCTGTTCATGTACATACATATGTAGGTGGTGTTTTTGGTGGTGATATATGAAGATGTAATGGAGATTAAAGAATAAAAGCAACTGCTTCCACTGTTGAAAGTGGAACTGATTTAATGTGTTATCCCCTGGGTTGCGTCCAATTAAAAAAGTCAATAAAAGTCAGTCAATATACACGGTAGCTTCGTCTCAAACAGCTTGTGTGTGTATGTGTGTGTGTGTGTGTGTGTGTGTGTGTGTGTGTGTGTGTGTGTGTGTGTGTGTGTGTGTGTCTTC
>JBBJLR010000111.1:19426621-19454578 GCA_037577145.1 Brachypetersius gabonensis
GTAAAACGCACTGTCTGAAAAGTTTTTAAACTTTTTTTCTTCATATTCTTAATTTCAGAGCCAGCTCTTCCAGACAACAAAAGGAAGATGGACGAAATAGATGCCTCATCTGCGAAAATGAAGAGAGGGGACCAGAAAACATCAGACCTGATTGTGTTGGGTTTGCCTTGGAAAACTTCAGAACAAGATTTGAAGGAGTACTTTGGTACTTTTGGTGAAGTCATTATGGTGCAGGTAAACAACTAATGCCATTTCAAAAACAAACCACCATGTATCAGCTAGCACTACCGAGGATTCTCATTGTTCATATTCTGGTTTTTGTATCTTTTTTTCCCCAGGTAAAGCGTGATGCAAAGACTGGAAATTCGAAAGGATTTGGATTTGTGAGATTTACTGACTGGGAAACTCAGAATAAAGTAATTACTCAGCGCCACATGATTGATGGGAGGTGGTGTGACTGTAAACTCCCCAACTCGAAGGTAATACATTTTTATGGATTTCTATATACTGTAATGTCAGGGAACTATAATGCATGAATTCATGGAAAGGCATGGTAAGTGGTCAGGGAACTCAAATCAAGTTTGTGTATGCATAACCAACGAACGCTTTTACTACTTTTAACAGCAAGGTTTTGATGAGCCCATGCGGAGCAGGAAGGTGTTTGTGGGGCGTTGCACTGAAGATATGACTACTGATGATCTGCGGCAGTTCTTCATGCAGTATGGCGAGGTCACAGATGTCTTCATCCCCAAGCCTTTTCGAGCCTTTGCTTTTGTTACTTTTGCCGATGACCAGGTATGCAACATATTCATTAATGGGTACTTGAAACAGCATTTAAATACTTAATAGCTGAAAGCTACCACTTAGCCAAATTACTTATTTAGTCTAATTAAAAGACAAACTTGTCTTGTCACCTCTTTTCCAACAGGTTGCCTCTTCCCTGTGCGGAGAGGACCTAATTGTCAAAGGTGTGAGCGTGCACATCTCCAACGCAGAGCCCAAACACAACAACACTAGGCAGATGATGGACCGAGTGGGCCGCTATGGGAACGGGTTTGCTGGGCAGGGCTTCAGCAGCTCCACTAGCCGCAGCAGCTCCAGTAGCCTGGGCAACTTTGGCAACTTCAACCTCAATCCAGCCATGATGGCTGCTGCTCAGGCTGCTCTGCAGAGCAGCTGGGGTATGATGGGCATGTTAGCTCAGCAGGGTCAGTCAGCCACATCTGGCTCGGGCACGAGCACAAGCTCCTCTCGAGAACAGGCGCAGTATAGCTCAGGCAACAGTAACTACAACAGCAGTTCAGCTGCCCTTGGGTGGGGTACTGGTTCTAACTCTGCTACTGGTGCTGGGTTTAACTCAAGCTTTGGCTCTAGTATGGAGTCAAAGTCTTCAGGGTGGGGTATGTAATTTCTGGGGGGTTTGTTTTGTTTATGAAGTGTTGGTATTTCTAGTGTGTGTGTGTTTGGTAAGTATTTCTGAGAGACTTAACTCTTGTCGTGTATTTGGGAGGGGAAGCAGGAGAGAAAGGGGATATTGGGGAGAACAGAATGTTTTGTACATTTGAGCAAGAGATTAAATTTAGTGTTTGAAGTGAGCTATGTTGACCAGAGTGTTACACAAAGATGCATTATCCTTGGTGTAGTTTTATTTTATTTTTATTTTCACTATTGTATTTGGTTGATTGGAAGTTGGGATAAATTATATTTCAACTGGATTCTTAAAATGCATGCAGTTTAATCTGTGGTCACTGAAAATGCATGTGAAAGACCCTCAAATTTCCATCTGTTTTTGAAGCTTAATTTTTTACAGCATGCATTAGGAAGAATCTGGTTGAAACCTGTTATCTTTTTAGTTCAGCTTTATTTGCAGACCTGTTTGGTGAAGATACATTCATAAAGCCTTCATCAAAATCTCTTCTGCAGTTGCCATCTGTGGGTTTTGCCTGGGAAGAAGGCCCTCTGTGGCAGCACTGTGTGGCTGAGATCATAATCCCACCTTCTTCCCCATGTCTAAAAGCTCTCATCGCACGGCTCGCTGACACGGTGGGTGTCCACTTTTTTTTAATCCACTTCTTTTTTTTTCCTGATTGACAAGAACTGCGCAGAAAATGAACATTTTTAACAACCCTTGAGTGCGATTGGTGGTGGCAAAGAGTGAGAAGGCTGCGAGTGAGCGAACGGAGAGAGAGGGAAGGAAAGCGTGGAAGCGAGCGAACGAAAAAGACTGATGCGAGTGCGATGAAAGCTCAAATGTGACTGCAGTGGGTGGCTTTTGTGAGTGTGTGAGCGAGCCTGTTGACAATTCCCAGCTTCACCTTTTATACAACCCCCCCACACAAAAAATGTAAAATTTAGTTTACTTTGTACCCTTATAAATCTCCTATCCCCCCCCCCCCCCCAATAGGATTCCAATTTTGCTTTTCTCCTATAAGTATACTGACGATGTGTTTAAGTAGGTAGTGGAATGTTGTGATGAATATATTTTTTTGTCTTGCTTATATAATCTGATCTGAATGCTGTATGGTGTGTGTGCTTTACTTCCTTGTAACTTGACCTGTAAGTGTGAACTATGATGTGGATGACATCTTCATTGGACACTGAGAGGGGTGAGAACGAGTGATTGTGTAAGTGAGACCTGTATGTTGAGTGCTGTGAATGTCTGTGGAATGAATTCCCGCTAGATAACGTTTGCTAAATGTTTTCAAAGGCATTTTATATGGCTTGTTAAAGGGAGTGCATCAATAAAACTTAATTTGAATAGTTATCTGTTTTCTTAATACTGGATTTGACCTCAAGTGATATGAAAAAACAAACAAAAAAACTAACTGAATTCACACATTTAGGGGCCTGGAAAATGGCTGGCTGCGGGTTGCGTCTGAACCCCAGGTGGAAAGTCCGTTTGGGGACAGAGGAAGATGGAGGAGTGTCTGGTTGCCCTTAGCAGCTCTGGTAACAAGTGGACACTGTAGAATGTAGTTGAATAACTAGCACCTCATGTTTAGGTTTTTTTGGAGCCAGATCAAGCTTGGATGTGACTTGTTAGAACATTACTTCAGATATTTTCAAATACTTGGTTAAACAGGTTTAATCTGGATCCATAAACCAGTGACAAACATTATGGTGCAAAATGTTATGGCCCAACACCTAATCAGATTTCATACAGAAATGCAATAATTGGTCCTTTTATGATTGGTGTCTTTTTTTTATTTTAGACAAAGCAATCTAAACATTGTGGTATCTAGATACAAAATACAACAGGTGTTTATTCCAAATATACTTATCCAATAATTATTTTATAACAAGTGTTTTATAGTCACTTTTTTTTACATTCAGACAGTGAAAATGTTTCACACATTCTGTATTACAATAAAATACACAACCTGGATTCATGTCTGAGTAATGTTCATTTCCTTTCAAAATAAACCAGTTTCATTAAAAAAAAAAAAAACATGGGCCGGATTCAGCACATAACTCCCTGTAACAGTACTGTTTTCGCTTGTTGGGTGTTTCACTCATCAGTTTAGTTTGTCTCCATTGCATCAGTCAACTCCATGCTTTTACTTTTCCTTTTAGCTGCACTCTTCTTCTTCTCCTGGTTCTTTAGTGCTAGTTCTTCACTCTTCTGTTGGATGTAGTTCGACTATAAAGACAGATGTTTCAGCTCTTTTACAGGTTTGTGGATGTTGATATTTTAAACAATAGGCTAAAAGGCTCATCAGTCCTCTACATCCCTACAGCATGCAGGGTGGTCCACACTTTTAAGGAACCTGGTACTGATTAACTGTTTAAAAGTAAATGTTATGAACTAAACTATCGTCTCCAGAGGGGTGAATAATTGTACTGATGACTACAGACGTTATATATGAATCAGACTTTTTTTAATGCAAAATAGCCAGATACTATATTTAAATGCTTGTGGCAATAAGTACTTCCCAATTTGTTCATTAAGCCCTTAACACTAGCTATGGGATTTAAAAAGTTTACTTATAAAGAATATATTTTAGTGGAACAATAGTGTAAAGTGGCGGCTTACAGTCACGCATGAGCACAGTGAACAATGAAATTCTTTCAGCATTTAACCCATTCACCAAGTGAAGCAGTGCACTGCCACCAACAGGGATAGAGTAGTATAGGGCGTCAGTACCTTGCTCAGGGGCACCTCAGTGGTGCCACTAGCAGTCCTGGGATTAGAACCCAAGACCTTATGATTGCATGGGGCAAATCCCTAAGCACCAGCTTACCCATGTGGGTACATCTATTGATAGTGTACTAAAATAACATCTCTGTAATAGATTTGTTTATCCAATCGTTGTGGTGTCAGATGTGTGCTTTCCATTAAGACCTGTAGTATATGTGCAGAATATAAAACAGGATGTAGACTTTTAGAAAGCATCCAGGAGAAATCACTGCTTTCAGAGGTACTTTAAACATTTAAACCACTATGTTTAGCACACTAAATCCTACACAAAATATTTGTGATAACGTTCATGCTGTTCCACTATTGTTTGTCTATTCTAGTCATTCTGCATTCTTTCTTGTTGCACTGAGCATGCCATGGACAAAAGAACTTCCATTAGAATAAAATTCTCTTATTGTGCATCCTTATGGGTTCCATTTCTTAATCTTAAAAGGGGCTAAAAAGAGATTTGTGAAAAACAATACCAGGGCAGTGCTCCGTCTGGCGAGAAGTTTCACGTCGTCCATCGTCACTGTCTGTCTTTTTGCATGTCTGGAATGAAAGAGAAACTGTTTCTCCAGGTAAATATATTTCTACCATTTACACAGCGCACAGTGAAAAAACATCCCCCCTAAAGTCATGATAAGCTGTAAAATGCAGTGAATCATCTCATATGAGGAAAACCATAAGTCACAAGAACAGAACATCACCAGTGCAGACAGGACAAGAGTGCAAGAAAAAAGCAACAAAACAGGACAAGACAACATTTTAGTGCAATCGACAATAGCCACAGTCTGGATTAATACAGTATTTTAATATTGTATTAAACCAGCAGTTACATGTGCAGAAGTGTACAACAGTGGAAGGCCACAACACATATGATTGTGCAACAACATGACCGAGTATACGAAGTTCAATAAACAAGCCTATTTACAGACTTAAAGTCTGATCTGATCAGGTTAGTGTAGGTGGGGTTTAAAACTTCAGAGAAGAGGAAAACTTCTCTGCTCTGCTCTAAAGCACATACAGAACAAAATTACCTGGCGAAGGCTTCCAAATCTTTAGCAAACAGATCTAGAATGACAAAAAACGTGTGATAAGCTTGGAAACGCAGTCACTAATTTCTGCTCTAAAAATGTCTAAAAACTGCTCTTTAAGCCTTACCTGTCTGACTGAAGGTGATTTCAGCGATGACTGCAATTGCCTGTCTGCTGAATGGTCTCTCATGGTCTTGTGATACGTGCTGACAAAGTTTACCAACCGCGAAGTGAACAGCTGCTTTAAGTCTCTAAAAAACAACAAGATTATTAAATACGGCGCAAACCACCAAGATGAACTGAAGGTCTAAAACAAACTTTAATGACCTCTAACTAGCTGTTAAAAACTGTAAATAGTGGTAAAGCCTGTGAATATATCGTCCCAATACTTATGTCCATATGTCGTATTATTATTATTATTAACTCACTTGGTCAGTTTTTTACTCCTGTATCTTCCTGAATACATTTCTGTATGTATTTAGTCAGTCTTACAGGCTGAAAAACATACCATTAGTGTTCTCTAACCGGCTAATCAAAACAATGTTAAAACCTGTGAATGTGCCGATTTCCCATCCATTGTAATTTACGATCAGCCGAACAAGCTAAAAACAAACAATTCTTGTCATCTATCTGCAAAACCCCATGAATATGCCACTTTTTCGTCCAATATAAATTGATCTCGCTGATCTGACTAAAAACAAACCTTTCGTGTTCTAACGATCTGTTAAACCTGTGAATATGCCTTATTCTCATCCATTGTTATTCACTGAATTAGCGCAACAACCGAAAAACAATCCATGTTCTCTGACTGGCTGCTAAAATACATAAGAGTTAAAATCTGTAAACACGCCTCTTTCTCTTCCTTTATAATTTACTGAGTTAGTCTAACAGTCTAAAAACAAACCCTGTACAAACAGTCTACTACAACCTATAAACTGAAAACTGTTGAATAGAGTAAAAACCTGTGTATATGCTTCTTTCTCGTCCATTGTAATTTACCCTGTTGCCACTTTCCAAACGTCTTCAGCAGCAACTTTCTATTTCTGCTGTACCTAAAGCTGAAAAAGAGAAAATCTCCTTTTTGTCTGTTTGTCCTGGCCCTGAGACATCGGCCAATCGAAAATTGCGCGAAATGTCTTCCCTCTGTCTCTCAGCTTCCTTATGAGCAGCGTCCCCACTGATGAGGAGTGTGAACTGATGTACGTACACTATATGGACAAAAGTATTGGGACAGACCTGTTTTTGAGGGTTTGGGCTAGGCCTGCTAACTTCCAGTGACTGTCAATCCTGATGCTTAAGCATACCAAGACATTTTGAACAACGCCATGCTTCCAGCTTTATGGACACAGTTTGAGGAAGAACCTTTTCTATTCCAACATGATTGTGCTCCAGTGCACAAAGCAAGCTCCATAAAGACATGGTTGAATGAGTTCGGTGCGGAAAAACTTGACTGGCCTGGACTGAACGCTGATCTCAACCCCAACACCTTCAGGATGAACTGGAAGCAACTCTTTGAGCCCTGCATTACTGTAGGCTTTATATCATATATGTGTATCTTTCTGTCTGTCATGGTAGCAGAGCATCTGATTTATTAAAACAGAAACCTCAGAAACAGCATTTTTAAAATACTCTTTATTTCACCACAAATCAAACTTTACATTTCTAAGTGCTTGGAAATTTCATTGGTCAAAGAGAACAATAATCGAAAAAATCTCATCAATTTATCTTTACATCAAGCCGTCCTTTTAAAGGTTTGCTTGCAGATTTGGTCGCCGCATTTCAGCTCCTTGAGGAGAAGAAACAAAAATGAGAGTGACCCAACAGTATAAGGCAATCTTACAAATGTCTATGATTCTATTCATTATTGTTTGGTTAAATCAGAAATGTAGACGTACAAGATAGAGGACGTCTCCATCCATCCAGTGAGTCCACCCTCTGTTTTCCTTCTCTCCTTTCTGCACACACATGAGTTTGTCCCCCTCCCAGTTGACCACAGTCTGGGAAAGTATGACATTTGTGTGTTAAAGGTGGGGTTTGTCTACATAAAACTAAATCACGTATAGACAACAAAAGACTGTGTGTATGTTCACCTGGCATTTTCTGTTATCCAGGCCTTTGGTCACCTCCTCAAACTCCTCCCCGATTTTGAATGATGTCGAGTAGTTTTTGAAGGAGGTCAGAGTTTTGATGGTGAAAGAATCTCCATCTTGCTCAATCACTTTCTGTGGTTTCAGCATCCGCGCTACCTTCCGTGTTGCAAAATCGATCCCTGTATTTGGTTTAAAAATGTTATTAATTTGTTTTAGAGACGACATTTGAGATCATATGCTGAGATGTTTAGGCCCACCCTCAGATTTGTCCACATTTTATTTGCAAGACTCAAACAAATCAATATTTCACAGTTTGCAGTAACACATTATTTAGCTTCAAATATCAGTTTTGAAAAGACATACCAAAAGTATCATTCAGTTTTTCAACATCATACAGTTCCTTCTGGTTTACAAATCACTGGCCAAAAAAGGTTTGCCACTGATATGAATTATACCAAACATTCTTCAAAATTGTGCCAAAATATTCAGTCCAAAGAAAATCTAAAAGTTTTGAAAATAATGTCTTGGGCTTCCCAGTCTCCAGATGCTTCTCCCATTGAACTGCAGGAATGATCTGGACTGAGATGAACTTCCAGAAAATGAGACAGAACTGATTAAGGTGCTGGGAGGGTTTGGACACAAGTTATTTCCAATAATTGCTCTGAATATGAGCTGCTGTGATAAAGGCAGTCATTTACATTTGTTTTAAGCATTTGCTATGTTTTCTAATTATATCATTTTGAAAAAGCTGTGGATCAAAAGATGTTCCGTTTACAATTTCAGTGCTCAACTGAATCTTCAGCAAACAAGACTAAATTTGAGAAACCGTGCAGACAAGTGTGTGCTACTCACCGAGGGCAACCATATAACCTTCGAAGTTTTCATTTTCCACTATGTCCCACGTCCCGCTGTAGTTGGCTGGCATGGCTGAGATTCACCCTGAAGAGAGTCAGATGCCTTCTGCAGTTTCCAGACACTTCTGTTCCAGGCAGCTGGAATTTAAGCGCACTGAAGCGTGTAGAAGAAACAGATGTGATGTGTCCTATTTCAGTTTGCGGTGTGCCTTGTGTGTAGTAATATGGGGCAGAGGTGATCCCTCTGACACAATGGCTATTTTAAAGGCTCACTCGGAAGGGCAGTTCTCTGGGTCTGAATGTGACTCTTTACACACTTGAAGAGGATGTTTCTCGGGGGAGTTCGAGAACAATTTGACTCATAAAGCACATGTTTGGGCCGTATGTAGAGGACAATGAGTTCATGCAGGCAGGTTATGGCTGGTTCAGGTATGTTACATGTGTTTTCATAGACCCATTACAGTCTGCAGTGGGATTTCAGCACTAACACATCACTCATTTGAGGGAATAAAAGACCAATCGGATGAAAGATCTGCTTCTGAGAAGACAGCTCCCTTCTCTGATTAGTGGGTTTGTTTCCTGTGTGAAATGAGGCATGATGAAGAGCAGAAATCGCATTTGTCTAATTATGAAAAAGGGAAAGAAGACTTTAATACAGTGCGGGGAGAAAACAAAAAAAGATTAAAAAGTCAGTTTTTTTATTAACATAAAGTGTATTAAACAGACTTAATGAAGTCCCTCACACAGGCCTACTGTTCTTTTTACCTTTGTCCTGTTTTGCCAAACACTTCAGATTTACACTTTGACACGGAACATGTAACACTGAAATAAAATAGTTCACTTTTTTAAAAAAAAAATTTATGTAACAAAAAGCATATTTTTTGTGTCTTAGAAGATACTCAAGGTTTCTTAACTGCTGTTTTATTCCTGCACTAGTCTGCAACACCTTGATTTTTTCTACAATACAAACTGTATTGCTGTGTAAATGTAGCTGACAGCCCTGGTCCACAATAACATGCTTGGGTGAAAACTAATTAGCATTTTGAGCTGTTTAAAAAGTAATGCCTTGAATCAGCTCAGATGTGTAGATAAGTATCAAACAATGAAGTGTTTGAATCAAAATCGTTTCAAACATTTTTTCTAGTGTAAATAAAGTGTGTGTGTGTTTTGCTTTTTTTTAAGACAGCACTACAAACACATTTCCTAAAAGCGTTATAAATATTTTAATTACATCTCGTGAAAAAAAAAATCTGAATTCTGCTTCTAAATTTTATGGAGTGGGTAGTTTCAAACATCAATGCTAGAAGCATTCAAACATAGTGAAAAAGCAATAACTGCTGGTAGAGTTTTACACAGGATGGTTCGGGCTGTGCTGGAGAGTTGGGCTGTGTTTTAGAATCAGTTTGAATAGTTTTAATAGTTTAAACTGCTTTTCATCTTTTTTACAGTTCTCAGTGCAGCCACAGGGGGGGAGTGATCTGCCACACTTTCGGGACACAGCTCACACTCAGCCCCATTATTCTACAGGTTCAGAAGACCAGCACCTTCTGGTGAGTTCATTTATCCCTCTAGAATTACACTGTTTCCTTAATGACAATCATAAAGCAGCTTAACTCACCTTTTTCTTCAAGTAACGAAGAAAAACGCCTTCAAGTCCTTGGAAAACGCCCGGGCCCTGAACCACCACAGCCTGCTCTAGCGGCCTCACCGAGATGTTTCACCACTTCTTAGTTCATGCTGCATTTCAGTCTAGCAGACGTCTTCCTCGAGATCAAAGGATGAAATTGTAAGTTCCTCATTTGACCAGGCACGAAGAAGCGGGGTTTGCATTTCTTTTTTATGCAATATACAGTTTTGTGCAATACCGGTCTAAGGCAGCTATGCAACATGTTTAAAGCCTTTTTTCTTAGTGTTTGATAATTAAAGTGTCGTTATGCTTGCAAAGTTAACATTAGAATAAATGCAATCAACAATAAAGCAGTGAAAAGTATCAGATTTTGTTTTGTTTGTAGAAAAGTAGATGATATTTGGTGAGCTGGTAAGGAGAACACCAGGTTGGGTTCCTGATTTCTCCTGGATGACTCCAGCTGTTGCTTGGAATTGTGAAAATCCATCAGCAGCTATACTTAAAGTAATACTGGGCTTCTACAAGGAACCTATTGATAAACTAAACTTAAAACCGTGATTTACTGTATAATGTTTTTTGTAGTTATTCTGTTTAGTTTCATTTAGTATATTTAGAAATATTCATGAGAATAAACACTCATCTAAGCAGGTCTATGTATTTTCACAGGTTAAGACTTTTGCGCGGTACTGTATTGAGAAGAGGTATTGGGTGAGGCGTGGGCAGTGAACTGTACGGTTCTTCTTATGTGGGCCTAAAGAAATCATTTCTGTCTCGTCTTGCAGTCAGATTGTTCTTTTCATCTTTGTTGTGCTTTGCCTGACACCACAGATTTACATTTTGACAAGGCAAGTGTAAGAGCATCACCTTTTATATTTGATTTTCATACTGACCCTATTATTTTTGATTAACGTCTACAGATTACCTTATGCTTGAATCACAATTATATTTTCACAGGCCTAAATCCACACGCTACTGTGAAAAGCCACTCTTTAACAATCTCATAGCCGCCCTCGTGTTCACCTTCATGGCTACAGGTGGTGTTGTTACTTCAATGGTGCAGATTAATAGACATATCCACGAAATCCAGTTTCTGTAGTAACACTCAATGCCACTCTTTTCTTTGCTAAAGGCTTAGCAGTGACACTTACTCTCACTGACCCAGTGCCCAAGAGTATCAAAGCAACTTACCACACATTTGGAGTGCTCTCTTTCACTGAGGGACTTTGCACCATCATCCTGACCTACAGTGCTCCACAGTGTGTAAGTGTGTAAAACACGTCTATTGTCAATGTCAGCGCAAAACTGTATATCTCTATTTTTGTATTGTTTCACACACACAGTCCTTAGCACTATGTAAAATTATGATTGGCCATAAAAATGGTCCAAAATGATTCTTTACATTTACTTCCATTATAAACACTTTAAGTACATCTACCTGATCTACCTTATTTACACTCATTGCCTATTTTATCTGGTCCACTTAGCATATAGGTGCACTTCATAGATACAAATACAGACTATAGTCCATCTGTTACCATTTGCATAATTTGTTAGCTCCTTTTACCTCATTCATCAGTAGTAAAGACCCCCAGAGGTGGCTGTGAGCAAAGAGTATTTGGTGGTGGATCAATACCTAATGAAGTTGCTTGTCAGTGTACATAATTTTATGTCAATTTTCTAAGTGAATAGAAATGGCATTTTCTCACAAATTTCTCACAAACGTCTATGTATTTACTGAGTTTACCATAATGGATCAAATAAAATACGTGTCGTAACTTTTGCAGAGGTCACATTATATATTTATTTGATCAGAATGTTCATGTTAAATGATACAAATAGATAATAATTGTAGTAATAAGTGCAGAAGTGTATTCTCTGTCGGTTGTTTGCATATTTTCACTAACAAAATCAGCTTAAAAATCTAACCTGACTAGGAGTGACCAAACCTTTGAACACGACTGTATGTTTTTTCTTCTTATCTGAAGCTGATGACTCAGTTTTGTGTAATATTTTTTACGATTTTGTCTTTTTCAGGCCAAAACCACACCAGAGTTGTATCTCTTTTCACTGGTACTTTCATGGGCTTGCATCCTCTCTACAGGTAAACGGCTTTGGTCTGATCTGTTCTCATTCAGTCCATTAAATTTATTCATAGAAAATGTCTGAATAAATATCTCAGTACTCATTGGCAATATGCACACAAAACAATTAGAAAAAAGCCCTTTGCTGAACGTTGTCAGTATAAATATGTAATGAACATCTCTACTCAGTGTTCTTCGTGATAAGAGGATGCCTTTGGATGATCCACAGGATGTGTCCAAACTGGCTCAGCGATACGTTCCTCTGAGCTGCTGTCTGAGACCCTGTTTGGTTCTCAGCTGCATGAAAGACCATCTATTATTCAGACCCTTCCCTTGCCAGTACCTGAGCTTCGGACTGGGGTTCAGTTGAGCTTGGCTGGATCCTATTACTCTGGATATCTCCTTACAGTTCCGGCCATACAAAGGGGAGTGAGAGTGAAATGCCATTCACAGTTCGTCCATTCATCTTGAGTGGCTGGACTGACCAGCAGTCTGTACAATGAAACACCATATGGACAGTAGACATGTTAGCCTAAGGCGTGTACATGTACTCCACTGTTATTATGTCTTTGTCTTTGTAATCTACACTGTCAGGGAAAAGGTTGCTGCACAGTTACTGGAACTGTAGTCCCCTCAAGGTACAAGGTAAAGGGACCCTCAAAGGAACAATTGAGACTTTAAGGTCCAATTATGTATCTTTAAAGAGCATTAAGGTGACAGGATGTATGAGTCAACTTAAAATATAGACCTGCAATCGACTGTATACAGATTCTGACACTGTTTTGCTCCCTATCTAAAGCTGCTTTTAGTTCACAAAATGGTTTTACAATATTTGTAATTTTAGTTTGCAAACTGATTTTTGTTATGTCCACATGCTAAAGGTTTAATAATGCAATGCAGGTTAACATGTATAACCTTCAATAAGTACAACCATTGTTCAAAAGTGTTCTGGGAAAAGACCGCCTGGGAAAAAGCTATCAGTGGGCAGTTTAAGAGACCTTAATAAAAATGTTGAGAAGTTTGAGAAGATTGAAAAGACTGAAAGACTGAAACTAGTTCTGTAACTATTCTGTTGTTTCTCTCTAGCTTCAAAAACCTCATTCTTGCACTTTTCTTTAATAAAAAAAGTTTAACACCTAGTTCTCTTCTTTAGTTCATACACTGTCCTGAAACTCGAGTATTTCCTTACCTTATAAGTTGCCTTGGATAGCATCAGCCGAATGAATGAAATGGAAGATTTCTAAGCAGTTATCTTTGCAGTTTCAGGGTTAAACTAAAGAAGCACAATTTAGACAACAGACATGTCGTGGCTGATCAACTACATTAAGAATTTACACAATACAAATAAACATTGCACTGTAATTGGCTGAGAGTGTGTTAGCTTAACTATTTTAAAACCTGTTCTCCAGAAAACCAAGTACTTACAGTTACCACCCAGTGGTTTATCTTATCAGTCCTTCAATAATGTTAAATTAAAGCTACTGAACTCCAGCTGTTCTTTTAATTGTATTGTTTTAAACAAATTGTTTATTTGTTATGTTTATTTCTATATATTCTATTTTCTTTGTACTGGCAAAATATATACATCTACGATAAAGTTATTCACATTATTGTTTGTAAATGTAATAATATGCAGTGAGTCAAGGTTTCAGACACACATATAAACTTTATTTCATTCTCATGTTGTGCCTCTTCATTAAGATGCTCTCTGCACCGTGAACAGCAAAGAAGGATGCAAAGATTTTTTTACATGAAGTAAAAACATCAAGAAAAGAAACCATGAACCCATGAAATACAACAAGCCATATACACAAAATGTGGTAACACTCCATGATGCATCTGCATCAATGTCTTTATGCACTGGACATGTCTTTTTGAGAATTCACAGGTTGCTTCATAACTCAAGTTCATATCAGAATCAAAACGTTTAGGTAGTCTGTACAGTATCAAAACTGAAGTAGAAACAGACCATTAAGGCACACAACCCCATTTACAGTATTCTATATAGTATTTCAGACACAATATGGTCAGTCAGTTGCAAACTACCACAATGCCCCATTTTCCCATTGTGTAAAAAATGGCTGTGGGGCTACTGATATTTGGGAGCATTTCACACAACACTTTAATTAAAAGTGGTACCTCAGGAAATGTGATACTTCAATTTCACAAATTATTTTTCCAAACAAAAACATTCATTTTCAGTCATTATAATAAATTCCTTTGTGTCCCCTTTTCCAGACTTGGACACAAATGGGTTTTTTCCCCAGAGGATGTTTCCATAAGTCTGGGACATGGAATGAACTTTACCTTGGAATGGGATTAACCTTTAAAAGTAAGCAAGGCTGTTATTTGGACCAAGATACAACATGGATAGTAAGAACAAGGCACTTAATCTAAAGTGAGAGTTGCTTGATTTGGCTCAGGGTGTCCATTTTTTAAAATGGGTAAATGATTTCAAATCCCGTTCTGCAATGGTGCAGTTGGAAGACCCGGTTTTGGTACTGAAATACTTTAAATGACACTACAGGGACATGGATGTCTGGAATTCTTTAGAGCTGAAGTCTGAAACAGGAATTATATGAGATTTTACAAGATTGAAATAGTTGCTCATTCAACTGATCTGATTAATAGGAGCTGATCATATATTTACTAGACTGTGAAAATTACTTATATAGGTGTATTTTTGTCTAACCTCATTACTACATTATTATGTAGGCAAGTGCAGAAAAAAAATCACAGTTTCCAACAATTATATTGCACCCAAAGGTTTAAAACGGCAATGTAATGAAGCCCAGTGGTTAAACAGAGATATTGTCCATGTTCTGTACCACTGGCATGTACATAAAACATTTATAAAATCTGATTCTCAGGACCTCTTACAACAGTTCCAAAAGTAAGTGTAAAGGTGAGTAAAAAAAAAGCTCAATCACACAAAATAAGAAACAATATTGTTTCTCATGAATTATAGTCTTCAATTGGAATTCAATCTAGAAAAATACAAACCCTATATAACAATACAGAATGTTTTTCCAAAGCACCTTACTGGCATCACTTCACTTGCTTTCTCCTATATGGTGGTTTCCCCAAAGCAATCTGAGACACCTCCTCAGTGCAGACCCTCTTTAAACCTTCACTGTTATACTCTCCTCTTTATCTCACCCAACAGGTTTTTAAACAGGGTTAGATCTGGTTACTGGGCTGGCCGTGTCAAAAGCTTGATTCTGTGCTCACAGTACCATTTTTGTATGGATTTCGATGTGTTTTGGATCACTGTGTTGGAAGATCCAACTATGATCCAATTGTAGTTCCAGAGACAGCAAGCTTTTCATTTAAAATGTCCTGGTACTTAATGAAGTCCAAGATACCACACATCCTAACAGGGGCTCCAGAGCTTTTGGAGGGAAAGCAGTCTTAAAACATCACATACCTTCATATTCAACAGGGTGGATAATACATATAATTTATTTTACATATAAATCATCCTTTTAGCTAAAAAGCTCTGTTTTCTCTTTTGACTCTTCCAAATAATTACTTGGCAAAAATGTAGTTTCAAGACTAAATGACTCTAAAGTACTCCCCTTCTGCAAATCCACAACTGTGGAGAATTTGTTTTTATTACCATTACCTGATTTCTCATTTTGTAGAATTCTCCATGCTGATCTATGACAGCTTTAATGTCTAACTGCCTCATATTTATCCTCCAATAAAACAAGAGTTCCTGAACACACTATTTATTTGTATTTTAATATTTAATAAAAATGTTTTTCCCTCTTATTTACAGTGGGAGACTGAGGTAATTGAACACAGAGACACGTTTCATGTCCTGTTTTAACTACTATTGCAAAGAGAGATAATAATTACGAAGCCGGCTACTTCAGCTACTGTTGTTTCCCAAAAAAGGTAAAACATTGGATTTTTTACAGAAAGTACTCCTGATATACTGATATGAAACTGTTTTAACCAGACCATAACTGTTACGGCCTTAATTATGAAGAGCACAAAAAATGCCCTTTTTTTAATTTACACAGTATAATTAACAATAATCGCAATAAAGCATCCCTGAAATTATCAAATTTGCTTCACATCACATAGATTAATACACTCCGGTGTTTCTGAGTTTGCAGACTGCGGGGCTTGCTGCAATCATCACACAACCTGTCTCGTGTAATCCAAATTATTCAAAACTAAATCATATATAATCATCCTGACACCCGAGGTGAAACCAAACTCTTACCCATTAAAACACACTTTCAAAATGAAGCAAACTATTTTGAATGGCAAGTAATCAAATCCAGCAACAAACAATCATGTATGCATAACACCGCATCCATGCATACATCATATAATTTGAATAAAACTCTAGTTAGAGTGCATAGAGTTCAAGAGCTCAGAGATCTGTTACCCTAAAAGTGCATCATAGTCTATATACCACATTAGATTGCCATTTATTGGCCACACCCTTGTGACTGGGTACCTGGCTGATTCACCTTTAATTCGGCTGAGCTGAGTGACAAGCTCATGCTTTCTTTTCCCCATCACTAGAACTCCCACTCTGTGAGCTTTGTTAATGGCAGTGAATGTAAGGCTCATCCGCTGGTGAGGTTTAACTGGACTTTCAGTCAGGGTTACCAGTCTTTCCCCATCCAGCTTACTATCATGAAACAGTGAGGCCGTGTGGCCGTCCTGGCCGACACCAAGCAGAATATAATGGAAGCTGGATGCGTTGACTAGCCGCTTGATTTCCTTCTCATACAACAGAGCTCCTCCGTCTTCCTCAACACACAAGCGTTGATTAAGTTGCACTGGCATGGGGTGGACGTTGAAGTATGGAATGCGCACATGTTGAAGCAGCTGGTCATGAAGTGCACGGAAGTTGGATCCCGCCTCAGTGGGCGGCACACATCGCTCATCTGCTAGCCACACATGAGTGTGGCGCCAAGGGAAGGTGTAGTGGTGGAAAGCCAACTGAAGAAACAATGCGATGGGACTGGATCCTCCAGACAATACCAAGTGGAATTCACCATCATCCTGAACTGCCTCTTCTGCTACGCTTTGCAGGTCGGAGGCCAAACGCTCCACTAGCTCCTTTGACCAAGCTGATACCATGTCAGCACCACGGTACTTTCCTTGCATTACCTGGAAGCTCTCCTCGTTGCCTTGCTGGATCACATTTACTACCGCCTCATTAACAAAGGCAACCTCGCGTCCCCGCAGCTGGAAGTTCAGGAGATCACCATTGGAGACCCCACCTGGGTATGGACGAGGGAAGGCCTCGACCAGGCTGTCCAACAATGGGGTCCAAAAAGCCCAGGAAGCAAGAAGGTTCTCAGTACTAACAAAACTGTCCTTGCATCCATGAAACACTTTAGAAATGAGTTCATAATAAGCCTCTCTGGGAACAGTTGGGGTCTGGATATAATAGTCAGAGAGTGGTAACCCCAGCACAGACATGTCTTTATGCTCAGTGACTTCTTTCCAACCACTGTTCACCAGAGAGGGCTTCAACAAATTTCTGCTGACCAGAATTGCTGGGTATTCCAGCCCCCCATGGCCCAGATAGAAAACAATCTGTTTAGGTTTGCAGTTGACATTGTTGTAGTCCTGAATGCAGAATATGTCATTTTTGAAAAGAATGCGAGTGTACCCAACCCGTTCATCAAGCATCTTACCTGAGGTCATAACTATTGGAATGCCGTCATACTGGGGACTGTCAGTGAAAATCACTACACCTGGGAACACAAGTATGGGACCGTCATCCTTGGAATTATCAGGCAATGAATTGCTTATAAAATTGTATGAGTAAAGTAAGAGTTTGAATGCAGCAAGCAAAAGCCATAAACTCACCAGCAAAAGTGGGGGTTCGACTGAAATAATCCTTTGTTTTGTTAAGTTCCACCTGAGCCTCTTCTGCGTAGCTCTGGTACTGACCTATAACCACACTACTCCTCTCAAGGTGCTTAAGGCTACTGAAGATGCTCAGCTTGTTACGCAGGATCTCTTCACTGTCTGAAAGATTAGCAGGTATCTTCATCAATATCAGGGTCAGGACTTCTGTAAGGTGATTCTGGAGCACATCTCTGATAACACCGTACTGGTCATAAAACTGAATCCGACCTGTAAATGCCAGAGGAGAGAAGCACATTGTTCACAGTGTCTGTGTGTACCAAGCTTTGAGATCTTTATCACTCTTACATTAAAATATCACATAGATGAAATTTTGTGGCCAGCTTATATGAAATGGTTGACAGCGCTAGTCTGTACATGTCACAACCTTTACCTTTGGAATCCAGCGTTTCTTTCAGCACAATCTCTATTCTCTCAATGTGGTGCTTGGTCCAAATAGGCTTTAGTAGGTCATTATTCTTTTTTCTGAAGCTCAAAATCTGGGCGACAACCTTCAAAACACATGTTGAGACAAAAAATGATCAAATCAAATGTATCAGATTAAAACCTCATAGTGATACAGAATTCAGTTTTCCTTCAAATATTATAATCTACAGGTATATTTAGATTAAAGAAAACATCTGAGATGTACCTCCTTCCCCAAGTAGTGGTCAATCCTGTACATCTCCTCCTCTTTAAGAAAACCAGTCAGCTGTGTGGCGAGAAGCTGTGCACTTCCAAAATCGTGCCCAAACGGCTTCTCCAGCACGACCCTTAGCCATGCTCCAGCAGGGGGCCTGCAGGTGCTGTTGATCTTTGCTGCTATGTCGGCATAGGCAAAGGCTGGGACAGACATGTAAAACAGCCTCCCTGCCTCTACCATGCCCTCCTGCTTCAACTGCTGCTGGATCTGTTGATCGAGTTTCTCATAATCTTCTGTGGTCTTGAGCTGAAGGTACTGTGACAGTCGCAGGAACTGCTCCTTAATCAGTGCACAGCGCTCCGCAGTGAGCTCTGAAGGGCACTTCAGAGTCTTGAGGATGTCAAAGAGCAGCGGAGTCCCTTTACCAGCTGGAGAAAGCCCTCCTCCGTAGAATGAGAAGGTGTAGCCCTTGTCTACCTGAGTAGCATAAAGGTGGAAAAATCCTTGCCAAAGGTATTTTTTGGCCAGGTCACCTGTGGCACCCACAATGATCACAGACACATGTCCAGGGCTATGGGTTTTTTCATCCTCTTTGGTGTGGCCTGTCTGCCAGCAAGCGGTGACCAGTAGTAGCAAGCACCAGGTTGTCCTCCACATGTTGTTATCAAACTCCAGCCCTTTAACAACAAAAGAAAGAGAATTGACATTCTTGAAATCAGGGATGTTGCTATCGGTTATATGACTAATGTAGTAATTATTTTGATAACTTATTACTACAGTTACTACTTGATAATTACTTATAATTGTCTCTTTTCTAAGATGCTGTTGGTGTTGATGTCCTGCCTTTCACTGATGTACATAAAAGCAGATTCTATGTTTAGTATTCAAAGTACAAACTCCTCACCAAACCATTTCACTGAGACGGTTCCTTTCAATCAATTCTTTCTGAATGACTCAAGAGGTCAAAGGACTGCACAGAACCTTTAGACCAGAAGCTTGTTTGCATAATATCATGCAATGTCTGTCTTGTCTTAAATACTAGTGAGTTGAGAGAGAGAAACAAAGAAAATAGGTACCTAATAAACACACATTTGTACATACATGAGAGCAGATAATGATGAAGTCACTATGAACACAGTAAGCAAGCACTGTGAGCTCACTAGGCAAAAGTGAGTTCATTATGTTTAAGCTGACAGGTCAGGATATGGTTAACACCTTAAACAAACAAATGCTGTTCTTCTCTGCCTAATCCTTCCCCTCTGACTAGCCTTGACCCTCCTATTGTGTTCTGGTCAAATCTGACCAATTTTAAAATTTCCTCTCTAGAAAATGCAGTTCATTTCATCGGGTTGTCTTAAGGTTCCATGACTTTGGTACTGGAATGCATTAAAAAAATGAGAGTTTGTATTCCGTTTTGTGTGTTTTATTGAACGTAGGAACACTCATGGTGTTCTGACATTAGAAATTAATTAGTAAGACCATGATTAGTGTATAAAATAGAATTTAAGAATATCCCCACACCCCACAATGCTGGTGCCTTTGAGCACATACACATATAAAAACACACATACACACACGTCATGTCTCCTATTTCCCATCTCTAATTCAGTTTTTACTCCATGGTAACCACATCTGTTTATAATTAATTCCAATAAAATGCTAAGGAGAAAATTGGAAATTGGCCTGGAGCCCAAAATCTCCATAGCAACCACTTCCTTCACCTGAGCAACCATCTTGTATACCTTGGCAACCACATAGAAAATTCCTAGCCAACAAGTCCTACCCCCTATCAACCACCTGGAAATGACATAGCAACAACCTCCTACACCACACCAACCACCTTTTATACCATAGCAACTGTCTGGAGATTCCCTAGCAACCACCTCCTACACTATAGCAAGCACCTATCAACACTCTAGCATCCACTTGGTATTCCATAGCAAAAATCCAGAAACTATTTAGCAACCACATTGTATCTGATAGCAACCATCTAGAAAGTCCTGAAACAATTTCCTACATGCAGCAAACGCCAAAAACTACCTAGCAACCACCCCCTAGCAACCGCTTAAAAACTACTAAGCAACCCACTCCAACACCATGGCAACCACCTTTTATACCTTAGCAACCACAAACAACCATTTATCTTTACTAAATAAATCATACCGGTCACTTTTGACCAGGAACACAACAGATGCTATTTAGTGCCAAATTTTTTGAACATTTTAATGGTTTAAAACATTGTCCATGGTAAACATTGGAATGAGGTATTCTGTGATAAACAGTACAAAATGTTTCATCTTAGTATGGATTACAGTCAAAATAATCTCTCTATAATATATATATATATATTTTTTTTTAAACAAGTGAATGAGGTGAATGCCATAAATAGGAACTGGAAGTTCAAAGCTTGTAATGGTCACATAAATTTGAGTTAGTAGATAGTTCCAACACAACATTAGGTAGTAATATATATATATATACATATCATCATGAATTTATAATCAACTAACTTGAAGTGACCGGGAACACAAAGAGTGTTAGGCCTAAATGAACACAATAGGAGGGTTAAGCACCAATAAACAAAAAAAAATATGGGCAACAACAAGAAGAACTGTTTAAATCAGATGCCTAAAAACTCAATTGCACATTTAAACAAGTAATTACATCATTAAATTATGAAGTGCATTCACACGTCTCTCAATGTTTTAGGAAAAAAATAAACAGTTGTGTTGTTGTTTCTTGTTAGTTTTAATAAGATAATTCGCACTTTGTCAGTCCAACATACTCAACGTTGGTGGACTTAAAGCCTTAACCTTAAAGGCTATCTGAATTTCATTATCAGTATCATGTAGGGCAAAGAATACGAACCCCAGGTTAATGATGAACATCCCTCTGTGAGAGTGAACCCACATAAACAGGGTTATGTCAACTACCAAATATAAAGCAAACAGACAAACGGTGTCAGTTACGGTAAAGTACCGTAATAAGAACAGACTGGAAGCAGTTCTTCATCAATAGTTCTATAGTTTTTTATATACCGGCCTTATGTTGGCCTTTCTGTCTCCATATAATCCCTAATGCCAAAAATTCATTCACTCTACAACAATGACAGATTAATGAGTTAAATGTGCTTTTTATCTACAATGAATAATACTTATGTAGTGTAATTAGAAGAAGCTTTTTCTAAACATTGAACTGATCTGGTGTTACAGCCACTCTAGATGATCTGAGAGGATGGCCAAGTACATGTTTAAGCAAGTCAAACTGCCCAAAGGCTATTTAATCATGTGAATGTCACATTATATAGAAAGCATGCATAACAGTGTAGGAAAAACTCCCCCACCCCCAGAAACAGTATCTCATCCTATTTCTGATGAAGGAGGACACTGTTACAAACACAAGCATGTTTATTTAGTACAGCAAAGCAACCCATGGAACTTATACCAGACAGGATTGACTACTGTGTGTCTACTACTACTACTACTACTAATAATAATACTATAATAATAATATAATAATATAATGTGTTCTGATAACAAACCTGCCTTTCACAAAATATTTATTTACACTGGAGAGAGTGAAAGCATCAAAAGCATCATCTTATTAAAAACCGAATGAACTGAAATGTCGGGAACACCTTTTATAAACTAGGCGAGGAGGCTGACTGTCTTATTCGGGCCACGATAAGCAACAGCAGAGTAGCTTTTAGTAACTGAAGAACTGCAAGGCTGCATGGATGTCATTACGACTGTTTCGTTTACTTGAGCTTTACTGTTTTTGGTGCATTATTACTGTTTTTGACAATGCCTGCGACTACCAAACAGCTGAGGATACTGCAATGTGCATATTTATATTAAATATTAAATATCAACTATGTACATACATACATTAAATATGTACATATATATACAGTTGAGGCCAAAATTATTAGCCCCCCTTATGAAATTTGACAACACTCTTGATTTCTCCATGAAAATGACCATTAACAACAAGTGTTTGTTATTTTGGAAACAAATACACTATAAAAAACAATGTCCACTAAGTTTAATTAGCCATTAAAAGTAGTTTAATGGCTAAATAGTAGTTTAATCGATCGGCCAAAGATCGTTATCGGACGATAATCACATTTTATGACTATCTACGTTATATGAACAAAAGTATTGGGACACCTGCCCAACAGTGACTTCAATGACATTCATTACTCGAGTTGTTTTTGCTTAAACAACTATAAAAACTATATCTCGTCCTCTCAGGGCTTCAAGCACAGCTCGTCTTGAGCCTCCGCCGCTCAAGACAAGAGGGAAACATGCGTCAAGACTCTTCTCAGTCTTGGACCCCCAGTGGTGCAATGAACTCCCTCTTCTGGTTCGATCGGCAGAGTCCTTCACAGTCTTCAAGCGTCGCCTGAAGACCCACCTTTTCAAGGAGCACTTTGGTTACTAACTACGTCCCTTTCCTACTGCTTACTTATTTATTTAAAAAAAAAACAAAAAAACAAAAAAAAAACTCCCTTTTTTTTTCTTTATGACTTGCGTTGTTCTTCTCTATGGCTTATGTATTGTTGGGTTAGGTGTTGGCTAATTATTATTTGACAGTTGTTGTATAGATGCTCTGACTGCAGTATCTTGGTTAAATAGTTGACTCGGATTTAAGCTGTTTTCCAGGTAAGAAACAGTTGTGGACTTCGTAAGCACTGATGTACGTCGCTCTGGATAAGAGCGTCAGCCAAATGCCGTAAATGTAAATGTAAATACAAAAAGGGTACACAGTTCTCCCACCATGTGCACTGTCATCAGAACAAAATATGTCTGATAAACAATAAAATTCACCTTCCCCCCAATTTGTTTTTACAACTCGACTATTGGCCGCAGTCATGTCATCGCCGGTGTGAAATTACTACAACGTTTCAAGAAACAATGAAAAATTTGCTATTTGCCGTTTATGTTCCAAAGAAATCTCACATTAAATGTCCAAAACATTTAATTAAGTATTACTTTATCTGAAAAAAAGTTAATGGTGATCAGAGAGCTTACATATCAGTTATATAAACTTCAGTTATATAAGCATCAGAATCGGCACTGGTATCAGCCGATCATCATGACAAAAAATCGGTACTTGGTATCGGTGGCAAAAATCCTGATCGGAGCATCCCTAATTAGTAGTGTACCCTTTCTGAGCCACAACAGAAAACAATCTCTTAGAGTAGTTCTTTCTAGGTTTGCACAGTTCTCCTGAGGGATTTTGGCCCATTCTTCCATTGCTAATTGTTCTAGCTGATGCAAATCGCAAGGTTTCTGAGCATGGACATTCACTTTGAGCACGCGCCACAGATTCTCAATAGGATTGAGGTCTGGGCTCTGTGCGGGAGCTCTTGAGGATCTTAGTTTTTGTATCCTTGAGGAACTGTTGGACTAATTTCGATGTATGCCTTTGGGTCATTGTCTTGTTGGAAGACCCAGCGACGACCTAAACCTAAACTACGAGCAGATTTCTGCATATTCTCCCTTCATGATGCCATGCACCCGAACATGGCACCCTGTGTCTAAGGTTGCAAAACAGCCCCACAGCATGATGTTCCCACCACCATGTTTAACTGTAGGATTGAAGGCCTCTCCCTTTCTTTGCCAAACATAGGCAACATCCATGTGCCCAAACGGGTCCAGTTTAGTCTCATCAGACCAAAGCACTACCTTTCAAATCTTTATCTTGAAAACGTTCACGGGCAAACCTCAGTCGGGCTGTGACGTGCCGCTCTTTGAGTAAAGGGGTTCTTTTGGGACAACAGCCCTGAAGCCCACCATGATGAAGAGCCCTTTTTTTTTCCTCTCCAGAGTTCTTGAAATCTTGTGATCACGGCTAGGTTTGTTTCTTACAGAATTTGTCTCATTGTGCTTTATGCAATGCAATGTAGAGCAGTTCTAGACACTGTGAAACACTTGAAAGTGGCAGTGTAGCCGTCCCCCTTCTCATGTATTTTACATTACAAAATGTAGCAAAAGCTACCAAATAGCACTGGTGAATGTTTGATTATATCAACTAGGGCATTAACGACTCTGGATCGACTAGTCAATCAGCAAAATCGAAGTCGAGTCGACTAGTCGTCACACACGCAACAGAGGAACACAGGCGTCCAACACTGAGCAACTTTTATTAAAGTTCTCTGTAACATTAACAGTCAACATGACAATTCAACAAAACAAAAGAAAGGCTGATATCTTTAATTTTCTGGTAAATTTAAGTGCACAACTGTTTAAGCCGCGGCAGGACGACTCCCTGCAGTGCTTGCGTTAGCCATGTTAGCTAGCGGAGCCGTTTCAGGTGCACTGTTACTGTACTTTAACACCAACTTGCAAGTTGTGCAGGTCACCGTGCTGCGTGTGTGAAGAGTGAAGGTCG
Organism: Brachypetersius gabonensis; assembly: GCA_037577145.1. Lineage (NCBI taxonomy): Eukaryota > Metazoa > Chordata > Actinopteri > Characiformes > Alestidae > Brachypetersius > Brachypetersius gabonensis. The sequence continues at coordinate 19,451,410 of JBBJLR010000111.1, forward strand.
TGTTGTGGTCTCATGTTTAGATTCCCCACCCGTCAACCGTTACCGGCCTTTTTATGAAGAGACTAATAATTGTCAGCGTAAGCCAATCAGAGTGTGTGAGCGTAAGCCAATCAGAGGCGGAGATTGCATTGTATACACAAGCGAGGGCAGAGAGAGAGGAAAAACACACACGACTAGTCGACTTCTATCAGGGGGAGCCGACTCGTGCCTCTATAGTCTACCTTTGTGTTAATGCCCTAATATTGAGTTTCACCAACGCTGCAAACATTGGGAAGAAGTTTAGGAAAATGTTCCACAATTCCTGGGGGGCTAATCATTTTGGCCTCATCTGTAAATATGCTTATTATAGTCATACATATACATGCATTAACAACTTATAATTAAGAACTTTATAAAAATAAGAAAAACATTCTGTTTCAAATTATACACAGGTTTAAATGGAAGTTTAAAAGAATATTTCTCATCAAGCCAGCAGCCTTGTTCTTTTTCATGTTTACAGTCTAGGTGCAACCCTGAGTCAGGCACTAAATGTCTTGCAACATAACACACAGCCCAAAAATGTTGAGAATTTCGGGGCTTTCTCCATTTCTGTAAGTGATGAGATAAAGACCAGATGGCCCAACAAATGTTATGCCAGAATAAAGCATGCTAATGGGAGAAAATGGAGACAACAGGCACACGCTCAGCTCATGAATAGACCAACAGTCAGCGAGAGAAATGGGTCGACACGGTAGATGAAAAATAAGTATTCAAATTATTATATAATTGATATCCAAATAAGTCGAGCATGACTGACAGAAGAAAGATACCAGAACTACCAACCGCAACTGAGCGATAAGACGCAGTTCAGAAAGTTCAGCAGCTGCACTAAGAGCGCATGAGTCACATTTTCTGAACGTTGTACAAGTACGGCCTGTATGTTACAATGGCAAGAAAGAAACCTTTACTTTAAAGAAGGGGCGAAACTAATCAAAGATTTAAGCGGCAAAGCCCCAAACATTCACTTGGTTGTGCAGATTCAACACAGGCCATTAACCATGTACCCCTGAGAAGTGAAAAACAGATTTTACCGCCTGTTGCTTCAGTCTTGGAGCAGCAATGATCCAGTTCAGGCACATTTACAATGTTATGAAAAGTCTTTACTGAGACTTAGAAAATGCTAGTGAATGTGCACTCAACTGTGTATATGTGTGTGTGTGTGTGTGTGTGTATATATGTGTGTGTGTGTGTGTGTGTGTGTGTGTGTGTGTGTGTGTGTGTGTGTGTCTGCTACTGTAATCGAGCTACTTTCTACTATTTTAGATTCTTAATAAAAGCTTTTCCTCTAATGACTACTCAATTATATGACTAAAAACCTGAGAAATCTGAGAAAACTTTAATGTTGTTAGAAAAAAACACTTGTTTTTGCGCAAAATAAAAGAATGAAAGAAAAAGATACAAATTTATAAAGCCATTTTCTTCATAAACTACCACAACTATTTCCGTTATATTACTAGAAAGACACCAATGCATCTTAGAAAACTTTAACACACCTGATTTTGTGCAAAAAAGGAAATAAATCCAAAAAAGTCATTGTCTTTATGAACTACCACATCATCTAATCAAATAGGTGACTAAAATTGCAATAACACATCTGAGAAACTTTTTGGTGAGCAACAAACTAATGAATAAAAGAAAAGTCACTTTCTTCATGAACAACCACATCATCTATTCAAATACATGACTAGAAACACTGAAACACATCAGAGAAAACGTTGATGTTGGGCCACAAAACCACTTGGTTTGCAAGAAAAATACAAGAAAAAAAACTATCTATCATAAATGAAAAGATACTGAGGGGTAAACACTAATTAAAAAACAGTAAAGTGCATCAGACAGCTCCTTAGCTGGACTCTGTGTGAGCAGACTGGCTCAGAGAGAGAACATTAGCCCATAATCTCCAGCCAAACACGTCAGCTGACGCTCTTTCACACTGTTGACACCGTGGAATTACAACTAGACATTTTCTAAATCACAGTCATTTCCATATATCTGACTTTCTCTCTCCAAAACACAATCTCAGAACATTCAGCAACTTTATTTTGCTGCGTTTTAACTGGCGTAATCCGCTACCAGCCTTACAGTTGGCACCACTTGCTGTAGTGGGGTGTGTAACACCAGAATGACTGTCAATAAACCTGCTTAGATACAGCCATATGAAACTGCAGTGAAACAGACAAGTGAAATCAAACGTTCCAGATTATTATTATTATTGTTATTATTATTGTCATTATCATTATGGTTTTCCGAGATGACAGGAGACTAAAATGTCCATGCATGTTAGCCAATATACAAGAACACATGAGAGGAACTGTTTAAATGTAGCTGTTTGAACAGACAAGCTTGTGAACATTATAGGCCTAATTACTATTATTAATATTATTATTATTATTATTATTATTAGTCGGAGTAGTAGTAGTGTTAAGAGCAGTTGTAGTGTTAGTAGTAGCATTACTAGTTGTAGTAGTAGTAATAGTAATAGTACTAGAGCCAGTAGTAGTAGTCATAGTAGTAGTTGCAGTATTCTGAGAGACTAAAATAGTCCATGCATGTTAGCCAGTGTATAATATCAGATGACAGGAACAGCATGTCATCATGACAACAAACCTGTGTGAATGTAATTGTTTGAATCTGTAACAGGCAAGCTTGCGAAATCGAAATCTTTAGAGGTCTAATAATAATAATAATAATTATTATTATTATTATTATTATTATTATTATTATTATTATTAGGGTGTTCTGACATTACGGAGCCTAAAATACCAAGTGCACGCTGCACGCTAGCCAGTGCATAAGAACACATGACAGAAACAGCATGTCGTCATCATCATCGTCACCGTCACCAGGACCTTTAGTAGGTCTGAGAACAGCTCTATAGTTAATAAGCACGCGCTCAGGTGGGCGAGCCTCGCGCTCCAGTTACAGTACAGGTACGGCGCGTGCAGCCCCGCAAGTGACTTAAAAGAAGAGAGCTGGACGGAGCCGCTCGTGTAACTCACCTGTCCGCGCGAGGTGCAGCGTGTCGACCGCGCAAGCGCCGTTCTGAGGACAGGCGCTTCCTCGCGCCGCGGTCACGTGACTCCGGGCATGGTCTGTTTTGTGTTTCACAATGTTTGCTTTGAGAATTACG
>JBBJLR010000111.1:19460870-19488261 GCA_037577145.1 Brachypetersius gabonensis
TATATACACTCTCCCTCTTGCTCACATATTTTTTTCTCTCTTTTTCTCTCTCTCTTCCAGTGGGAGATTGTCCAAACAGTGGTGAATGGCTCTCTCCTTTACACTTACAGCGTGTGTAATGTGGCCAGTGACACTGAACAGGACAATTGGCTTCGGACCACCTTCATCCAGCGCCCGCTCGAGGCCTTGCGTGTTTCTGTAGAGCTGCGATTCGTCGTTCGTGACTGTAACACCTTCGGTGGCAACTCTCCCAGCTGCAGAGAGACCTTCGGCCTCTACCTGTCTGAAACAGATACAGATGTGGGCACCAGCTTCCGAAAAGGTCAGTTCCGCAAGATCGCCACGGTGGCCCCTGATGAAGTGACAGCGAACCGAGGAGGCAAGGCTTCTGTGCAGGTGAATGTGGAGACCAAGAGCATCGGGCCACTTTCCAGACGAGGCTTCTACCTGGCCTTCCAGGATGTGGGGGCCTGTGTGGCTCTTCTGGGGGTCAGGGTTTTTTACAGCACCTGTCCAGCCATCCAGCGCAGCATGGCCACCTTCCCTGAAAGAGTGACCGCTGGGGCGCTGGCTGAGGTGGAGGGAACGTGTGTGAAGGACGCAGTGGTGGCCGGACAAGCAGCTCCTCGAATGCACTGTACGGCCGAGGGAGAGTGGGTCGTTCCTGTGGGGCAGTGCCACTGCAGAGCTGGCTATCAGGCTGTGGGAGAGGCCTGCAGAGGTATGGAGTTTCAAGTGGTGTGTGTGTGTATCTGTATGTATGTGTGTCTGTTGGTTTCCAGAAATTTTTCATAAGTACTCCTGATACTGATTCTGATACCTAAACCCAATGCTTTGTGGGAAAAAATATTAATAAATCAGGAAGCATAAAAATGGTTAGGAAATAAAAGAATGTATAGAAAACCAATAAAAGAAAATTAAAAAAATACTACTCCTGGAGAATAAGGAACACTGTGGAAAATGAATCAGTCACATCTGACTGAAATCTGAGTATCAGGCCAGTATCAATGCTGATACTGATCTAGATCAGATTCGTCATTAGTTGATTTGAAGGTACAGCCCCAAATAGGGCTGTTATGATTATTCAGGTAAAATAGTTCGTTAGAATATAAGTATAGTGATTAGTTTACAATTAGAATCATAAAAAGTGTATTCACAGGCCATTGCAAAACCATGTTTAGATGCGTCTATGTATATTTCATAGAGGGTATTGTATAAAGTATGACTTTTTTTAAACTTCTGTATCTTCTTACAGAAGAGTTGGTTTTTTTGGACCTACTAATTGAAAAAAAAAACAAAGGAAAACCTTGGTAATGTCACAGCACTCAGCAGCAGGATGGTGGGGAGCAACTGCAGGCCTTGGTGGGTGGCCGCTGGTGTGGGTTTGAGGAAGTGTGTGTGCACTGAGATGCCTTAGTGTGTAAGGCACTCACCGCAGAGCTTCCCGAGGAGTCGCTTATGAGTGTGTGGAAGACAGAGAGTATGACTTCAGTGTGAAGGAATGTCTGGCTAGTCCACACCCTCTCACCTGCTCATATTTTATTTCCGATCTGCGTGTGTGTTTAGTGCTTCAGGAAGGAAGCTTGAAGATACCAGGTTACCAATGGAGAAGTGTGTGCGTGTATGTCTGTGTGTGTACATACTGCCAGTGGACGGAGGGGATAGAGGTTTTTTTTTTAGATATCGTAGATAAGAAAGGTAGATACAACGTGTTAGCTTGCACTTTGAATTTTCTTGAAAAAAGAAACCAAGCTTTGCTAACTATCTTTTTCTGATCTGGTCATGGTATGTTACCATGCGACAAGTAATAATCATAATGAGCTGCTTTAGACACACATTATAGAATGATTTAGGAATTTGGGGAGATTTTTCTCAGGCTTTTGGATTCTTGTGTCATCCGGCAGGTGAAGTGACTCAGTGGGCAGGCCTAGCATTACCTGAATACTACCTTGTTTCTGTGTGTGTTTCTATGACTACGCCTCACCACAGATTACAGGGAATGCTATTGGCACACCCTTGCTACACTGAGTCAGTTATCATGTAATTGAGGGCTGCAGTTCTCTGAACGCCTTTTGTAGTGGTGGGAAATATGGGTTTAAGTCAGTGGTGTTGAAATGTAGGTTTTCTTTATGTCGGGCAGCTGTAACACTAAACCATATCAAAGATGGAGGCAGTTGAGTCAACCTCTTTTAGCCTTCACCCACTCATGAAATGTGGGGAATTAAGTTTTATGCTTTTCATCTTTGTTACATTGCAAATCACCACAAATTTGTGTTACAAATTTTCTCCGCTTGGCATATCCCTCACTCATCCTGCAAAAGACCTTGCCAACATTTGAAAAAGTTGTTTTCTTTGTTCAGTGCCAAGGGAAAAAACATGTTTGGTTCCATAAAATACCTTTTAGTAAATGACTCTTTAAAGCAGAGGTTCTCAAACCAGAGAAACCTCAGATGGTCCAAACATTCCTGACCTTTAATGTAAATGGCGGTGCAAGGTTTTGTCCTTGTATTCTTGTCAATACAATGAACATGCTGTGTGAATGGAAATCTCCGTAAGGGAAAGCTCAGGAAGGAATGTTCTGGAGACCTTGGCTTCTGGTGTTTTAACAAGATCCAGCAGGCTGCACCTGAAACGGACGCTGGAGTCATTGGGGAATGGGAGGTTTACAGTGGTATGTAACTCCACGGAAAAGGGGAGATTCCAAACGCTTCCAACAGTCTGTTTCCAGGCGACGCTTTGCATGTTTTTGCCACCTTTTGGAAGAGGACTGAGTGACGAGGCCTGAGGGAGTGAGGTGATTAAGAGAGGGATGTCTTGTTATCTTTGATGGCACAAGTCAGGAATGAAAACAGAACAAAGCTCAGACTCCACAAACGACCTTTGTGTTGGTTTTCCCCCAACATTTCCATACTTTTCATTGTCAGCTTGAGTGCTTTTTACTCACCAACTATTACTACATTAATTTTTATGCCACTCCATTACCACTTTATGGTTTGTAGCATTTGGGTTGTTGAAAGACATGTAATCATTAAAGTTAATTGGGACCTGGGCGAACTGCCCTGGAGCAGAAGGCCTCATAGCATTCAGTATAAGTGAAGGTGCTTAACCCCCAAACAAGGAGACAATAAAGTTGCTGGTGACATTGTTCTCATTGGAGTTTTACGAGCGTCTCTTTCTATGCATGACTTCTGTTCTTCTAGGCTTATCACCACCTGCCACTCTTGGAGGGGCACTTTTGTGATTGGCTACCAGGCAGGAGTGGGGGTTGTGGCTGATTTGAATAGAGATTTAGAACAATATTAAGTAGCAGGAGAGTTTGGTAATGTGGTTGTTTCCCAGAGAACAGGCTCTATTTAAAGTGGTAAATAGATTTCACATCTGATTTTAAGGACATTTTTGATCAAGGTGCCTTTGATGGAAAGTCTTGCTCTTGTTAGAGTTCACTGTAAAATACTTATAATACTGATAGGGCTCAGTGAACAATGTGATCTAGAGATTAGTGTAATCTAGCTGTGATTAGTGTACTAGCCATAGGTGTGTCTTAAACATCAAAGTGATCCTGTTGGCTAAACCTGCTAACAATATCGCTTTCGATTTTTTGTTTTAGAACATTAGCTTGTATGTAAAAAGCACATTCCTGAGTCTTTCAAATCCATCCTTTTTGTCATTTTACATGGAAGGCATTGTTTTCTTAACCGCTGACTCTCCCACCCACTCAGCTCTGACTGGTCTCTTTGTGTACTGCGTTGCTTATGACAATATGACTTCAAAGAGCAAAGTCCGTAGTACTGCTGAGGCTTATCTGATTCGCCAGTCATCCGTGCCATGTTCCAAAACTTGGGAAGCAACACAAACTATGTTATATGGCTGCATAATGTGCCTTAGTCATTTGTCTTCACTCTTCCTACACTCTGATGTTTGCTGTAGCCGCGACCGCCCACATCAGGTCTGAACCAATTGGGCTACTGCTGTAATCAACGCTTATCTCTATCAGCCAATGATGACATAAGAAAAATGTCAGTATTATGAGTGAGGTGCCTACAGAATTGTGAAGTTGTGTGTGGGCATGTGGAGTGGATCACAGATTGGATGAGATCATGTAAAGTCTGCTGGAATCCGTGTTAAATTGGAGTATATTGTGAGTTACCTTGACTTTAGTTAGACAGTTTAGTCTGGGGGGTGTCCAGACGCCTCTCTCAGAACAGAAACCTACGTCAGAGTGCAAGAATGAAGTTTTTTCTCTCGCTCCCAACTTCAAACTAAACAAAAAGGGTGGCTACTTTTCATATGCGAACATCTCTTCCTCCCCCACCATACAGGCTCTCTTTCACACACACACAAACACACAGTAAATACACAACCCCCCCCCCAGAAAAGCCCATCAAGAGAACTTCTGTCAGCAATCCTTAAGCGCCAGGCCCATTCACACACGCACACCCGTACCACCTACTGCTCGTCAAACTGAAACTCCGTCTCTTTGTTTGAGGCTACGGCTGAAAGGCTGACCTCCGGGGGGTCACGGACCCTTTCAACAGAAGCACCCCTGCGTAGAATGCATAGTCAGACTTATTTTGCAAACCTATAAGTTTCTCATGCCCATTAAAAGTACATGTAGAAGCACCAGCTCCTTCTGTCTGCATGTTCTTCAGAATCATGACCTCTCCCCCAACCTCCTCCTTGTTAATGATTGTTAGTGTCGCTGCATCCTCTCTTGCTTCCGTCCCTCGATGCTAGAATGTTCTCATCCCTTGCCACAGGAAGGAAAGGAGGAGAGGATAAAGTCTATACACACTTCCCGCATCCTGTTTTGTCCAACGGACGTCCTCGCAGCTCTGTATGGCTCACCTGCGGGGCTCAAAGCTTCTTTGTCGGCCTGTTTTATTCCGAGCTTAGACATGTTGGTTGCTTCTCACGCTCTTAACCACTTTGCTTTTGTTGAGAGCTTGAACCACTGCAGTTCTACTGTCCTGGTGTGATAAGTATCTGCTGTGAGGATTTGTGTCGTCATTGATGGATTCATCCTGTCCATAACTCAGCCAGTGTGAATCCATTTGCACATATTGTTCTTCTCTACAAGGGCAGGGGGGATAACAGTGGACCCCTGCAGTTCTATCACTTAAGTAGTTGTGAGCTTTGAAGCTCTGACAGAAACTCAAGGAAGACAGCTTTGAGGCTAAGGCTGTTTATTTAAATCTGCATGTCGACATGCTCAGAATGCAGATTCCTCAGGTTTAGAATTAAAGTACATGTATACTTTAAAATAATGAAAGAGCAGAAATGGGAAATGGCTTCAATGTAGTTAAAATGTTCTGGTAGGACTTCACACATTAACAAAGGAATTTAAATACATTTGGTCTGCATAATCATTGAAGCAGTAATGAATGCAGGGGAAAATATGGAAAAATTAGTGTGAGTCTAGGAAAAAATGAATGTAATTTTGGATTTATTTTTTGAATGTATTTTTGGAAATTGTTTACATTTGAATGAATGTGAAACCAATGAATGAGTTTTTCAGTGTTATAACTATGTCTTTTACGTTTGCTTGTCATATTTTATGGCAATGTTTTTACGTCATTTAACCACATGGCACATCCACATGGCACATCTACACTTACTCCACCCTTTCATTACTTGATCTTGAAATGCTCTTAGAGTGTGAAACTTAATCGTAGAAACTTAAACAAGGGCATGACCCAGAAACTCTTATATTGAGGTAATACAAAACTTTAGGCCATTATGAAGTGATGAAATTCTGCTGGGTTTCTGAACTGTGTGTTGCTTTTTTAGCTAAATTATATATGGTATATTTACCACATACTCTTTCCTATCTTCTTCTAGCATGTGATGCAGGCTACTACAAAAGCTCTGACTCCAATAAGCTGTGTCAAATCTGCCCGGAAAACACAGAACGCTCAAGGCCTGGGGCGGTCCTGTGTCCTTGCCTGGATGGCTTCTACCGAGCACCAACTGACCCCAGCTCTGCCCCCTGTTCTGGTGAGTAATGCCTGCTGGAGACTGTGTTAAAAAAAACACAATTCCACAGTGTCAGTTATCATTTATATTTTCTGAATACTTTATGATAAGTGAGCCAATAGAAAGTCTGAGAACTAAATATAAAGAAAGGTTCATACTTAATATGGATTCTTTGCAACCTGATCCAATCTTCCTCTCCCTCAGGTCCACCTGGTCCACCACAAGACCTGATGTTCACTGCTCTCCATACTGTGGGTAGTTTACAGCTGAGCTGGAGACCTCCAATTAACACAGGTGGCAGGAGTGATATCACCTACAATGTAGGATGTGAGCGCTGCGATGGTGCCGTATGTGTAACGTGTGGAGGGAGGGTGCGGTTCGAGCCTGCACACACATCTCTGCGTGACCCAGAGGTTACAGTCAGCGATTTGGAGCCACATGTTAACTACACATTCACAGTGGAAGCCCTAAATGGAGTGTCCCAGTTCCGTCGCCAGAGAGCCACCACTGCCATCACAACCGTGCTGCACTTCACAGGTAAGCAGTTCTAAGGGTAACTATGGCATCAGAAAGTGAGGATCTAGATGCACAGGTGTGATTATATGACATGTTCACCAATCAACCAAGACATATTTTGTGCCCAAAGTCCTGGGACTAATGCAATAGTCATCTATTAGATGTATAAATCTGTGGGGAGTCTTTAGGTTGCAGATACATTAACATTGTAACTCCAGTTCAAAACTATTAAGCTTTGAATACTTGGGTGATCAACAATATTTAGGGTAAGGGAAACATTAAATACATTGAATTGACTTATTGTTTTAAAATTGAATTGAACTGTCCTCAAATTCATTCTGTCATTCTGCATTGAATCAAATGAAGCATACTGATAAAAGGCATAAGCAATTATACAATTGGGACATTACAAGTAGGAGTGCTTTGATGCTTGGTCTTAACCATACATTTCTTTATACAGATCCTCCCAGAGTCACGTTTCTCAGAGTGGTGGATCGAACCCCTACTAGCTTGTCTCTGTCTTGGGCTGTGGATCAGCGCTCCTTCCCCAATCATTCACCAAATTATGAGCTTATGTACCGCACAAAGGTATACACCCCATTTTCTTTTCTTCATGTTTTTACTGACTAGCTGTTTTATGGCTCTTTACCACTTGCTTTACTAACGTTTCTTTTTGGTGGTCTGTTTCTCAGGAGGATCAGGCCGAGAAGGATTTCACTACCTACACTGTTCTGAAGCTGGAGAAAAACACTGCCCAGATTAATAACCTCTTGCCTGGTACTAAGTACGTGTTTCGCGTTCAGACGCTGACACCAGAGGGCCATCCCAGCAGTCACAGCGCAGAGCACGAGTTTGAGACTGCACCCTTAGGTAAGATTGTGTGTAAGCGTGTATGTGAGTGAGTGTGTATGTGTGTGGTTGTCAACTTACTTATCGCAAATAATTACTGTAGAAATATGAAAATAAAAAAGAATAAAACCAGCATTTATATATAACTTGTTTTATTTCTGCCCGACAGTCGAGTCACAAACGCAGGGTAGTACCATGATTGTTGTGAGTGCCATTGCTGGAGGTGGAGTCATGTTGCTTATCGTGGGCGTCATCTTGTTTCTGCACAAAAGGTTAGAGAACACATTTTCCCCTTTTTTCTCCAGATTCTGTCCTTATCATATCTCCTCCTCAATATCTGTACAGGATTTCCCAGGCCTGTGCCTCGCATGCCTCACCCTCTCCACCCTGTAGCCTGCTGTTTACATTCCTGCTTTGATCTGAAGCTACTCTCATTAAAAAATCATCTTGACAGCACAAATGTGCAAATGTAATTTTGACTCTGCCCTTTCTGTTATCAGGAGGCTAAATTCACGCATCCGACAGAGATCCGGCGGCGACTACTTTGCCTGTCCAGGTATGAAATGAACTACCATCATTTTCTAATTTAACACATTTCTCCATTTGTCTTACATGCTACTTTCTTAAACACTTGTTTGCACTGTCTCTTCTATAATGTTTTATATGTATGCATCATTACAAATACTTATTAGCCTTTATTTATGTTTATAAAAATCTGAACTTCTTATTTCCATATGTATCTTATTTAAGAAATGGGGTTCTCTATACTCATTTTAACTTTAACAAAACATGTCATTTGGCCAGGGGTGCCCTAACTTTAGCATATGATTATAAATTGTATATCCTGTAAATGCATTCTTTTATATTTGTCACAGAAAAACTGCAGCCTCTGAAGACCTACGTGGACCCGCACACCTATGAGGACCCCTGCACAGCTGTGGCCAAGTTTGCCAGCGAAATTCATCCCAATTATGTTACCAAGCAAAAAGTTATTGGAGCAGGTAAACATGTGAATAGTGTATTCTTTGCTTTGTCCCAGAGAACGTAAATAGTACTTCTGATCATGTTAGCCCTATTAACGTTTGGGGAATTTGGGGACAATAAATATTCAGTTATGGAAAACCATGCGTCGAATTGATTGATTAAAACCACTTGAATTTCTTCCCGTAGGAGAGTTTGGCGAGGTGTTCCGTGGTCTGCTGAAGTTGCCGGGCCGCAGCGAGGTTGCCGTGGCAATAAAGACTCTGAAACCAGGCTATTTGGAGAAGCAGCGGCAGGACTTTCTGAGCGAGGCCAGCATCATGGGCCAGTTCTCCCACCAGAACATCATACGCCTGGAGGGGGTTGTCACCAAATGTAAATGCAAACCCCTTATCACAGCTCTCCATTTCAGAGCGCCCACTCAGTCGAGTCATTCAGCATGTTCAGAAAGTCACGCCACAGTGGCAGATGACTGTTTCTCACGTTCTAATCTGGTTCCTCTCCTGCTTTGCTTTCTCTTTCCAGTCAAACATGCCATGATTATCACAGAGTACATGGAGAATGGTGCTCTGGATCAGTACCTTAGGGTAAGTCTCACATTCAGAAGTTAGTCGAGATTTTCTATACATTGATCTTTATATACAGATATTCTATACACAGAAATTAATGCCGCATTTTAATTGAATCTACAGGACCACGACGGGGACCTTTCTTCTTACCAGCTGGTGAGCATGCTCAGTGGCATAGCAGCAGGGATGAAGTATCTGTCAGACATGAACTATGTGCACCGAGACCTTGCTGCACGCAACATTCTGGTCAATGGCAACCTAGAGTGCAAGGTGTCAGACTTTGGGCTGTCACGCGTTCTGGAGGACTATCCCGAGGGCACCTACACCACCAGCGTAAGCCTCGCTTGCTGACATTTATGAACTTAAATTACAAAGCTACAAATATGAATCTTGACTTAAAACAACACATTAATTGCTTTTTTCTTCCTTCTTAGGGAGGAAAGATTCCTATTCGCTGGACGGCACCAGAAGCCATAGCATACAGGAAGTTCACCTCAGCTAGTGATGTGTGGAGTTATGGCATCGTCATGTGGGAGGTGATGGCTTTTGGAGAGAGACCCTACTGGGACATGAGCAACCATGAGGTACACTTCCTTTTTCCCAGCATTTGTTCAAAAAGGGTCCATATTATAGAAAGTTACATTTGCCTCACTTTTCTAAAAGGGTTTTGAAAACATGGCCAGTAAGACTGAGCTTATAATGAACGTTTCGGCTTAGACTGTTTTGAAAAAGGAGTAAAACAGTGCAGCTAATAAGATCTAAAAACAATAATAATACAATAAAGGTGATGGACTGTTTTTGCTACATAAAACTATACAAATGTTAGAAATGGACTTTGGGTGAAATATAAGAGCAAGAAAAGGAAAACATAGAATATGGGACCTTTTAATGTACTTGAATTGTGCTTCTTGCAAAAATATTCTGCACTCAAAAAAAAAATTACTATCAAAACAAAACCTTGCATCTCCATTTTACTGTTACTTTTTAAACTTTCATAAATTCTAGCTGCCCTTTGCATTATTCCAAAATGTCATGCTGATTAGACCAATCCAAATACATTTTGGAACAAAATCTTGTTATTTTGTTCAAAATATTAGTTTTTTCCTTTTACTCTAAATGTACCGTTTTGAATATACATGGTCTTCCAGCGGCGACAATATGTTTATATGTAATATGTTTTCTCACATATGCGGATTTGTATACGGATGTGTCATATGTACAGATGTTTATTGAAGTGCTATTACTCACTGGGTGTGGGTTTACAGAGCAGGGAGTTGACCTCTCTTCCCCTCTCTGTTTCAGGTAATGAAGGCAATAAATGAGGGCTTCAGGTTGCCAGCGCCAATGGACTGCCCGTCTGCTATCTACCAGCTGATGCTGCAGTGCTGGATGCAGGATCGTGCCAAACGCCCGCGCTTCCTTGACATTGTCAATCTGCTCGACAAACTGTTGAGCAACCCTGAGTCTCTTTCAGCCATTGCCAATGTAGACCTACGGTAAGAATAATGACCTCAATTACTGTATAATTCATACAGGAGAAATAACATTTAGGAAAATGAAAAATTTTAAAATGCATGTGGTAGACTTGATGTGATGCGATGTCAGGGTTTGTGGTAGTTTTATTCAGTATGTTAATCAACCCCTTTATGTATTCATTCCCTCAGAGTGTCTATTCGACTGCCTAGCACCAGTGGAAATGACGGCGCCCCCTTCAGGTCTGTGGATGAATGGCTGGACTCTATGAAGATGGGCCAGTATAAAGAGGCTTTTGTCCATGCTGGTATCACCACCATGGAGCAGGTGTTGCACTTGAAGACTGAGTAAGTAATCAAATATAATACGATGTCGTAACAAATTATGATGTATTACTCTGTGCATCCCAAGCTCATCTTCATTTTTTTTTTCTTTCACTTAGGGATATCAAGAAGATTGGGGTACACTTGCCAGGTCACCAGAAAAGAATCTCGTACAGCATTCTGGGTCTGCAAGAGCCCACTAGTCCTGTGGACGTGTTTGCAGTGTGACAGCCAGCTTCAGCAAAGTTACACTGTTGTAAACTCGAAAATCGAATGAGCACCTCAGACTTTAAAATGGACTTGAAAAGGGATGGATGAAACCAGGCAGAATGCTTCTCCTTCCTGAACTGGAGATTTAAGTTAGGACCAAGGAACTCTAAATAATGACTGATAAAGGACTGAAATTTGTACTGTTATTTTTTCAATCTTTGTTACTTGGTAACTGTATACACTCCCATGACAGACCCTCAGTTTCTTTTTTTTGGCCAAATCAGAAGACCCGGTAGTGGACTACCCGTGATGGTCTGGCCTTTCCTCAGTAGACGACTGTCATTTCAGCTTGATGCTCAATCGCACATCAAGAGCAGAACGCTGCAGTACAGCCTCATGGTAAACTATTAGACATAAGGGTGTTGCAATACTAACTCATACTTTTGAGGGCTTGAAGTCTGTTCATGTTGTTCATATTATGATCTTTAAAAGCTAGCTAAACTGTCGCTTGAGCACGTGGAAAATTTCACTTTGAGAACACATTGTATACCGTGATGAGAGACAATGTTTACATGTCTTATTTTAGCTCTTTTTGGGATTATTTAATATTTATTGTGTGTTTTTTTATTTATTGTTTGTGTTTATAAAGAAAATTCCTATTGTACACATTTCGTACTATTTAGATATAATAAAATATTTTGTATTATTGCAAGTTGTCCCTGTTTTCAACTTTATCCGTATTATTTAGCCACAAAGGCTCAAAGGTTTTGAAGAGACATATCAGGTTTGCAGACATTCACTTTCAGACATTCACTTTGTGTTGAGTCATAAAGAAAAAAAATATAACTTAGTTCTTCAACATCACACAATTCCCTCTGGTTTATGTATCACAGGACAAAATTTCACTCTTCAACATTATGGTCACATTCATTATTCAAAAATTTGCTAACATTGTATCCGGTCCAAAGAAAAGCACAAAGTTTTGAGAATTATGTCTCAAAACTTTACTAAATGCTGTAAATGTAAATGTATTGACGTCCCCAGTCAACAGATCTTTCTTCCTTTGACCTGCAAGGGACAAGTTGGACTGAAATGTTTGAAATGAGCCTCCAGGAAATGAGGCAGAACTGCATGCTTGAAAGGTGCTGGGAGAGTTATTTCCAAAAATTAGAGCAACTCACCAGTCAGCAGCATCTAACATTTAATTTTATCCTGTAGCTATTCTTCTTTCATCACATTTGCATCTATATAGATTTGAAAATGACAATATTTAAAAAAAAAAACCCATTTAAAACATGTTTATCATACATGAAGTTTAGATAAGTTTAGGTAAACTCTGTTCTAGTGTATCAAACTGGCAGCCCTTATGTGGCTCAGTACCCGTGAAGTAGCTCTCGGCTTCAAAAAGGTTGGTGACCACTGCTCTAGTGTATAAATACTGCACCTATGTACCGCATCTACTACAGACCCTTTCCAAAAAATTAGTATATCATGGAAAAATTTATTTATTTCCATAATTCCATTCAAAACGTTACACTTTCATAGATTGTAAATTCAGGGCCCACAACTTAAACAATTTCAAGTACTTAGTTGTTTATTTGTACATAATTTATGCATCCAGCTCATAAAACCCATGAAAACAGGAATTCAATAAATGTGAATGTTGTGAAGACATCAGCCCAAATTTTACAGGCCATGAATTTTTTTAAACTAAGTGTCACACACAGCTCACCTACTAAACTCCAAGCACCTGCACAGGTTTTCCCAGGTGTAATTAAATTGCTTCACTTTGGTTCAGTTGTCTCAGTTAGGTTCAATATGGGGAAGACTGCAGACTTGACAACTGGCCAGAAGAGCATCATTGATACCTTCCAAAGGATGGGTAAGCCATAAAAGTTCATAGCTAAGAAGGCTGGCTGTTCATAGAGTGCTGTGTTCAAGCATATCAATAGAAAGTCTAGTGGAAGGGCAAATGGGGCAGGAGAAGATGCACCAGCAGAAGAGACAAATGTGGCCTTCAGCTAATTATCAAACAGGGAAGATTCAAGAATCAAGTTTAGAGGACTTCATGATTCCTTCTGCTGAGGATCTGTATGGAGATGCAGATTTCATCTTCCAGCAGGACCTGGCCCCTGCCCATACCGCCAGAAACCCCAAAACCTGGTTTGATGGCAATGCCATCACAGTGCTCGACTGGCCAGCCGACTTGCCGGACTTAAACCCCATTGAGAATCTATGGGGTGTTGTCAAGAGGAAAATGAGGTCCACCAGACCTAAAAACAAAGAAGAGCCGACAGCAAACATCCATAACTCCCAGGCAGTGCCACAGGCTGATTGCCTCAACGCCATGGCGCATCGAGGCAGTGATTAAGGCAAAGGGATTCCCAAGTATTGAAGATTGACATATTGTTTTGAAAGTACCATATTTTGATTGATTTGATGTGATCCTATTATCTCTTTTTCTGCAAAAACTGAGAAGTAAATGGTGATGTCTTCACAGTATTCTAATTTTTTGAATTCCTGTTTTCGTGGGTTTTATGAGCTGGAAGCCCAAATTATGTAAAAATAAACAACTAAGTACTTGAAACCATTTAAGTTGTGGGCCCTGAATCTATAATCTATGAAAGTGTAACGTTTTGAATGGAATTATTAAAATAAATACACTTTTCCATGATATGCAAATTTTTTGGAAAGGGTCTGTAATTTCCCTCTAAGTACATCTAAATAAAGATGGTCATATTCATCCATTATTGCTAATTTTACACACACACACACACACACACACACACACACACACACACACACACACACATACATACAGACATGAGAATGACACAAGTGTTATGCTCTGTAATGACAGACTAGGTCATTTATTTTACTCCACTAAACACTAACAGTACATGTTGCAGTTTATTTTATGCTAATACAAAACTTGCTTATATTTGTGCTGTCTTTCTATTTATTTTTTTCTGTTTATTTTCTTGCCAGAGAGAGAGAGAGAGAGAGAGAGACAGAGAGAGAGAGAGAGACAGAGAGAGAGAGAGAGATTTCAAGCTGCCCGAGGTCCTTCCCATCTGCCTGCCAAGCTGCATTACCCTTTCTGTCCAGCAGGGGCAGGTGTGGCGCTCTCAGTACTCTCAGTGCTGTGACGTGTTCTGGGTCGTCCCACAAAGATGGCGACTCAGTGAGGGACCCATGCTTGATTGTTGATAAATGTTTTGGACTGTTTCATATGTAAATGCAGCTGTGAAGAAGAAGAAGAAAAATGTCTCGGCTTATTGTAAAAAATCTTCCGAACGGGGTGAGTGTGATTCGTGGTGAGTTTAGAGCAGGTTATGGGGCTGGGGCTGATTTTACTGAACAGGTCCCTCAGGAGCTCCTGGACCTTAATCGC
Organism: Brachypetersius gabonensis; assembly: GCA_037577145.1. Lineage (NCBI taxonomy): Eukaryota > Metazoa > Chordata > Actinopteri > Characiformes > Alestidae > Brachypetersius > Brachypetersius gabonensis. Next base: position 19,475,159 of record JBBJLR010000111.1, read on the forward strand.
CCTGTAAACATCTTCAGTAACTGTTCATTTGTCTCGTAAATGAGTACACTAAGCTAAAACGTGCATGGCAACGTCTAGTTGCTCCAGGGAGACTGTCCCCTGTAGTTAGAGAATGGAAGTCGCTTTGGATAAAAGCGTCTGATAAATGCCATAAATGTAAATGTAAATGTATTTTATGGGCTGCACAATGTATCGTCTGTTATTCGTTATCGCGATATGTTCCTCTGCAGCGCTGCCAATGCAATAGCCCTCAACACGCAAATTAGTCTTTAGCCAATCACAGTGTTAAAAACAAGGTGACAAGTCACAGCCCACAGTCACCGTAACAGACCCAGTCACTTACTGTATGTTCTGATTAATCGAGATCTTCCTGCAATCCAACTAAATCTTACTGGTGCATAAATGAGTGGAGCTCAGTTGCTGTAGGCTGAATAAGTAGATGTACACTGTATGGATAAAACTTTTGGTACATGTTACCATTACACCAACAGGGTATTGTATTTAAACACATTAAATTGGAAAAGATTTTGGAGAGTTTCTGCAGGAATTTGTGCCCATTCATTCTGTGGAGCATTTGTGAGGTCAGGCACCAATGTTGGACAAGAATTTCTGGCTAGCAATTCCCATTCCAGTTCATCCCAAACGTGTTGAATGCGGTTGAGGACAAGGCTCTGTGCGTGCCAGTCAAGTTCGTCCACACCGAACTCATCCAGCCATGTCTTTGTGGAGCATGCAGTCATGCTGGAATAGAAAGTGTTCCTCCCTGAACTGTGTCCACAAAGTTGGAAGCTTGGCATTGTCAAAATGTCTTGGGCATTAAAATTGCCCTTCACTGGAAGTAAGGGCCCACCTGAATTCAGTAATTAAGAGGTGTCACGTACTATTGTCAATTAAGTGTATGTAAATGGATTTTTAAAGTAGGCTAGTTTTGTAGCTTAGTTTCCATATATGGATTTGTATGGATGGAGGGAGTAAACATCCTATTTGAAACAGTAGTTACAGATTTTACGGGCTTTTTAATATCTTGAAAGGGATTGCAATCACAATGTAGCAGTAAAATCATAATACTGGTATTTAGTCCGTAATTGTATTTCATGTTTCGATGCAGATGAAGGAGGAGCGGTTCCGGAAGATGTTCGCAGCCTTCGGGACGCTGACGGACTGCGGGCTGAAGTTCACTAAAGATGGAAAGTTCCGCAAGTTTGGCTTTGTGGGGTTCAAGTGTGAGGAAGATGCAGAAAAGGCGTTGAAACACTTCAACAAGAGCTTCGTAGACACGTCCAGAGTGACGGTAGGTGTTTCTGCAAGATCCTGGTGCTCCCTTGTTTCTCAGTTTCTTGACTGATCATCTCCTGTCTCATTTGTCAGTTCATTTTTTACTCACATATGAGGTGGTTGTTCCATTCCAGGTGGAATTCTGCACAGATTTAGGAGACCCCAACAAAAGCAGGCCCTGGAGCAAGCACAGTCGGCAACCTGAGAAAATGATGGAATCAAAGACTGAACCCAAACAGCAGGAAGGAGGAGAGACGAAAGATGAGAAGAAGGTGAGGGATGAAACATCTGCGTTAGTGTGGAAATGGTTGGAGTGATTTATAGGTAATGTATCGTTATTATCAAAAATATAATGCCTGGAAATTTTTATTTCATAAGAACAAAGCAATGAAGATTAAACTAGCTGTGTCAGCACTATTCTGCTTGTGGGGGGTAGTGCTGAAGCTACAGTCACAGCGGTCAAAAACCGTTGTACAATGTGAAGATATTATAATTGTTCACCATTTCTATTGTCAAGTAATGTTTACATGATGTAAGAGTAAGGTGGTATTTTCTGATAAATGGTACATTTCAATAATAAACAAAAAATACTCTGTACACCAACTTTATAAAGGCAATTTGCTCCTGTTGCCCCTGTGATCAGAAGGTTGTGGTTTTAAATCCTAGGACTGCTAGTGGCACCACTGAGGTGCCCTTGAGGAAGGTACCATCCCCACGCACTGTTCACCAGGCGCTGGGTTCTTGACTGCCTGCTTCATCACTTGAGTGAATGGGTTCAGTGTAGAGAGAAATTTTGAGCTGCTCACAGTGGGCTGTGGTGTGTTATACAAATGAACACCTTACACATTAAATCTTGGAGTTATGAAGTTCATAGGTTTACTTGACACTGCTACATAATATTATAACAATGTCATAAACAGAGCGTGGTACTTCTCACTACTCACTAGTGATTTTATTCAGAGTAATATAACTGTTGGTTTACCATCACTGGTTATTCTTATAATGTTTGATGTCATTGTAATTAGTAGCAGTAACCAAGAAACAAAATCTGTCCTAACAACTGGCATCCACCATGACAAACATTGTCAATGTTATTTATCAGTTCAAGTCAAATGTTATAACTTAGTACAACAGAAGCCAGGACACCACAAAGCTTTCTGGAAAAGTACTGAGTCTACAGTAGAAAAAGCCAAAAATGTGAAGCAGTTGTAATGTTACAGAAATTGTTATAGAAAGGTCTTACTTTTCTCTTTACTTAAAGGGGAAGAAAGAAAAAAAGACTGCCACTCCTCTTGGAGAAGTAAGTTTGCTGTTTGTTTCCTCTGTTTGTCATAAATGTTTTGGGTATCAGATTTTCTCTCAGCTCTCTCTATCACTACTGTTGCTATTACCAGTTCTTAACACTGACTTTAGTCTGTTAGCCTTTCATTAATTAAAACCTTTTTTTTTAGCAGAATGTATGACTGTTAATTAACCCTGCTGGTTTAATTCATACAATTTAAGATTTTTTATTGTTGGGCCACTCTTAACTCGCTGTGCCATGCCCCTACCACTGGTGTGCTGAGAATTTTGCTCTACCCAGTTAATATGTAGGTTTACTATAAATGGTTTTAAGTTGGTCTTGTCCACAGCAGTGTCTGATGAGTACAGTCTCTAAATGGCTTGTGTTGAAAGTGAGGTTACAATCAGTAAAATGTTCTCCATCTTTAGCTGGAAGATGATCCAGGCTTCCAGGAGTTTCTGTCTGTGCATAAAAACCGCACACAAGTGCCAACATGGGCCAACGACACTTTGGAAGCCGGAACAGAAAAGAGCAAAAAGCAAGAGAGGAAGAAAGAGAAGAAAGCTGTCAGCGATGACTACTTAAACTTTGATTCTGATGAATCAGAGATGATGAGTGATGATGAGAAAGAAGCGGCAGCTCCTGAGGAGGATGAAGATGATCATCTGGGTATATTTTTGTCTTGCATTCTTGCATTCAGTCCAAAAAGTATTGTACACACAAAGTAACACATCCAGATGTTTTTTTTTTAATATTTTTAAACAATGTAATCAGTGTACGAAGACTACACTTAATGACACAAGAAATAATACAAAATAAGTAACATTAATAAAATTTATTCACGATTATGAAATCTTATGCTAATAAAAGAAGCTCTCTGTTTGAAGTAGATACTGGGAAGGCAGCTTTGAAGGAAAGTCTGTCAGATATGGATTATCTTCGCTCCAAAATGGTGAAGAAATCAGATACGGTGGATGAGAGTGGAGAGGAGGAGGAGGAGGATGGTGAGGATGAGGAGGAGAAGGAGGAGGATGGTGAGGAGGAGGAGGAGGAGGAGGAGAAGGAAGAAGGTAATGCAGAAGAAGAGGAGGAATGTCCAGCCCAGCAGGCAGACAGTGCGTATGAGAGTGGGGAAAAGGACACCCAGAAAGTCCCAGAGTCCAAGAATAAGGTTAGTTCTGTTACTTTTGGAGCATGGATCTAATCACTATTTCTGGTGGCTGTTTGAATTCCTGTTATTTCACCTTATAGGTTGAACCTGCTACAGATTACACAGTTAAGCTACGTGGAGCTCCTTTCAACGTTAAAGAGGTAATATCTTGACCCCTTATCCAGCTATTTAGGGTTTCATTTGATCATTGCTGTAAAAAAACTAGCATCTCTTAAAAACGTTATAAAACCTAACATTATGTAATAGTGGAATATTGCTTTGGGTTTTTTTTTTGACAAATACATGAAGTAAATGTCATGCACTGATAAGTGGTGTATAAAATCCTAAATATCAAAACATTTGGAGTTCATTTAACACCAGCCCTGATACATTACATTGACATAAACATGACATATGAACAGATCAGATGTGATTTTGTTCAAGATAACAGTGCCGATTTGCCATTATTAATTATTGTTATGATGTTTGAAGTTATGATGGTTAACTAGACCAGAGGTCCCCAACCACCGGGCCGCGGACTGATATCAATTCGTGAGTCAGGTGGGACCGGGCTGCACAGAGAGAGAGACAAAATAAAAATATTTCATTGATTATCAGAGTCTGTAATTTTTCGTCTCGGTCACATGATACGATACATCAAAAAAAAAAAATTACCCACAATCTAGCAAAAATGAGTAAAAAACAAATGCAATTTGTTTTTAGTTGTATCTATACCGGTCCTTGAAAATGTTGTTTTACATGAAACTGGTCCGTGGCGCAAAAACTGGGTCGCTGAACTAGAGGACACTCAGACAGTTTATTTCACAGCACCTGTTATAAAATTACCAGCATTTGTAACAGAATACTGTTAAATTTCGCTTCAGAACTTGTCTCGACAAATCTTGATAGAATGTGACATATTCCAAGACACTCAGGGTCATGTTGTGTTTAAATTAAAGCTTTAGGCCTGCTTTATTAAACAGTGCGCTCTTTCTTACCTCAGAAACAAGTGCAAGAGTTTCTGATGCCACTGAAGCCAGTGGCCATCCGCTTTGCCAAGGATAAAGATGGACGCAACTCAGGTAAGAGTCGTTACTGCTGAGGTAGTCGACAAGTGACCTACTTGGAATAATAATGTGTCAGTTTGACTCTTCTCAGGTTATGTGTATGTGGACCTGCGGTCAGAGGCAGAAGTGGAGAGAGCTCTTCGACTCGACAAAGACTATATGGGTGAGGAACGTTTGATGTTTGTATACACAAAGGATGTGAAGGAATAAGAGGTGATAAAGCTTTGCTTCAAGGACTTCGGGCGGTTTTATGATTTTTCTTTTCTTTTCTGAAGGTGGGCGTTACATTGAAGTTTTCCGAGTCTCAAATTTCAGAGACAAGGGGAGAGGGAAAAAATCCACTGCACAACAGAAACATTTTGTGTCTGAGTTGAAGGAGGATGAGGAAGAGGAGGACGTGGCCGAATCAGGTCGGCTCTTTGTGCGGAACTTGTCCTACACGTGTAGTGAAGAGGAGCTGAAGGAGGTCTTCACTAAACATGGTAAGGATGATGTTGCATGTGACACGTTCATAATCACTGGGGACACCTAATTCTTCGCAATGTTTTTAATAGACATGGAACAATTTTCTTTGTAGGTTTGCAGTAATGTAATGTTTGGGCATAAGGTAATGTAAGGGCATTATTGTAACATGTAATATGTAACAAATTATTGTTATTTTACAACAACAAAATCTTTAGAAAATAAAAATTGCAGAATGTTTTCTGTATTCAAGTTTTTGTACTCAAAAATGTGCTGTGTAACCAAAATTAAGCTAGTCATGTAATTGTATGCATGTAATTTTCTTTTTAAATGCCACTCCATGGTTCCATGAAAGTCCACAATCCTTACATGCAGCTGGAAATTTAGTAGATTTTTAATTACACAACCGGGTAAAATCATTTGGAAAAAATTTATATTCCTGGTGAAACTATTTGGATTTGCTCGTTTTCTGGGAGTTTGAGTGAGTTAAATGAACACATCCTCATCTCTATATTTGCTAAATGTATGTTAATTCATAAAATGTCTATATAATACAATAAGCCAAAATGTTTCGATGTCACATTTTAGTTTTACCCAGGGTGTTGGAATAAACAGTAATTGTGCATTATCTGCAGGTTTATCTGGAGAGCATGTGTACTTATTGTTACTTAGAAATACAGCAAAATATGGAACTTGCCCAAACAGTGCTCCGAAACATTTGCATATAACTTTATATGTAATATGTAAGTGACTTGGAATGCAATATATTGCAAAAATTAAGAGTAGTGTCTGTGTTGTCTGCTCTCTACTGTAGGTCCTCTCTCCGAGCTCCATTTTCCTATCGACTCTCTGACTAAGAAACCCAAGGGCTTTGCCTTCATCACCTACATGATTCCTGAAAATGCTGTGACTGCTTTGGCCCAGCTGGACGGCCACATATTCCAGGTGCAGACATGTTTGTTTCTCCTTACGGAGCTTTTCTTTCTGTTTTTATTGGTTTACTCACCCACTATGTGTCCTGTAGGGACGGGTATTGCACATCATGCCCTCCAGGATAAAGAAAGAGAAATCAGAACAGGTGCCCAATGCCCCAGGCAGCTCCTCCTATAAGAGGCAGAAAGACGCCAAGGACAAGGCAGCCAGCAGCAGGTCAGCTTTTCAGAAACTACAGTCACAGCTGCTTTCTGCTCCCGCTCTTTGTTTTAATTGTATATTTAATTTGATTCTTTTAATTTGCTTATATTATTTTAGATTCCTTGTTTGATCTATTTGAACTGTTTATGCTTATCAGTTTTTTAATATAATCTTAAAATGTTTACTTATTATGACTTTTATAATAATGGACTGCATGTTAATATATAAAATATGAGCAATTTGAAAAAATAAAATATAATAATGACAACAGCAACGACATCAATAATAACAATATAATAAACATAACAAAAACACTAATGGGAACAATTTATTATTGTAAATTGTTCATATTGTCCAGTCAGTGATAAAAGCTTGAAACAGTGTGGTGTGAAATACCTATTGTTTTTCATACAGTGCTCATAATTGGAACACACTCTTTCTTGGGACGAGTGCAGTAGCTGATGTCATCGCTGAGAAATACAACACGACCAAAAGCCAAGTCCTTGATCATGTGAGTTTTCAGTCTCCCTGACATTCTGATCTGCCTGTTTAAAGCGTGATGTTGAAAGCTTGCCTGGAGAAATGAAGACTGTATATGTGTGTATATTCTGTGGTTGCAGGAGTCAAAGGGCAGCCTCGCCGTGAGGATGGCTCTTGGAGAGACTCAGATCGTCCAGGAAACCAGAGACTTCCTGCTGGACAATGGAGTGTCTCTGGACTCCTTCGGTCAGGTACAAAGATTTTTTTTCAGTTCAGTTTTAGTACATTGTGGGCTTTGTTCCAAATTAACTGGAATGCATTTTGAATGTTGAAAGCTTTTGCTTTTTTTCGTGTTGAATGGACACCTATGAGCCACTTCAGTCCACTTATTGTCAATTTAATCAGCTAAACTTATCGTAAAGGTGCTTTCTCACACATACTGATATCCCCCTATTTGGTCAGTGTAGCTGCCATGCTGAGAATAATCCTCCTTACCAGAAGGGGCTGAAATCATCGATAGAAACAGATGGACTACTGTGTGTAATTGTAAACTATAAAGTGCAGCTGTATGGTCTTCAGTCATTGAATGAAGTACAAATCATCCCTATGCACTTTAATTTTCCCCCTCTTTTTATGATTCCAGGCTTCAGGCCAGCGCAGTAACTCTGTCATGCTGGTGAAGAATTTGCCTTCAGGAGTGCAGGTGACGGACCTGGAAGATCTCTTTTCCCCTCATGGCTCTCTGGGGCGAGTGCTCCTGCCCCCTGCTGGCCTCACTGCTATAGTCGAGTTCCTGGAGCCCACTGAAGCCAAACGTGCCTTCCTCAAACTTGCATACACAAAGGTATGTGTGAGTCTGTCTGTAAGCATATGTACACTACAGCTAATTTTACAGTTTAGTTTTCCAATTTAGTGCGTTGTCATTTTAAAATTGCTGCTACAATCTACATACATATTTCTATGCATTTTGTTCCTGGAAATACAGCAAAGAGCATTAATGTTTTTCATTTAATCTGTTTTGTTTTAGTTCAAGCATGTTCCACTGTATTTAGAGTGGGCTCCAATGACCGTCTTCACAACACCTCCTAAAGAGCGTAAGCCAGGTAAACCAACAGTACACTGTTTATGCTGGCTTTCTGTTTCATATTAGAGGTTTCAGAACATAGTAAAAAGTCTGTTTTCCAGTTTGTTTTATTCATAGTTGTTTCTATTTCATGTTCGCTCGTCATTCCTCTTCCCAGAAACCGAGCCTGTGAGTAAGGAGGAAGGAGGTCAGCAAGCAGAAACAAAGAAACAGGAGGAAGAGGAGGAGGAGGAGGAAGAAGAGAGCGTGCCTGGCTCAACCCTCTTCATTAAGAACCTCAACTTCATCACAACGGAGGAGACACTGCGGGAGGTGGGGTCAGGGTTCATGGGAAAGAGGTCGGGGGACGAGTTCAGATGAGCAGATGTGATTGAGGGCCGAGTGTCTGAAGCTTTAGTGGGACTACGAAAATGGGTAGCAGTGCTCCATAATTAGTGCAGCTCAAGGCAGGTTTATTTATTTAGCTCGTTTCATGACCAAAGGCAATTTAAAATGAGGAATCATACTGAAATAAAAACATGAGAGGGAAATAAAAGCCAGAGTAAAAATAATGAGGAATGCGATCTTTTTGGGAGAGGAAGACACCTCTATTGCATTCATTAACCCTTTTACCCATTTAATTAACCTGTTAACCCATTTAATCTCCATTTTAATGCACCTTCATCATGTACATAATGTGTGTGTTTATGTATGATGTACACAGGTGTGTGTATACATAGATACATACGTGTGTGTGTGTGTGAGAGAGAGAGAGAGACAAAGAAGTGCAAAGTCTAGACCAGCGCAGAAGCAAAGCTCTTTAGACTTAAGGTTGGCCAAATTTGAGGCATATGTGAGGTCTGAGTGTAATATTTGAATCGCATTCATGCTTTTTTTAAAAAAACATATTCACTCTGTGTGTCTCCAGACTTTCTCCAAATGTGGAGTAGTGAAAACCTGCACTATATCTAAGAAGCGGGATAAATCAGGTATGTTTGTGTTGTTTCACAGACTGAGAGGTTTTGTGCTTTTTAAACAAACGCCATTCTTTTACCAGAGTAATTGATATTTACACCACACTTTAATATTATCTGTAATCATTTGGTTTGCATGGCTACTGGAAAGCAGTGGGACAGTGATCAATACACACTCTTTTCTAGGGAAGCTGTTGTCTATGGGCTATGGCTTTGTTCAATACAAAACCCCTGAAGCAGCTCAGAAAGCCATGCGACAGCTGCAGGCAAGTGTATCTGGTGTCTGTAAGAATAACTTTTATGTGTTTGAAAAAGTCTCAGTGAGTTCAACGCCTTTCTGAAATGTTTCCTTCATTCTCTGTCTGTGCAGCACTGCACTGTTGACGAGCATCAACTTGAGCTGAAAATCTCAGAAAGAGAATTAAAGTAAGAGAACCTACATACATTTAACCCCAAGCTGCTCCAAGGTGACTGTCCCCTGTAGTTAGGATACGAAAGTCGCTTTGGATAGAAGCGTCTGCTGAATGTCGTAAATGTAAATGCTTGAGAAAATCCACCAATCCAGTGTCTGTGAATTATGATCATTTAGCATTGGCTTTTGAACTAGTTTGTTTAGTGTCCGTCTCACTGGATGGCATCTCACAGTAACAGTTTGTAATTTGCTGCTTATTTTCTGCCTCTCTCAGGTCTGGTATGGCAGGAGCTAGCAGGAAGAAGCAGACATCTAAGAAACAAACAACCTCAAAGATCTTGGTGAGAAATGTCCCCTTCCAGGCCACTGTCAGGGAGCTGAGGGAGCTTTTCTGGTAAGACCTTATTAACATATCAGAATTTTAATGCTGAATACAAGAGACAGTGTATTATTGGGATAAACTAAAAATGGGTCATTTCTTATCTTAATAAGGTCCATATAAACTGTAAAATATCAACAATATTGTTTTATTTGCATTTAATCATATTTCATTTCCAGTTGTCTGCATATTTTTAAGCATGAGAAATTAAAGATTTAAGGCTCAGAATAAATTGGTGCAAGAAAGTTTGTCAGCAAATGTATGAGAAGCTCTGGTGTTAAACCTTTAGTATCGGTGGGTCAGGAGGTTCAATCAGGAGTGAGTGTGGGTGACCCTGCTCTGTTTATAAAACATCAACCTAAGTCTCCACCAGAAATGGGAGTGCACACTCTTCTTTGGTCAAAGGAGATTCTTGAGGTTCGCAGAAAACATGCTCATCATGTTGGAAGTGGTAATGGAATAATTTCTGAAACGATAAACCCCACAATTCCACTGCTCAGGATGTTGTGTACAAATAGAGAAAATTCAATACTAATGTCCAATAAAAAAAAAAAATTACTCTGAGTATATAATCTAATGGGAAATTGCAAAGAACCCCTGAAGAACGTCTAAGGATAGCTGACCCCTGCACTAAATTAGGTTAACACTGTACTAAAGCAGAGCATAGAATATATGCAGGAAGTGACTATACTCTAAGAAGAACATTGCTATCAGTGTATATGTCTTTAAAGACCCACCTGGGTGTATCTCTAGACTATTGGAAGAATGTTATGGCAGAAGATGGCAGAAGATGTTTTGTACATGAAGTGTGGAGTTCTTCCAAGGCAGGTCATGACCATCATTGAACTAAAGCAGTTCTGTATAGAGGAAATGGGCCAAAATTCAATGACTGATCAACAATTACAGGATATGTTTGGTTGAAGTCATTGCTGCTCACAGGTTACTAGAACAGCAGTTTAAACAGATGTTCTCATTGTTTTACCAACAAAGATATTTTAATGTTGGATTGCATTGTTTCATATATTAAAATAAAAATAATGGCTTATTAGGTCAGATGTAAAGAAATGCAAGGAACTCTGTACAAACGTACTTTTTAGCAGAATGACCTCTTATCCACTGAAAAAAAAATGTCACTGTTTCTTTTGGTGTTTACTAAACTCACAGATGTGTATAAATGGAGTAAAATGGAGTTTCAGATCATGGAAAAAATTGTAGAATGCACTTATATTAAAAATTTAAAGAAAACATGGTCATCATTATTATCAATAGAGTGACATACCCTAGGAGAATCTGTGTATATATATATTTTTATATATCGACTTTATGCATTTCATACGTTTCTGTCTTTTAATCAGTACATTTGGGGAGCTGAAGACCGTTCGCCTGCCGAAGAAAGGAGTTGGTGGAACTCACCGTGGCTTTGCCTTTGTGGACTTCCTCACAAAGCAGGATGCAAAGGTTCACTCACTCACTCACTCACTCACTCACTCACTCACTCACTCAACTGCCATTCTTAGTATTATAAGGCTAAACTCACTGAATCCCTGACTCGTTTTTCAGAAAGCCTTCTCGGCGCTTTGCCACAGCACCCATCTGTACGGCCGAAGGTTGGTCCTGGAGTGGGCCGACACAGAGGACAGTGTGGAAGACCTGCGCAGGAAAACAGCTCAGCACTTCCACGGTAAGGCCAAAGCCTTTTCACATTACTGGACTTGTCCATGCTTATACTTGTCCATGGATCAGATGTAATTAACACCATACTTTTGGTATTTGAGTTTAAAAATATTTCCTTTTGTAAATTTCACCTTGCATGCGGTTTTCCCTCCAGATGCTCCTAAGAAACGAAAACAGGCCAAGGAGTTGGAGGAGATCCTAGAGCAGATGGAGGTCGAGGAGGGAGACGCATGAACAGCAGCTGATCATCCATGTGGCAACAAGAACAGAGTAAATATTGCAATGAAACCACCTGTTTTTTTAGATATTATTTACACCCAAAAATGTTTCCCTCAGAAAAACATTTTAGGCGGTGCTTCTACACAGTGTTAGTTGTGTATCTTCACAGCTGGATGCACTGGCAAATGACTGCAGCAGTTCTGCAGAACATTGATTTTGATTGTCGTTGCATATGAATTATTTTATGTACTATTGGAACCCCGCTCTCACCCCTTCAGTTAAACCCTTCTCATTTTTTGGCTCAGATATTTGAAACGAACCCTTTCCTCCTTGATCGTTTATCATAGTTAATGTTTTCATGTTGTAAATTGTTTTCTTACAGACTTGCTCCAGAGGGCCAGCTCTGTGATCAGCAGGAAAGGAGACGGGAGTCCGTGTTATAAAGTAACCTGGGTTTGTGGTTTATCACAGAACCATGGACCATGCATACGATTCATGCAAACTCCTGAAACTCTGGGAACTGGACTTGACTGAACCATGGCTCGGTGCTCAATGTGGACTTTGACAGACCTATCTGGGTCCCTAAATTAGTGGGCTCTCCATTAAAACAGTGTATTATGTAACTGCTTTAAAAACTTATTTGGAAAGTTTGTACTTGGTCATGTTCGGTGTGATCCAGTGTTTGTTTTAATGCTTTGTAATTTTTTGAAAGTTATATCTTGACTGTATTAGAAACAATCTGTATTTATTTTCAAAAACATTTTTGTTTGTAGTTTGTGTATAGTGTTCTTTTGTTTATCATGTTCTTAGTCCGTTTATTCTTTCTCTTGAAAAACTGAAACCAAACTTCTCCCCATCCAGCCCGCAGCAGTTTGTCCCTGCCTATTTAAGCTAAACTGATCAAATCCTATCTGCTTTTACAGGTGCAGTAAAGGGCAACCAGTCAGAATACCTGATCATTTACAAGTATTGATCTGAAAGGCACAGTAATGGAGACAGCCTGTTTAAGTGATTTGGATGAGAGGTTGGACAATAGGGGTTGGTACTAGCATGGTGGGTAATACTATGGTTCACTAAGCAGTAAGAATGAGGTTTGATTCTCCACCTAGGCAAGCACACCAGTCTACACTGATCATTGGGCAAGAATCCTACAGTGCAGTTTGTGGACTAGTAATAGTAGCACCTTTGATTCCCTGGCGCAAGGTCCTGTCCCCACACACTGCTCCTCGGACACTGTGTTCCTGGCTGCATGCTGCATTACTTGATGAATGGGTTAAATGCTGTTCACACTGTGCTGTGGTGTATTCATGTAGGACAAATGAACACTTTGCATTTACACTTAATGTTGCATGTTGCTCTTAACAATCAGATTTCAGTCTGCTGGCTGGAGATACATTGGATTGCTAAATGTAAACATGACTAAAATTTGATGAGGATACAATCCACATGCTAGTCATATACACTCACCTAAAGGATTATTAGGAACACCTGTTCAATTTCTCTTTAATGCAATTATGTAATCAACCAATCAC
>JBBJLR010000111.1:19519795-19536332 GCA_037577145.1 Brachypetersius gabonensis
AGAGAGAGAGAGAGAGAGAGAGAGAGAGAGAGAGAGAGAGAGAGAGAGAGAGAGAGAGAGAGAGAGAGAGAGAGGGCGATGGAGAAAGCGGGGGATGTAAACAGAAAGCGAGGGATGAGTAAACTCACGATGCGATCAGGAGGCGGCGTGCTGCGGATAAAGCACTTGATCTGGCCCTTCTCTCCATGAGGAGCCTGGTGCGTCTGGGTGCTGGAGATGGTCGGAGGGCCTGCGGACACACAGAGCAGACTCATCACAAACACACACACACACACACACACACACACACACACACAAAGTACACACACCGCAAATGCCCATAGTGCACAGTTACAAGATCAAAACCAGGGCTTTTTAAGTGTAGGGGTTTCTCAGCACCAGGCCTGGAGCTGCTACTTTGTTCCAGTGTTGGTTGTCATGGCACCGCAGATTCACACCTGAAGCTCATCAAGCCGAGATGAATCACCATGGCAGGGACGTGTGGCGAGCAGAGCTGAGTATAGTTTGGGCACATCACTGAAAGATTCAAATCTTTAAAATCTTTCATTTTAACATCATTTGAAAATGTTTCTGGCGACACAAGATTGTCCCAACAGAGAGAGTCTACTTTATCTGAGCTGCTTATCCTGAACCGGGGCTGCTGGAGCCGATCCAGCAGGGAGGAAAACCCTCTGGGCGGGTTGCCAGGTCATTCCCGGGAAGATACAAAGACAAACACACAGAGGGGAGATCTCCGGTCCACCTGATCTACACGTCTTTGGACTGTGGGAGGAAACCAGAATACCAGGCAGAGACCCACACAGACACAGAGATCCTACAAACACAGAAACTCGACGCTTGGCAAATCTAACCCACGACCTTCTCACTATATAGAGGCCCGGTCATTAAGAGACCAGAGGTCCAAACAGCATAACTGGCTTTTCTCTCTCAGTGGGTGCGAGGACTCTGTTCCCCCTCGTCTTTACTATCCAATCAGCTTCTTCGTGGCCACTCTTGGCCAATTAAAACCCATGAAAACTACATTTTTTAATTCCTTGTTATTTACACGGTTAAATTATACAATTTAGGTTCAAATGCTTTCATTCAAACCTCAACACTTTTAGTGTTTTCTTCCAGATTTTGTCATTTATTCATTTTTGGGCAAGGGAGCAGTTTTCTATAATATTTTATATAATGGCCATATATTTACATATAATTTTTTTATTGTTACGTACTTTTTTGCTATTTGTACTACATACAGTTTTTAACTGACATCAGTCCTTGTCATAAGTATCAAATATTTCAAAAATTGCACTTTTGAGCAGTACGTAGATGTCTTGCATCGTTGTCTGAGGCTTGACTTGGTGGTGTTTCAGCCTAATGTGTGTTCAAACATCCTTTATTTCAATACAAATAGCGCTTCATGTTTGGAAAGGACGATACAAAGTTACACTTTAAGCAATGCACGGTTCTAAGAGTGTTGATTAGTGTTCAAAACTTTCCCTCCGCGATGTGTCTCATCATTGCTGCCACTCTGTTGATAGATAGAAGAGAGTGCGGGTGGTAGTGATGGTGGTGGTGGTGGTGGGGGGGGGGAACATAAACACACTCCCAGATTTTGCAACCAATTACTGCCAGACCACCTCGGCGCCATGAGCTCAGTGAATAGAAAGACACACACATAACAGCACAATCACACACAAGGTCAGGGCGATGTAGAGATGTATGGTTCTACACGGATCCACACCGTGAACATGACGAACAAATAAAAAGGGTAAATTTAAGCAATGTCTGACAGTCAGTGCTTTTGATTTTAGAATTCCAAGGCAAGCCAAGTCACAGAGAAAGCCCTGATTGTGTCGGACTCTACCAGCTTCGATTAGGCTGTTTACAGCAGAGCCATCCCACAGGCTGTGTGTGTGTGTGTGTGTGTGTGTGTGTGTGTGTGTGGTCTTCATTTCCAATGTTGAAAAGAACCGATTTACAGCAGATTTGATATCTCTTAGGGAGATAAGGGTCGCGCCGCTGACCCCCAAAGCATCCGTGCCTCTAAGAGCCGCAATCAGAGGAGAGCCGGCGTGGTTTTAAAAAAAAATAAATACGATTCGTAGTGCGGAACTTTGAACTGTGCCTCACTCAGCAAGCGAAAGCAGCGCTAAGGAGGTGGCTGGCGGAAATAGAGGCTAAACGGAACGTTCTGGCTCTTCGCTTGGCACTGATTAGGAGGAATTTCCTCTTTAATGGGCTACCGACTCCACCTCCACCCCCAAACCCCCCCTAAACAATCAAACACACACACACTCACACTCATGCTTAGCTGCCATCCTGTCCTCCAATCATGCATCTGCCAATCATAGTCTATGGTGTCTCTCTGCTGATTTGTAATTGCAGTTTATTAACACTATCTTATTAGAATAAATTAGCATTTAGATGTAAGGAAGGCAGATGGAGGCTGAGTGAATGAAAATGCCAGCTGCTAGCAGGCGGATGCTACTCGCCATAGCGATCAGGCCCTAGCGCTCGCATTTTAGCCTCCAACGCATGCAGTGTATATCCAAGCCCAGCTCGCACCTGCCAGCATAATACAGATGTAAAGGTTTGTGTGTGTGTGTGTGTGTGTGTGTGTGTGTGTGTGTGTGTGTGTGTGTGTGTGTGTGTGTGTGTGTTTATTTATACACTGGAGGTACACAATATAATGGAAAAACAAAGCAATATACGGATAGAAGTAATAAGAAGAGCCAGACTATATACAGTTCTTAGAATGCTGTTCTGCACATTTGGATCAGTTTCTGGACAGGATAAGTCTTTAGAAAGAACGGACTCATCAAATCCTAACGAAACCCACCCAGACCCACAAAAGTAAACACCTCATCAGTCAAAAAATCTTTAGATTTGCGCACCTAGTTGTGTCCAGATATTGCATCATATATGTTTAAAGGGGATGATGTGGGTTTTTCTAGGCCACTGCTCAGTTTTTTTAGCAACTCTTCCATGTGTCAAAGTGTCTGCCTGTCTCTGTCAGTGGGTGTCACTGCTCTCTTTCTGGGGGAAGCATTTCCTTGTGTAAAATACAGCATAACTTTGAACCCTATCTGTCAGATACTCTGCACTTTCTTTTTCTTGTTTCTGACATACCACCAATCTGTACGAACAACTAGCCATGATCTTTCGCAGTTTGCCAACTTGAAACTTTCATGTCTTTCACAGCAGACATGTGCTGGAATTAATTATAGAATTATCTGACTTTAAACAGGTCATAATTTATTTTGTTAACAGTGAATGAAACTTTATAACCACAAATTAGCTTCACGTCAGTGACATTGGAGGCTAATTGGAGGCCAAGAATTAGAAAAGAGTTTAGCACTCTGATATTATTACTTCATTTTGTTTGTTTAACAGCTTTTCCCTCAGTTCTTCTTTATGATTTTGGGTATGGGTGGAGCGTCCCTCTACCTGTTCCGACTGGCCCGAGGACCTCATGTCACGTGAGTCATGTTTGTATGTTCTTATAGATCAAAATCCCAACAAAACTGTGTGTTTCGTCAGTCATCCATACCTGTTCCACCACTTTTTCTTGCAGATTGCATCTATTTTCTAGATATTCACACGTCAGCTTGCATGTTTAAGGTTTAATCACGGACTGTCAATAACAGTGAGGTCTGATGATGGTGAAATCCTTTCCAAATCTTATTCAGTTGCTCCTATAAGCAGTTAAATTTTCATTTTTGTGTTTTTTTAGATTATTGTCTGCTTGTTTGTCTGCCTCATCTCTTCTTTAGCTTCTTCACTGATTGTGGGACATTGTTATAATGAATTAATTAAAACGTTAGTTTAATTTTAAAGACCTCAGAACTCGATTCCAAAATTAATTCATTTTCTGGGCTCCTAATCCTAAAACACGTTTGCAGTTATAGAGCCTATCTCAGCATTCACAGGGTTAGAGGCAGAGAGACACCCTGGACATGGTCAGCCAGCTATTTTGATTAGCTCATGGCTGTTGAGTGTTACACAATTAAAATTAAGGCTGAATAAGTCAAAGTCAAATAAAACAAATAAACAAAATCAATAAATGGCAGCAACATTTTCACACTTTTCATAATTTCATTTTAAAGCATCATTTAAGGTCGTTACCTTCTTCTCCCCAGAAAGTAAACCAAATATGTCCTTTGCAATTTGTCTGAATCAAAGGTCAGAAGTGCTATAAAATATTTTTACAAGTACCTTCATTTTTTAAATGGTATATTGTTTTGTTGTTTATAATCTATTCTATTCTATTGTTAAAATTTGTCCTCTGTTCACATTTGTGTGTTATTTTTTGAGGGCTCAGGGCCAAAGGACCGAATATGAAGATCTTATGCCAAAGACAAACATTTCAATTCAAATTTGAATGTAATTTAAGTATTAAGGATGGATGTTAATGGATGTGGACAGGCATGATGCACTGAATCATTTCTTTAAGATCGTAACTAAACTGAAATGTTTACATCAATAAAAAGAGAACAATGATGGATTTTGGATGCAGTGGGTGAAGTGGGACATCATACTGTTGTGACCTGAATGATGTATTTAAGAGTTCAGTGAATCACTGATGGAGTTTATCAGGTAAAGTGAGCTTCTATGAACAGCAGGGGATGTTTGGATATCAAGTGAGATTTAGGCCTTGTGTTCCCTGTTCTATTTATTCTGTTGTTTCAGTTACTCCTGTTTCCTGTGTGTGTGTGTGTGTGTGTGTGTGTGTGTGTGTGTGTGTGTGTGTGTGTGTGTGTGTGTGTATTTGTGTGTGTGTGTGTGTGTGCGTATGTATGTGTGTATGTGTGTGTGTGTGTGTGTGTGTATGTATGTGTGTATTTGTGTGTGTGTGTGTGTGTATGTATGTGTGTGTGTGTGTGTGTGTGTGTGTGTGTGTGTGTGTGTGTGAGAGAGAAAGAGAGAGCACCAGGGCATTCAGCCTCTCTGTTTCTGTGGGGCGCTCTTGCTCTGTGAGAAACAAACTCTGCCAAAATACTGCCCTCCTTCAACTTCAGCGATAATTACTTCCCCTCTCTCTGCTCTCCTTCCCTCCCTTCACCTCGTCTACCTTCTCACTGTTCCTTTTTATTCAT
Organism: Brachypetersius gabonensis; assembly: GCA_037577145.1. Lineage (NCBI taxonomy): Eukaryota > Metazoa > Chordata > Actinopteri > Characiformes > Alestidae > Brachypetersius > Brachypetersius gabonensis. The sequence goes on from JBBJLR010000111.1 coordinate 19,524,877, forward strand.
CCCAATCCTGCCTCTTGTTTCTCTCCTTTTCCAACTTTGCCTATTCCATTTACTGCCCCCCCCCATTTTTCACCACCTATTGACACTGTTTTTGACACCCCCCAACTCTCCCTCCCTCCTTCCCTCCCTCCCTTCCTCCCTCCTCCTTCTTCTTCTACTTCTTCCCCTCTCTCTCTCTCGGGCCTGGCCTTATCCTCATTCTGTCAGCTGGGACAGGAAGAATAACCCAGAGCCGTGGAACAAGCTCAGTCCCACCTATCAGTACAAGGTAAAAGCGCCTGCTGACTGCGCTCAGATCAGTTTCAGTTTGACAGTGGCGACACAGCTGTCATCCCTTCTGCTCCCGGTTCAGCCAGCATAATATTGACAGCGAAACGCATTCATCTACCCCCCAAAAAAAGAAAGAAAAAGGAGTGCATGACAGAAAGCAGTCCTGTAAAGATGCTATAAGTTAAGTCTCATCTCATTTTGTCGCTCAACATGAGAACCGCCGACTCTGACAGGAAAGGATTGTCTGACTGACATGTAAAACTGCCGTTTTCGTGTGGAGTAAAACGTGGCTTTAATAAAACACACATGTGGAAATGCAAGAATCTCTTGCTGAGCAGCTTCAGAATCTGAAAACTTTAGCTAGTTAACAAGATATTCTCACATTTATGGGTGCGAGAATGGCCTCAAGGGGAGCTGCTGAGCAACTTTCAAAGCTGTGATGCCATGAATTTTTTTAAATCTAACTGCTGTCTCTTAGCAAGGATTCTGAAATGATCTACAGAATGCTACATATGAATCCTAAAGAGATATTGAAAACACACAAGTTAAACACACCAAAATACATCCCAAAACACTGCATGACAGAAAGAAATGCATGACTGGCACATTATCTTTTACTTAACATGAGAACTCCCTACTTCAACCAGGAAAGGACAATCTGACCGCTTTACAAAAAAACAACCAGGGAACCTGTTTTTTTACTGATGGGAAACAAATAAACATCCCTCTCACTTGCTTCTAACTTCAAGATGTGGTGCTGTAGCTACTAAATCTTGCTCCTTAAGACTAAAGCAAATAAACAAACAAATCCCAAAACAATGCAGGACAGAAAGGGTCTCGCGCCACATAAACCTTTAACCAAGTCTGAAGAAATAGCAGAACGAACAACTCCAAAGCAATGCAGGTCTTATATATCTCACTACAGAACATGTGGAAAGTCTTAAATAATAACTTAAACTTCTAAATTCTAAAAGGGAAAAAAGAGACAATCCTGAAATGTAGGTGCCTGTCAGGCAGTGGTTGGGAGCCTGGCTGTGGAGCGCGGCTGAAAGTGTGTTGCTGGAAGGGGCTCATTAATGGCTCTTCAGAGGGAATAATTCAGGATGCGGCAGGTGAACGTTTTGTTCCCATTTGGAATAACAGAACGGGCCGGTCGAGTGTGGAATCATGAACAGAAGAGGGGAAAAAAAATAGAGAAACGAGAACAAATGGAATGGGAAATAACAGGAATACTCTGAAGAGATGCATGTGTGTGTTTTGGTGGATTTGAAAAGCAACACATAAGCCACAGATCATAAAAAGGTCACGGCACTGCATGTTTAATTCTCAGCTGCAGACGAAGGTCAAAAATCCACATTCCACTGCCATACTATAGAATAATAGTGTGTGTTTGTGCGCACACACATTTTGAATTAGGGCAGCCAGGAGATCAATGAAAATATGCAGGAGGAAAATAATCAATTCAGACAGAAGAAATGTGTATATTGGGTGAGTGGGAGGGTTAATGGTGGAAGCCATGGCTTCAATATGTAAAGTGGGAAGCAGCAGGGAATGCGTTTTAATGCTAGATGTGAGGAAGGTGGGGGGGATGGCTGGGCTGGGCAGAAAGACGATATGTACATGTGTGTGCATCCGTACAAAGTGTGTTCTTGTTTCTCACCACCACCGTCCTGTTGGTCTTAATTTAAGCTAAACAGATTTAAATGTATTCCCCATCTTCCTCTCTTCACAGTTGGTGGCCGTCACTACAGACTACAAGAAGCTGAAGAAGGAAGGACCTGACTTTTAAAGGTCCTCTCGGTGACTCTGGGGGCACATACAAATACACACATACACACACTTCTGTGGTATCATTTCGCATCTCAGATCCCTGTCTTTCTGAACCTTTTCCGTAAGACGACTTAAACCGTAAGTCCCTCCAATCCATATCCTGTCAGATACTAGAATCCTGTGGAATATTAAAGTAATATTTCCACAACAGCAGAAACATGTTCTTCATGCCAGACACACTTAGAGAATGCATGTGTAAAATTATAGCTTGAGGATATTTTTCAAAAAACAAATAAAGACAATTTCTTTGCTTAGGAGTCTGTGGAGGGTCATATATAATACACAAAAGTGAGGTACAAAATAACATTACTGCATGCCATGATGAAGTGCTGTTTACTGGTACAAAGAACCTTAAAAAAAAAAAAAAGCAAGCAACATCAAGCATGCTCACAGTGTGCAAGAACCGCCAACAACAATGAATTTGACTGAGGATATCATAAAACCCTGCAGGACAAAGGTGAGGGGAATTCAAATAATCACACGCTGTAGTCTGGAAGTTATTGGACAGCGAGAACCTCTTGTTTTGGATTTGTACTCCAGCACTTATTTTATTATTTGTAGCTTGTAATCAGCCAATACATTGAAACCACTAGCCTAATGTCGTGTAGGCCCCCACTGTGCTATCAAAACAGCTCTGACCAGCTGAGGCATGACCTCTGAAGATGTGCTGTGGTATCTGGGACCTTAACATTGGCAGCGTATCCTATAAGCCCTGTAAGTTGTGAGGTAGAGCTTCCATGGATCAGACTAGCTTGCCCCACATATCCCACAGATGCTATATCCTGCTGAAAGAGGCCACAGCCATTAGAGAACACTGTTGTCAGTAAGGTTTTGCTGCAGTAGCTCTTCAGTGGGATCAGACCAGACAGGCCAGTTTTGGTAGGTGTGGACCACTGCGTGCACTCCACAAGATCTGCCATTCTGAAGATCCAGTCATGTAGCCGTCACAGTTAGGCCCTTGTCAAGGGTTGAGCAGATTCATAAACTTTTTAAACTATTTTTCCTGCTTCCAACACATCGACTTGAAGAACCGTTCACTTGCATTTCTCTTGCTGTGACAGGTGCCAAGAGCATGTGTAACAAGATCACGTTTTTCACTTCACCTGTCACCTGTAATGTCATGGCTGATCAGTGTACATCAGAGCAAACCATTAAAATACATTTAGGCTTGTTACGTAGTCAAATTTCAGATTGCATCAAGTGAAAGCAACATTTTTAGTACTTGAATGCAAATTTATCAACCAGTAACTGCATGAAGTGAGCCACATATATGGTGACGCTCCATAATGGGAGTTATTTTCAAGGCCTGTGGGTTTCAGACTTCATGTCATTTTCAATGGCTTGTAGTCCACTAATGTGGTTGATTACATTGTTTGGACACTTGTCCAAAATAATCCCTTGTTGTTAAGCTGAGGTACTGCGTTCTCTGGATTGATGGAGCTCCACACAGTAATCTCTGACTGATTGATTTGACATTTTCAGCCATAGTTTGTCCTATTTTGCAAAAACTGACAAAGAACCACATGCCAGCTCCAAGTGCAACGTCTACAATGAACTCTATGGTTGTTGTGATTATCCATATACTTAAAGTCCCTTGAAATTTGGGCTATTTCAAATTAAGCATTTATAGATACTGTTTCATTTCAAATCCAACATGCTGAAGGACAGAGTCAAAAGAGCATTTGTCATCGTCCAATTACTTCTGGACTGCAATTCGTATCACATACATCACATTCTGAGATTTGTGATCCATTTGGCAACAGGACAGCAATACATGGGCCTATGAAGCGATAGATGAGTCTTCAGAAATATCCCTAAGTTTGTGGTTGGCTCATTTGAGAGGCATTATGTTTGAGAATTGGTGGCTAGAGTCACTGTAGTGAGAATAATACATGCTATCAAGCAGCAATCTCCCCTGTCCTTCGTACAGATGAGTACCCATAGAGAAGTGATCATGCGCACACACACCCGCACACACAGGCAACGCACACACACACCTGCGCAGAGAGAGAGAAACAGATTTACAGTCATGATGAACCATTCAGCTCCTCAATAAAGGATATATTCTAACCCACTTCCCTGTCTGCATTCCTTTGGTGAAGCCACACACTCGTCAGCCTGGTAGGGGCACGGAGCCCACACACAAACACATGAATTTCCAATAGCTCCACCTGGTGTGTGTGTGTAAGAAAGAGAGTGTTGCAGAGCTCCTGTCAGGGTCCAAGCACATGCTGACAGGTAATCAGGCAGTTGAGGCAACGCACCATGCATAATCATACACACACACACACACACACACACACACACACACACACACACACACACACACACACACACACACATACACACATACACACATACACACATACACACATACACACACACACCCTGCCAAAGCAGAAGGCTGGGTGGCCCATTATGATTGTATTGCCACCATTTGTTATTCTTTGTACTGCTATTTGCCTGCAGGCCTCAGGCAACATAAACATATACACACACACACACACACACACTACATACATGTGTGAAATTTCAACCCACACATACACCAGCATGGTGTGGAAACATCAAACCAAAGACACACAGCCGATAATAATATTTTTTTCGCAATGTGAGAACTGCAATTTGTGCGCTTGAGATGGGGTCATTTTTGTGGCTTTGCACCTTGTTGAATTACAAAATACCTTTTCAAGAGAACGTGACAATGCACACTGCAAAACTCTTAGTGATAATCTCGCTGGGTACGCTCATGAAATCCAAGAACCAGAGACAAACTCTCCTTTCAACAGCTTGAATCATCATCTAGCAAAGAATATTTTCAAGATGCAAGCTGGACTCCTCTCTCCGCCCATCTGCAAGGCTCACATTCCCCCCTTTCTTAAATCCAAAGTGCTCACGAAGGATATTGCTCATGTCCTGCTAAGGGGCCACAGGGGATGTAGCTGATATTCTCAGATAAGGCAGACTTGGTGGAGATAAGGACATACAAGTAAATAAGTAAACACAAGGGGCTGTGAAGGAACTCAGCACTAGAGGCAGCAGGTCCGCCGATGTGGCTCATAGGCTCTCTCTTTTATAATGCTGATGAGACAGAGACAAACACAAACACTTTTAGCTCAGCTGCACCCACTGCACTGAGCTCGTGACACAGAGGCTCACGCAAAAGAGTGCAGGGATGGGCATTCAGCAGTCAGGCAATGACAGTGCAAGCTCCAATCTGACACTAAGATAAGACAGCTACTGCCCTCTTCTGTTTAGCTGACCCGGGAGAGAGCCTCCTTGACTTTTAATGGAACAAATGTAGGTGGTTACAGTAACTGTGTTGGGGGGATGATTTTTGAGCTGGGTTTCCCCACAGTTTGATGCAGGAACTGCCTCTAGGGGGCGTGAAAGACAAAATTGTAATGGTGGGAATGAACAATTATCATTTTTAAAACAATGTTTTGAAGTGTATTTGGTTACTACGCATTTCATAAAATTGTAAATATTTCAATGTACTGTAGTTCAATAAAGCTGCACTGCACCTGTCATTGATCTGTCATTAAACTTTGGGCTGATGTCACGACAGCATAACCAGCCCTTGCAAAGCCGGCCTTGAGTGTTGTCCTGCCTTTCGCAACAACTTACTTGTGCAAGTAGGACTAAATATCGTCAAAGACTGGAGGCTGTTGAGAAAGCCCCGAGGCTTAAACTGTCTAAATTGTGCCCAACTTTGCAGACGCACCCCTCGCGTTTACATGGGTAAGCATGATATCTAGTGATATTATTGTAGCTACTGGCCTAATCACTATTCGCTTGCAGCCTGCATAGACAATCTCTCGCGCTCTCTCAGCTCACTGGGGAATTCACCCTCAGGACACTTGACTGATCCACTTCAGTGGACTTTTAATCCTCCAGCTTTAAAATTTGTTTCATCCTTTTTTGCATTAAAATGACATACATTTCTGTACGGCCAAAGTTTCCTTGCCTCCCTCACACATTCTCTTTGTTCCAAGGCTCATGACGTGCATAACTTTGATGCAATTTGGAAAAATATTGTTGCAGCTTTAAATGTCAAGTGCATCTTTCTTTTCTCTTTTAATCAAATGTGTTAGCCTCCATGTGTTTTATTATTTTGTTTAGTATTCAGTGCATTATTATTTGACCAGTTTTTAAACAGTGCTGATCGGTTATATAAGAATGTTGAGCTGAAATGTTGAGATGTTGCAACCTCTTTAAATCCATATTATTAGCCTACACGTATTCTAATGATTATACAGCACTGTGTAAAACTCAAGAGCAGCCCCTCATTTCTTTATACTTTCCTTGGAATCAGCCTGTGGGCCCAAAAATACTATTCAATGCATATCAAACTGTTTTAGCTTTGGAGTGAATTGGGAAAATGTTTAACTGTGACAGGCTAAAGTGCCTAAAGATACAAGATGCCTAGATAAATGTATTCCAACCACTCAGCATTCGGCACCACCAGTATACTGATCACCGGACTGACCATCTAGAATCATTTGCACCTGTTTCTTCACTGGTTCAGGCCAGGCTAAGTTAGATGGTCTTTGTTCTGCTTGAATGATTCATAAGCCGGTCACTGTGGCTTACCACCAAAAAAACATTATACTGAAACTGGACAGGGACCTTGAACTGTTGAGAACTGTTCCTCAGAACAAAAAAATACAAGAAGATCCAGCCTTATGAAAGCAAAATATGAAGAAATGAGGGGTGGCTCAGGACATCTGCACAGTTACTGCATATAGCGATGCAAGGGAACTGTTTTAAAGTAGCTGGAAATATTCACCTGTATTTCCCCATTTTGATGACATCTCAGAACCTGGGCGTTACTCATCCTCACAGTCTTTATACAGTGTGCACGCTATGTAGCTTTGACGTCATCTTATGGCTGTTCCGATTATTATCCATTCTTTATATATTTTTGGTGGGGTGGGGTGGGTTTAACTTCTTAAATGGTAGCAACTGATGATGAGGGGTAATCAGTCGCTGGAGAAGAGATGGGCCACTGACATCAAAAAATAAAAAAAACATTTATTCCGTAGATGACAGGTGGTGATGTGTTGGTGGCAGTTTGAACAGATGCAAAGATGGTTGGTAGCAAAATGCCACAGGGAAAACTTAGTAATGGGTGGATTTTTGAGGGGGTGGGAGAGGATTCTGGAACAGAGATTTCACAGAATTAAGTTATGGAAAGAAATGTGTTTTTCATCCTATTTTGTTTCTAACGTGTTCCTGTTTTCTATTAAGTGATGAATAATAGGGATCTTACAATTTCACAGGTCATTCACACAAACTAAAATCACAGCAAGTCATGTGCAGGACCTGAAGACCTGAAACTGTCTCAGGCCTGCAGATTTAATAGAATGGCCTCGGGTGTTTGCATGTACTTCACAAGTACTGCAGATGTAGTGACCTCACTACTGTTCGGCAGCAAATGTGTTAACAAGTAATTTCCATAATGATGAGCATTTATCAATACAACTATTTCATTAGTAACTAGAACAACAAATCTTTGGTCAAAACAATATGATTACTCCTAAAAGTGCAAACCCTTTTTCCAACACATGCAGATTGCTATACTCTAATATATACTTACACATAAACCATATTCAGAGAATAAACACAAACGATTTAACCCCAGAATAAGACAGGTGTAGTTCAGTGTCGCGTTAAACTGACAGCCTCTCCATCTTTCTGATTTAAAGCAGACACCACAAGCAAAAAAAAAAGCTATTCTTAAAAATAAGAATAGGCAAGTGTGTGTCTGTTCAGCTCTACAGCCTGTGATCTCTCCCAGCTGTGGTGTGTGTGAATGATAAGACTGAGCTGTACGTGCGAGAGCTGTGTGTGTAATAATGAGTGCAATTGAAGGAACGGTGAATGTGCAGATGCACATATTCGTACTATAGTATCACCACAGGTTGGCCCTTGTTATTGTGGTAAGAAAAAAAACCCCAAACTGCCCAAACTGCCCCGACCCACATCATCAGATATTCTACATTTCGAATTCTACCTCATCACACAAAAATGACAGGGGTTTCATGAGTTATCTATTGATAACAAATGGATAATTATATTGATAAATTGGTAACTTAATTCTGTGCTAAATAAGTTTCTTTTTCAATAAAGATTGTGTTCAATTACGTCCTAAATCAGGACGATCCTACCAGAAATATTTTGATATGGTCAGGTCTGATAAAATATGCTCTGTCTGCTAAAAAATAGAACTAAAAAAAACCAAACATTACCATGAGGGGATAGAGGGGGATGAGAGGACAGACAGAAGGAAAGAGAGAGAGATACAGGCAGACAGGGAGGAAGAGAGACAGAGAGAGAGAAAGAGATATAGCGAGAAAGAGAGGGAGAGAAAGAAAGAGAGTGAGATACATCCAAGTGTGAGCAAGCAGAGAATGCTTCCCCTCGGCGTCTTTCTGCAGGGCTGTCAGACCATTAATTGATGAGTAGAACGTGTCCTCTCCTCCCTCGCGATCCATCCATCCTTCACTCTCTCGCTCAGTGGGGGGCATTATTGCACTATAAGAGACACTTACACTTTATTATGAGATAATTATGGTGCATTAGGACAGTTTGGAGCTTAACTCTAAAACAGCACTTAAGCCTGAGCAGCCGTCTGCCTGTAATGACACGTCATGTTGCTATGCGTTTTTAATTATGACAAGCACCACGACAACGGTGTGCCACTCCAAATAAACGAGTCCAATTAATTGCGGGTGCTGTCGCTTATCCATCCCTCGTTGAACATTGGTGATTTATTGTCAAATTAGTGCCTGCCTGTCTTAACAGAGAGAGAAAGTGAGAGAGAGAGAGAGAGAGAGAGAGAGAGAGAGAGAGAGAGAGAGAGGGTGAGTGAGAGAGAGAGTGTGACAGCTGCAGTGCTGCAATGCTAACAGTGACAGGGTAACGGTGAGGCAAAGAGCAAGGCTGACGGGAGAGCTACTGCTCCTTGACACAGAACAGGTAGGCTTGTGTGTGCTTGTGTGTGTGTGTGTCCCTCTCACACACAGGTTTTCTGAGTGAGACAATTTCCACTGCTGGCCTGTCATTAAAGCACAGCTGTGGAACAGCACGCATTCTGCTGCTGCTGTCTCGCACAAGTACACACACACACACGCACAGGATGATACTTACACTTACCTGTTAAACCATTTTTTTTGTTCTATAAAGCATCAGCTTGCTTTTAATCACCATATCAGGAGCAAATCACACTTATGAGTAGATATTACTCCCCTAAAATAATCTCCCAAACCCCAAATACGTACATACCTAAATAAACCAGGACATGCAAAACAAAATAACTTTTTCCCAGAAATAAAAACAAGAATGTTTTATTTACTGCACATTTATTGGGATTAGACTTTCTTATAAAATCACTTTGTAAAGGTTTATTAAAAAAAACTTTACAGATAAAAAGGCAGCATTCTGGAGAATGATGTTTTCAGATCATGGTCCTGCAGGATCATGGTCCTACACACTAGTGTCTTCCCAGCTCCCAACACCACATTCAACTAACCAGCTCATTCACATCCCACCGAGGAGAAGTCGATGTTACAGCAGGGAAATCACTAAAATGTGCACACCTGTGGGCGTCCAGGACCTGGGATGGGAGTAAAGGGGAATTCCAGAGGCTACTGTAGGCTTTGCTGGTGGATTTTTTGAACAGGAAAAAGACAAGACGTACACTGAAATGTCTGTTATTCTCAGTATAAATTCTGTAAAATTTTGGTCCTCATCACCACATCACACTTTTGTCCTCTAGAACTATTTCTATTAAGAAGGTGAGGGCAATTAATAAGCCATTCAACCAAAAAGGGCCTGTTATTGTGAGTAAATCATTACTGTTACAAAATATCGCACTACTTGCGCACCCAATCCAATTTCCCCATGTATTAAACTGATAACCTCCATCATGAGCTCTTACGTGTATTAGACACATGTGCTTTTAGTCTTTCTATATAAATAGCAATTTGTGTTCCTCTCATTGGAAAGCAGCAGTAGCTAAAGTTGAAAAGAAAATAATTCATGCTGAGGCATAAAGAGATTCATGACTGATATTTGTTCCACAGTTCATTATTAAGACATGAGAGGTGAAAAATTATGTAAACATTAAATGTCAGTGCGGTGATCTGTCTGTATTTGTTTTGTTCTTTGCTGCCTGGTTCAAATGTAATGTTCATTCATGTTAATTCAAAAGAATTGAAAGATATTAGTCTAGCTGCAGTCTCAACTAGGATTAATACACTCAGAAATAACTTCCCAAGTCATGTTTCACAGGACAGATTTTGCCACTGAAGCACTTTCGTGCAATTTTTAGTTTTGGCTCTATTCATATGAACAAATATGAGCTTTTACTTAGAAAGCGCCAAAATTTCCAGGCCAGTGACAAAACCCCTCCAAAAGCAATCTAGCTCACTGAAGCACAAGATTTGGACATCCTGATCTAAACCATCACACAAATCAATTTGTGTAGATGGAGCCACTCTGAAAATGAGCCTGCTGGCACTTGAGCAGATTCCAGGAGTGGTACTGCAAAAACATTCCGAAAGCCTGCAGCATGCATAACGATCTATTGCTCGTACAGGTCTTTAAAAAACTTAACTATTTGTTCATTGATTTCATGATCACTCCATAGCATTTAGCAACATTTCACTCTGTGTTTACCAACAAGGTGTCTGATGAACAATGGCTCAAAAAAGGAAAAAACTAAAGAAGTTAATATTCTATCTGAATACTGATCACCTTTCTATTACTGTCCACCTTGCAGAGGAAAGCCATAGGTCTCCAAGGTGGGTGTGTGGATTCAGCCCCTTTCTTTCTGTCTGTCTCTGAGTCGGGTTAGTGGTCAAGGAAGCCTGGCATTGGAAAAGGCCGGGCAAAAGCCTCCACTCGGTAACGCAAGTCTGCGATGCGTGCCACTGTCTCCCGGTCCTCCAACAGGAAACTCTTAAACTCTGCCAGCTTTTCTGTATGATACAAAAAAGAGGGAGAAGAGCAAAAGACAAATGACATTAGGAGGATCTGTTGTCTACACCAAAAAAAGAAAAGAAAAAAGATTATTTAAGGTTTCTCTAGTAAAGGTAGTGGCTTTTTATAAGACCATACACACTCAAAAAACTATAAGAATGTATTTATGGTTCTTTCCTTGGTTTAATAGTTCTCCTTCGCAATGTTTCTGTTTCTGATCTATTCAATCCATTCTGCTTGTTTTAATGTAATGGTTTATAAAAAAAAAAGGCAAAGAGCCTTTATGCGAAACCGTTTATACCTAAGGGTGTGCACACACAACTAAATTATCTTTTAGGGAAATAAAACAGTTCTTCTATGGCACTGTTTCT
>JBBJLR010000111.1:19565456-19580178 GCA_037577145.1 Brachypetersius gabonensis
ATATTCTTCCAGTATGAAATTGTGCACATGCGACTGAATCTCAAATGGCTTTGTAAAACATGTTATGCAGTACAGTTTCAGGAGTCAGGGGTACTAAATTCTGCTATATTATTATGATCATTACTATAATTACTATAAAATGAAGTGATGGAAATCTGGACATTTTTGTCAGCTTGGCAATAATTACATACTTTAAAATAAATACACTTCTTGGCTGAAGAGTTGTTTATCACCAATATTATTAATAATACCTCAAATAATTGGCTTATAGTGCTTCTGTCGTCTTTTATATTGTCCAATATTTCATGAAAGCAATAAGCCACTTTGTGCCACAGTCAGTTTATTATGGTTAAACTGGATTTCACTCCACTTCAAGTTGTGTCCAATAACACCCTCACCTGAGATAAAATCCATAGCTTCTTGTGACTTATTGTTTCATTTTAGGCCAAAACCTTTTCTCTAAACCATCGTCAAGCAACGTCTCAGGCAGTGTCTATAACAGTAATAGTAAAACACTGATGTGGCCAAAACACTCTTAGTTCTTAGAGTAAAGAACAGTAACCATTCATTAATATCGGTATATACTTACATTACATGCAGAGCAGAACACTCAGATCCTTCCAGGCCATCAGATGAGGCCTAAGGATTTCGAAAAACTGAAACTGCATTCCTTTCATTTTTAGTTCATTTCCATGGAATAAGGTCATTAGCAGCATTAGTAGCTGTAGTAGTAAAGGTTCAAGATGTTGTAGCCAAAATTAGGGAGATTAGTTTTATGACCCAGAATCGCTCATTTCATTTAATAAACAAGAGACGCTTCATAACACTCAACTCTGTTTGGTGCCACTTCCTTAAAGATGATGTGATATGTATCTGGGGTTCGTTTCATGACCCCCAAAATTTCATGCAAAACAAAAGCATAACTTGTGTTTTCAGTAATATATAATGTCGCAGAGAATAGTATTATGAATAGTATACATTTATAAAACTGTTTTAATAATTAAGCCCCACGCGGGTCCACCAACTGGGATGCTGTTAAAAAATGTATATACATAAGTAAATAAATGCAAGCATGTCCAGAATTATTTAAAATTGACATCCTAATTAAATGTATATTCACAATAGATCAAAAGAGATGATCCAAAGCAAGAGAACATACAAATGTAAACAGATAATTATTGTGTTAAAGAATAACTTTAAAAAATACTAAAAATGTTCAATTAAACAGTATCAGTATAACAAGTCATTTGAAGCTGCTATGGTGCATTAGACGGTGATCCTGAACCGTATCAGAAGTTTAATCCATTTTAAGACTTTTGCCTATTTGAGCTATTCCTCGTCATTTGAAACTTTTCTTAAGTATGTAGGTAATTGAGGTTACTGATGTGCCATTATCCAGTAGGAGAGTAGATTTATTCCATCTTGGTAGTGAAATCATTTATATTTAAAGAATAATCAGTGCAATAAAATAGAATTATAGAGACTGAGACCAAAAGACTTTTTTAGACTTTTATAAAGAATAAAAGTCTTTCAAGAAAAACCGATACAAACGTTTAAATAGTCAAGCACTTGAATTACTGTAAACGCTTTCCCATTGAGCCTAAACCTCACAATACACATCTGCAAATGACATGACACCAGTCAGACCAGATTTAATCATTTATTTGAGATACAATATTTACACACAATATTTTTCCCAATGTCAAATATACACATTTTCAAGCAATACTTTATTCACAGACCTGCGATTTCTGTTTTGCTCCAGTAGCCTTTTAATTTCACAGACTGATCGGTTGTCCAGTAATGAATTTTTGGTGCTTTACTGAGCAAAAAAAAGAGAATTAAATAAATAAGAATAAGATGACACGCGACTATATCTCACTTTCTGTGTCAGCAACTCATCAATGTCCATATATATTGATTTTTTTTGCATCTTTGAAGCTTAGGCCAGAGTACATATTTACTTTAATAATTAGGTTGAATTTAACAGGTTCCTTCATTAGAAAATACATACAGGTAATTCATGGTAAAGGTGTTTTCTTTCTTTACATACGTCACGTTTTATTGGTTACTTATGGGTACCAATGCATATACATTTCCAAATACGTAGATTAGCAGCTTTAATTACCCCATATTCTTTCTAATACCACTTTTTCACTTAGATGCATGCTTCTGATACATCTAAGGGAACACTGTTTAAAACCTGGGACTGTAATCCAAGAGCATGCTCTACTGTTTAGAGGGAACTAAAGAGTAACACTTTGCCTGCAGTTTTTGTCAGCTGGGAGGAGGGAATGCCCCATAAAAGTATTCTGGGGGTGGAGGTTCACATTGGCTGTGTTTGTTGCAGAGCAGCACGCTTATTTCCAGTTGTTTGCAATGGGAGAGATGTGTTTTGCTTGCTGAGCACCTCATTTTTATGCATTTTTTAAAAGCTCTCCAATGACCTAGGCTGAAAAAAATCAGCCCAAAGCAGCAATGAGCTTTTTATCTCTGCAGATCCACCAGACCAAAGGTGAGAAGGCGCATGACGGACAACTGTAGAGATGGAGGAATTAGTGGTAGCAGTCCTTCACAGAACGAAAGCATGACATAAACAAAAAATATTTGTTTTTGTTAAGTTTGATTTTTCTAGCAGAACCGCTATTAAAAGTTAATAGTGGTAAGTAAACTTATGTCTAAGGGTACCATGACTTACAGTGCTGTTGTTTCTTAGCAACTGGGAAATGTGCAGTCAGAAGCAGTGTTCCAAAAAAACCCAAAAAAACAACATAATCGAAACCAATGTAATGCAATGTGAACCCCTCCCCCCCTAAACAATGCCTTAAACTTTCTAAAATGGAATAACACTGGGTAACAGCTTTTATTATTGAAGGTGGAGTTAAGGCCACTGCACATTGGACGTGTTACACCATGGCAAAAAAATTAATAAAAATTGCACCACTGTTTTTTTATGAAGGTGCACAAACTGGAGTTGGTACACAACAGTGCTCAACAACTTCAATTCCAACACTGTTCAATTTAATCCAAATTCGCCATTACTGCGTTAAATTAATCCTAGAGTTAGACCACAAAACCCAAAGATGATGACATGTGGCTTGAAATTTACAGAGAAAGACAGTAAAGTCAAATGTTATGACAGCTGAGGTCACTGCGTAGTCGCACCTCATATCTTTCAGCTCCAAAACAGGCAGTTTGTGAAGAGGTAGTTTATTCATAAACTATTACTGGTTTTTTTTTTACTAAGTTTTTTTTCCACTAAATTTATGTTAAAATGAATGTGAACTGAGTGATTACTAGAGCACTAATTGTGATGCTTTGTGCGTGGTATAGCTGCACATAGCTGGAAATGCGTGTTGTGTCCATTGTGCAGCGCCCTTTATGGTGCTGTATATGGAAGCTGTCTTGGGTGCATGTTGTCACTGTCAGAACAAAACCTCAAATCACCAAATAAAGTGACTTTACAAGAGGAGGAAAAACGGGCTTATTTTAATATAACAACTGATTAACCAACATTCAAATAATGTAGAAGTATAGTAACAAAACAACAAAAATGGAATACAAGATGTTGTCCCTACAGCGACAATATGAAGCATTAGGCAAAAACTTCTCATGACAATAGAAAACATCCCTAAACAAGGATTACAAGGTGCCTAAGGGTAAGATGAGTAAGATGCACACTCTGAATATACCTGTGAAGATGAGCTGCATTACATCCCAGCAGACTGTAATAATTTCTATTTGTCTCTCATCACATTTGTACCTGTTCATGGGTGGGAAGAAGAACTATGCAGCTGTGAGACATTTCATTAGCAAGGACTGACGTGGTAGCAAAACTAAAACGGTGCCTAGTATGATAATGAGATGAGCTTGTATGTGGCAGGCTCTTCGATTTCGGCTCCTGAACCACACATATAATGTGACGTATTAAAGTATGAAACACAACTATCTGCTAGCACAGGGTGCAGTCCTGGTTGCCGACGCTGATACAATCATTTTCAAACACGGTATAATATGATCCTCATACCAAGACACTTCAGAGAGTGCAGGATCATACAAAGGAACGATGCAAAAAATCCCACGTTCCCTTTCATTCTTCCAAAATTATTTCTAACAGTCAAACAGACAAAAGTCAACCAAAAAAACAAATAAATATTAATAGCTTAACTGATTTGGTTTTGTCTACAGTATATACAAAGGAAACAAAAAGAAACTTCTTCCAGGCTTCTTGGTTGAGCGTCCATCGCATTGACTGCTTCTTGTTCCACATTCTCCAACGAAATCTCAAGAATGCGACACACGACAACATCCCATTGGTCGGTCAACCCTCTCCTTCCGTCAGTTTGCTACTACTTATCCAAAGTAAGGTTGTTCGCTCTGAAAATTGTAGTCCGGACAGACTTTCTGCACCAGCTTGTAGTCGATGCTGAAGAAGGAGATGAAGATGCAGATGACTTTGAAGGGCTTGGAACAGAGCCAGGCGGCGTGGGACTGGGTATGCTCAGTGAAGCATGTCTGCGACGGGTCGTACAGGCAGGGTTTGGGCTTCTTGGAGCGGTTGGTCTTCTCGTACTCCACGCGACAGTTAAAGGTTTTAATGTCCTTGGGGTCAATGGTGGACTGGTGAGGTTGGTGAAACTGGATTTCCGGTGGATGGAGAGAGCTCTGCTGCTGCTGAAGGACCTCAAACTCCACCACCTTGGAGGGCGGCACGATGCTGACGGAGACGTTTCCAAGGCTGGAGGAGTTGTGGCGGAAGTAGACGGTGAATGTGCCGTTGACGTGATCCACGATCTTTCCTGTCACCAACAGGCTGAACTTCAGGGTCTTGACGTTAAAGTAGAAGTCTCCCCAGCCGAAGATCTTCTTGGTCTTCATGGCTGTTTTGAGTGGAGGCTTACGCTTGGAGCGGTAGCCCGTCTGGTCCAGGTACTGCGATTGGTTCTTAGCCCAGTCATAAGGGTAGTGGAAGTTGTAGGAGGGCGGTTTGGGCTTTGCTGGAATCTGGTCCATAGGGGGGTATATCCTAGGCTTCTGCATGTCTGGTTTAACTCCTCCTGCTGCCTCCAGCCCCCCTCCATCAGCTACACCATATGGGAGGGTCTTCATCATGGGCCGTGTTGCGCCTAGCTCCAGATAATCCAGAGATTTGCTAACTTGTTTTTCCAGGCCATGCACCTAAGTGGAGACAGAAAAAAATGAATCAAAATAAAACAATAGCTTTAATAAGAAGAAATACATGCAATCAATCACCATCATTTGAACAAAACAACTATCCTTTACATTGTGTGAAACCTTTGTGACAAATGAACCAATTGAAGTGATTCTAAATTACTTGAAAAAATATTACCTAACATATATTATAGGTAATAAACACTTCCCTTTTCCTTATAAGCTTTGGTAGGGCTTGTCCAAATACTTAGAATATTGTTACATGATATTGATATTTGTTTGTATATTTTATATTTTCATAGTTCTTTAAGCCTGTAGACGTTGACAACACTGTTTTTGTCATTTTTCAGAGTTTGAGGTCATATATATTACTGTTCCAAATAAAGCATTTCAACTTTAAACAAAAAGGCATTTACTCAAAGCACATGGTGTTTGGACATGATATCCAGATAATGTGAACTAAAGGTTAAGCCTAGCCAACCCCGCTCCGCTGATTTCACAATTTATCCCCTTTCTCTGAAATACTGAAGCAAGGAAAGTGACAGATATTAAAATGGTAAAAAATATTAAAAAAAGACAAATGGCTAAATTCAGTTTAAATATGGCACTAAATGTAACTTTTGTTTGACTGCAGAGCCAACAGATGAAGATAAACAGAAACAGCATCGCTAAATGTATGCAAATTTAGTATAAACCTTGTAATAACTTGCAGGGTCGCTCGCCTACCAAAGTTACACACATTTCACAGATCTTTATTTTTTTATTTTTTGGACAGCGAAGATATAAGAATGGTTGCCTAAATTTCACATGCCCACAATTCACATGTTTTTCAAAACAGAGCAATATTGGCTAATTGATTTAAGGCACATGCTGAATGAGTTCTCCTGTTCAAAGGGAGCACATGCTGGTGCTTTCCACACACAGTTTACGGATGATGAGGAATGATTTCCAATCTACACATGTTCCAACCAAACACAATCTAAAGTGCATTTACTACCGCAGTTCTCTCCTTCAGTCAACAGTTACAATCAGCAGAGGATCAATAAATGAGCGTGTTGCGCGCAGAAAGCAGGGTATTCATCTTGTGGCAGTACTGTCTATGTGGCCTAAATTTTCATCCTCTGATGTGCTTCAGACTTACAGTAAAGCAAGTCAGGCATTCTAGATTTATTCCAAAAAATCTTCGAAAGAATTCCCATGGGCTAAGAACTCCAGATCCTGAGCCGAGTGAAGTTTAGGTTTGCTAAGTCTGGCGGCTTGTGCTCCACGTGGTGATCTTTGATCCTGTGCTCTTTGTAGCACTTCTATTTTTACGTTGCATTTAATATCCTTGTCAGTGTTGTATTTATATGAAAAAAGGGAAAGGTGCTACAAAAGTAATGGATGTTTGTTTTGATGTTGGTTCTTTAATCCCGTGCGTGTGTGTGTGTGTGTGTGTGTGTGTGTATGTGTGTGTGTGTGTGTGTGAGAGAGAGAGAGAGAATGTGCATGGTACTGACTGGAAATGTGCCTGTTCTGTTTCATCCTCATCTCCTCAACCATCAGAGACACACACACATACATACACACACACACTTACTGAAAGGAACATAGACAAGTGTGAAAGGAAACATTCACACACCCACACAAACACACACACAAACACACACACAGTCTCATTGGTGTGTTCACACTCACACTGACACTTCAGACTTCAAGCTTGTCTCCTCTTCGAACTACAACGGCTTTGCTGTCACTGAAAGGTGAGGATTCAGAAGAAACGCCTTTATTTAAGGTCACAGGAGTAACAGTAGCCAGACTGATGGAGCTTGCAGGACCTGCTGCTCCTCTAATGGATAAACAGACCAACTAGTCACCACCAAACCTACGTATTTCCACGGAATTTCGACCTGATTCTAATCCGACTAAACCCTGTGTGCGTGCGTTCTTCAGTCAGTAAAAGATGATGCCAAAATTCATGTTGCCATTTGTTGCATCATTCGTCAGTGCAGGTGGTAATGCCAATCGCCATTCAATTAATTTAACTCATGGCCATTTCCCCCACCTGTCTTTCAGATGGCCCACATCAAGGGAATTGATTAGAGCAGAATAAGTGGAGGAATATCGATCACTGGCCCCATAGATTAAAAAAAGAGAAGGTGATGAATGACTATTGACTGGATAATGACTCTGAGTGGATTTTAAACAGCCACTTGCCACTGGACACAGATGCAAGAGAACTTGATACTTCCACTTATTCAGCTGTGACTTATAGCTCACCTGTTACAGATATTGCTGCAACCCAGCACTACCCAGCTAAAGTTTGCTGATGAGCATGTTTGAGAGAATTTGATTAAAAACTACTCTGAACTAAAACAAAATCACATGTTCATACAGTCAAAGACAAAAGTTAGGGTGCCTGAGATCAAATTACATTAATACACAGCTACTCTGTAGTTTATGAATTAACATATTGTGGAAAAAATCAGAAAATGTAATCTATGGCAGGTTTTTTCATGTTTTTTCTCTATGTTAAACCAAGTAAACAGAAACTGTGCACTAAAATTGCCAAAAAAGCTTAGAGCATGGAGGATGTGTGCTTATTTTCATTTATTTTCAAAATCAATAGAACAGTCAAAGTGCGTAGCCTTTCTGTGAGCCCCCTAGTGGCCATTTTGCCAGTGGGATGGAAATCAACTTAACTAATGTAATCATATTTTTTAAATGCCTGTAACTCTATTAGCAGATTAACTAGGACACTGTCTGTGTGTGGAACGCTGTATTGAGCAGCTACAGAACAATGAAGGGTGAAAAGCAAAGCAAAAATTTACACCTCCCTGCAATGATGGCTGTGCTGCGCCGTTTAAATGAAAAGAGAGTTTAAACACAATAAATCGATCTTCATTTATGCTGACTTGCTTGCTCCCCAGCCACTACAGGATTGGTAAATCATACACATCATAAAGCATACAAAGGTCCATCAAAAAATAAACAAAAATGCATAGCTCAACTTGGGCACCCCCAGAGCAGGTGGAAATTGCATTTTATGACTTCTGTGATAAACAAAATAGACCAAACTTGAAGACAAATGATTTTCAGCCTTTAATCCTCATGTCAACCCCAGCAGACAAGACACAGTAATCTCTAACCTTCCCTGCAGCAATAAAGTAGGTGAGAAAACTTGTAAACCTGAAACCTGTAAGTAACCATAAAATATTTGAACAAATAAATATGTTGTGTACAGCATAGTCTTTGAGGGGCAGAGTTCAGAGCACTTAACATCAGAGCATATGGGAACTGCATTTATCCATGTTTTATAGATATGCGGAAGTTTATTAGAATAGGCCTGCATAATATGAGGAAATGTAATTAGAGGAAGTCCACAATATCAGCAGACAGTATTTTCTCTTACGTCAAGTCAAGTCAAGTCAAGTCAAATAGGTTCATTGTGATTTTAGCCATATACACAGTACACAGTAAACGCTCCTCCAGGATCAATGGAGCACCACAAAAACAAAAACAGAAACAACACAAGACTACATATGTGCAGACAGGTCAAAAAATACACAGAGTGCAAGAAGAAACAGAACAGTGCAAGAAAAACACATACAACAAAACAACAGGACAAAACAACATTTAGTGCAGTTGATGTTTGAATGAATTCAATATTATGACAGATATTGAATTCAAGCAGTTTTTAGGTATGCAATGAATATTCAATAAATAATTGGTATTTACAGTGGCAGTTGGGGTGTGTTGTTTAAGGCAAAACAGTTCACTGTGTGCATGAACTGTGGGTACACCAAACCTAGGTACACCAAGGTACACCAAACCTATGACCATGCATGTTTCAATAAACTAAAAATGTAAAATAAATGAGAATGAATTTTTAATTATTACTCATACACTGCCAGCTACTGGAACCAAGTGCCCTTTTTTATTGATTTCCAAGAGCAGTATATTGAAAAACTGCATTGTTTTGTTTGTGTTTTTATAGTGCAAACCCAAAATATGTCCCCAAATATGCTCCGAAAACACTTTAATTTCACTTTAATGTCAGTTTAATGCATTACCCTTAAGGAAAGTGTAAAGGTAAATACATAATCATAATCAGAAAACTTTATTGCTTAAAAAAACATTAGCATTAGCTGTTAGCATTAGCAGTGTGTAAAGACTTGTACACAAAAGAACAAGACAACTCTCTGTGCTGATGCTCAGTTAAGTCAGGGACAAGGTAGGAAATATTGGTTTATGTGTGTGTGTGTGTGTGTGTGTGTGTGTGTGTGTGTGTGTGTGAGTGGGTGAGTGGGAGAGAGAGAAACACTGTTAGCATTAGCAGCGTGCAAAGACTCGTACATAAAAGAAACATTGAAATAACTCTCTTCACTCTCTCTACGTTTAGACAGGGCACAGCTTACTAATACTAAATAAACTGAGATTACTAAATAAAAGTTTAAAACACTAAAATAGGAGGACAAAGACCGAGCAGGCACACGGCAGGTTTCTTCTTCTTCTTCTTCTTCTTCTTCTTCTTCTTTTTATGGTGGTTGACAACTTTTCAGTGTATTACTGCCACCGTTACAGATCGGTTCTCAGAAAAAGAAAGGTGAAGATGTTTGCAGTTTCTGCGTTATTGTGGGGATTTCCACGTAAAACAATGAGTTTGGTTCTTTAAAAAAATCCATGCGACTCCTGATCCGTGTAAAACTGGGGGATTACTGTATTCCTTTATTTTATTCTTTTATTTTTGGACATCCTACTACTTGATGCTTAATATTTTTATTCTATTCCTGTAAAGTACATAAAATGACCCTTGTGTATGATAAATTGACTACATAAATAAACTTGACTTGACTTGATATACACTGAGTAACGCATTGAATAGAAACTATGTAGTTCGACATAGGCCAAAAACAGATGGAAGCCTGAGTGGGTACCTAAACTGGAAGGTGTGTGAAGTTGTCCTGGCTTTCCAGCTGTGCTCTGTATCTCAACAAAAGCCTTCATTTTAACAGCTGCTTTCTGTAAGGCAGCAGTTTGCAGCACCTTGCTGTTTCGGGGCCTCTGCGTTTGGTTGTAAAAAGATGATTCTCACACCGCGAGTGGCGATGCAAAAGCGTAAACACTCAGGCACCTCCACACCTTTCTTTCACTGACGCCCTGCCAAGTCAGTACAGTCAAAGAGCGACATCTTCTAATGTGCCATCTGTTAGACCCACCCCTGCCCAGCTCAGCTACACACCGAGCTCCTGCCATGTCCTCCAACCCCACCATCCCTAACCCCTGCTGTCAGCCGAAGGGATCCAAAGGGTCACCCTGCGTGAGCTGGACGCTGTTTCTGGCCTGCAGTTCCATAAAAGTACAGGAGCCCTGATCACAAACAAATAGCAACTAACAGTCTACATACTGAGGATCAACTAAGATTGTGCAACACTGCGTATCGATTCGGCCACTGTCGTTGAAAAGGCACAGGATTAAAAATGGGCTTTCAAAACTGGTGCTTGCTCTTGGGTGTTTAACTGAGAGAGGGGTTGGCAGACTGCAGAAACCACTTCAATAAAAATCAGATCGCTCTAATTTTTTGCTGCAGACTGTGCGGCTCACTCTGTTGACAAATTCTGTCTTGATGTCTCTTTGCAGACTTTTGTCTTCACTTTCAGATGAACACTTATCTTTACATATCCTTTTCCCCCCCAGAAAGCAGAAAGTCTGTCTCTGTTTTTCTCACTGATTTTTATTTTAAGAAGAAAACAGAAGTGACCTAAAAAAAATCTTTAGTCATCTAAAGGACACGCTGATGGGTCAGGCTACTTTAAATAAGTCATAGCAGTGATACAATTGTTTTTTCTGCACATACACTTCTCTCTCTCTCTTTCTATCTCTCTTTTTTTCTGTCTTTCGTTCTATCTTTCTTTATATTTCTCTCTCTCCCTTTGTCTCTATCTTTCTCCCTCCCC
Organism: Brachypetersius gabonensis; assembly: GCA_037577145.1. Classification (NCBI taxonomy): domain Eukaryota; kingdom Metazoa; phylum Chordata; class Actinopteri; order Characiformes; family Alestidae; genus Brachypetersius; species Brachypetersius gabonensis. Next base: position 19,576,565 of record JBBJLR010000111.1, read on the forward strand.
ATGCAAAAGGAGAACAGGCATAGTAATAATGAGGGTAACTCTGCTCCAGTCCTTCATATCATGCCTACTCAGCACAGTTCACCCTCCCTGGGACACGCTCACACACACACATACACGCCTCTGCACATCTGCTGCTTTTCTTGCAAATGTTTCTGACCGAGAGCTGTCATGCCATAATGAAGCATTTGAGGTCACTCCTGCCAACCTAGTTTGAAGCACCCTGTGCTCCGAGCTGGCATGAAGGAGGAAGAGGAGGTCTTTCCATGAAGGAGGACAACCACCTCCCCCCAGCTCCAGTCAGCAGTGCTGCTGGCTAACAGTCCCCATGCTAACGAAGCATTTAGAAGCTTCCTCCGAGTGTTGACTCAGTACTCGAGCAGACAATAAAAGTTCTATATTAAACACTCCAATTTTGCAAACGTGGGCATATCTGGGGTCACCTGATTAACTGCAGAGACCAAGTTTCATGTTAAAAATGTATAAAGACTGACAAAACGCAGGTGGGTGGGTAGGCAGATAGATGGGTGCACGGACGGACGGACGGATCCCCACACCATAATCCCCCTTTCAAAAAACTGTACACTAGTTACAAAGCAGTTGGGAAAGTACTGTTCTCCCAGACACCAGCAAAACCAGACTTGCCCATCAGATTGCCAGAAAGATAAGCATGCGTCGTCACTCCAGAGAACACATCTCCACTGTTCTGGAGTTCAGTGGTGCCGTGCTTTACACCACTGCACCCAACGCTTTGCATGCAGTTGCTCGGCCATGGAAAGACGAATTCAATGAAGCTCTCTATGCTAATCTTGTTCCTGAGCTAATCTGAAGGCCACACAAAGTTTGAAGGTCTGTAGCTATTGACTCTGCAGACAGTTGGTGACTTCTGCATGCATCGTCTCCACTCCACTGTGATTTCACATGGCCTACCACTTCATGGCTCATTCGAATTGCTTCCACTTTGTTATAATACAACAGTTCATCATGGAATATTTAGCACTGAGAAAATTTCATGAAGGACTTGCACAGGTGGCATCCTATCATTGTGCCATGCTCGAATTCACAGAGCTCCTGAGACTAATCCATTCGTTTGCAAATGTTTGTAGAAGCAGTGTGCATGCCTAGGTGCTTGATTTTATACACCTGTGGCCATGTAAGTGATCAGAACACCTGAATTCAATGATTTGGAGGGCTGTCCCAATACTTTTCGCAATATAATGTAGATGGAGGGATGGATGATGGCTGAATGGATAAATGAATGGATAGACAGACAGACAGATTTATTCATTGTTGGGCAATACTGCCACTACAAGTAGCAAAATTAGTTTAACTAATATCCTATTAGTATGGTGGTAGTGTTGCTATTTTCTAAATAAAGTAGATGCTCTGTAGTAAAAAACACCACATTGTTTAATTACCAATTAATTAAACATAACCAGGAGCAGCTGGTATAAACAGGCTAGTAGGACTAAGCCTAAGGAAATAAAGGCATCAAATAATGTTTAATTAGGTTTAAGTAAGAGTAAAATAACACCACAAGTGACTGCTACAAATAAGTACTGACAGCAGAAAGTTGTTGCAAATTAATGCACAAGTTGCCACAACAACTGTTTGCCTTTTTGTCCGGTTCAGTATCTTCTACACAGTTATGAAGTCGCTGCTGTAAATCGTTCAGAGAGCCCCAAGCTGAGTCTGATTGTTAGCTGCTCTTCAACTATGCGTTTACGGCTCTGAGGAAAGCAATATTAAGTATTAAATGGAAATCTACTGTCTTTTACAAGAGCAATATAAGAAAGCACCCTGATTTACGAGAGTCTTTCATTCCTATGCATCATTTCTCTCTCTCTCTCGTTCTCTTTCTCTTCACGAGGAAATAATAACCCACTGAGTCAAGTGCAAGATGGAGTGATCCTCGAAGCCGAGCTGTGTATACATATGTAGGTCTCAAAGAATTTAATATAAAGACAATTTGATTAAGGCACATTTGAGAAGGTTCATAGGAAGAAAATGGCATTAAAGGCGAGAAGAGAGGAGAAGAGGGGAGAGAGAGCATGCCTGCTTCCGAGCATGAGGACCATTAATAATCTCTAACTTCATCTGGAGCGTCTAAGAGCAAAAAGGCACCCTAAGACAGTTCTCCAAGACAGAGGGAAAGGCTAAATGTGCAGAATCATGCTGAGCCTGAAGCTGTGGAACGAGGCACCGGAGAATGGAGTCATCCAGGATCAGACAGGGGGCGATGAAGGACTCAGGGGGCTTCACCAGCTTCTCTGCACATAGTTATAATTAAGACACCTCTACATCATTGGAACACTCAGGATCGATGGCCACTGTGTTAGACTGATCCAGTAATTCCATTACACTCAACTGTCATGACTTCTCAACTACTCTCTCTCTCGCTCTCTCTCTCTCTCTCATATTTCCTCTCTCTCTCTTGCTCCTTTTGTGAACATCCACTCTTTTGCCTATGCTGACTCGTCACTCCTCCCCTAGGAATGATGGGAGACTGAGAACCTCCCTCTCTCTCACTGTCTCTCTCTCTTTCTCGCTCTCTCTCTGTCTTTCTCTCTCTCTCTCTAGCTGTTCCTTCCTCTAATTGGAGTTTTATTTCCCACAATCAATTCATTTCAGCTCAGCTTCAGACACATTGATCCTCTGTCACTGATACCACGCACCGGGCCTATGTGCACACACTCAACACCCACCACAGGCACTATGAAATACAATATGGATTCAGTTGCAGAGTGATTGAACACTGAAAGGCGTGATTCTTCACTTAAAAACCAACCAAAGATCCATAGACTGTGTACTCTGAGACTGTGCACAGAACTTCGAATACACACATGTCCATATTCCCTGTTGACTGGTTTCTTTTTAACTCTAGACAGCTGGAGGAAATGATGAAGGAACAGTCCGGCAATTACTTACTTACACAGTCTCACAGTTACTCATGTTAAACCAGTCGATCAGAAAAGAAATTTACTTCTGCAGCAGTTAGTTAGTAATAACCAATTACCAACAGAACAGTGCAAACTCTACTCTACAAACTTTACTCATAAATCTTCTACTCCTCACCTCATTTAATGAAGGATTGTTACACTTGTAGTTACTTTCCAACAGGATTAAAGATTAATGTCAAAATTGTAACAGAATTTAGTCACAGATATATGTCTGCCCAGAGAGATTTGATGTGAATTGGTTTATTGTAGAGAAACTTACTGACTGACTGCTTTCTTGTCAATGTTGATCATAAAATACAGCCATTTTATTCACTATCAAAAACGGTTGGAGAACCCCCATATGTCTGAGTTTTTATATTATGTTGATAATAAAATAGTGAGAAATTTAAAATAAATAATTCTCTGGGACTATTTTGCCTTACTACACCCTGCATGTATCTTTCTACTGTGATTGTACATTAAATATATGTTTCAGGTCAAAACCTCCTCAAAACTACTGTTAAATTATGTCTTAGACATCAGGCAGTGCATTTATAACCCCCTCATGTAATGTGTTCCTGTGGTGTATTCATGTACAGTTGTGGCCAAAAGTTTTGAGAATGACATAAATATGGGAAATTGGAAAAGTTGCTGCTGAAGTTTTTATAATAGCAATTT
>JBBJLR010000111.1:19617058-19628369 GCA_037577145.1 Brachypetersius gabonensis
ACACACACACACACACACACACACACACACACACACACACACACACACACACACACACACACACACACACTCATATAATCTCTGTCAAGTATAACAGAATACAGTGCTTTGCAGCAACACATGAGTCTCAAAGCACTTTTCCATGTGTCTACAGGAGCTGTACCTTAACTGTCCTAAGTTACATCATGCTTTGCTTTTCCAGCGTATCTCAGCTTTTTAACAGTGTTTCTGACACATTGGAAGTGCAATTCTCTCCCCACAGTTTAAGGTCGGTGGTCACCGCATCCATAGAGTCAATCCAGAATTTTTTTGATCTATCAGGGTCTCTTTTATAATTGTGGACTTTTTTATGGTTTTGGTGAATTTTATTTATTTTTTTCTCGGCAATGTTTAGCTGTGCGATGAAAACCCAGCTAACACTTTAATAATGTCTTGGTCACCTTTGCATTTGAAAACTTCTAGCTAAACGTATCCTCTGCCCCAACAGAAAGTAGCACTTGTATTTCATCGACCTCCTAGTTGTTAGTTTGTATCTCCATTGTTGGTTTTTTTTTTTACATGGACAGTAAACCCCCTTTCCAAGTCTATCTGTTGTCATGACAACATTTTGACCAATCAAAAAGCAGTGACGCAGTCAGCTCGGTCGCAGCCCACTTTTGGTCTTGCCCTCGAGCACAGCACTGGTACGGTTCAGGTATGTCTCGCTTTATTTGGAATGAAAAAACATTTGTTTGCAGTACGGCACAGTTCCTTGTACCGACGGAGAAGCACCATAAGGTCACTCAGCCTAGCAGGCATCAGCTACAGAGGTATGCTTCACACTGTTTTGTGGAGCAGTTGAACTGCATTCTCTAGAGTGATGGCGTTCCATGCAGTACCTCTGGGATAAGTTAGAGTGACATTTGTAAAACTGATCATCCAACATCAGTACCTGACCTCTCCAGTGTTCTCGTGAGTGCAACCAAATCCTCACTGCATTGTTCCAACATCTAGTGCAATGATTTCACAGGAGAGTAGAGCCGGTTACTGAAGCAAATGAGGACACACTCCCTACTAAAACCCTGGGTTTTCAGAAGAAACGTTGAATGAGCAGATGTCTCCAAACTTCTGGACATGTAGGGTATATAAAGCGTACACAAATTCAGTCCAATAAACAGTGTGTCCCCACAGATATGAACCATTTCTCAGTATGTGTGGGTGTATGTGCGTGTGTGTTAAGAAGTGAAAGACACATTTACGCGTCTTGCATATCTCTGATGACTGCAGAGACATTAACTAGGGCATCAATGCAATCTTAACTAGGACTGACCACCTCTGTTTCCTCTCGCTCCCTTTCGCTCTCTTTCTCTCTCGATTTCTACTTCAGACAACTCTTCTACCGTCCTGTCCTTCTCTTGCCTCTCTTCATTGCGTTCCAGTTTTCTGTCACAATGAAGATCTGCACGCAGAGGAACACACATTTGAATATTCTCAGTTAGGCTCATGTTCTCACGCAGACCGTTAAAGTTTCAAAATGGTCTCTCCAGAGAAACTCAGGAACTCATTGCTGGCTGACTGCTCACCTGCCCCCATTTATATACTGACAATGATCAGCAAACAGCTTAAAGCATACAGTTTGGTCATTCCTGATTATATTCCTGCCCCTATATAATCAGGAATGACCAAACTGTACACAAACTCACTTACAGTACATAGATGATTGGAATGATGTTAAAGATTCAAAAATGTGGAAAGAGCAAAAATAAGATCAGCCTTATTTGTAAAGATATTACTAGAATGTGTCTACAAAATGCATGGTATTGTTGTTTTTCTTTCAGCTTTTCAGCAATTATGGAACTGAAACACTTTATTGTAGGTTTTCACTATCAAATCTGACCAAATACTGTATATAAAATGTGATAATGGAGACCATAAGTCCTAGCATATTAGATCCTTCTGCTCTCTTTCTTTTCATATTACATCAAACTTGTTTCTTACATATCCTTTTGTCACTGTGCTGTCCCTTCACACCTTCTCTCTTCTTCCACCAGCTCCTTTCTCTGTCCATCGCTCCACCTTCCTCCCTTCTTTTAGCTGCCCTCCACCCCTCGCTCCCTGTGGCTTCATTATCGCATGCAAAGCAGCACATGACAAAGACACACATCACACTAGGAGGTGGACGGCTGAGACCTTTTTACCTCAATATTTCTCTCTCTCCTCTCTCTCATACACTGGTGAAATACGGAGGGCCTTAAGAGAAAGAGGGTGACAAAGGGTGAGAGAGGGAATAGGGGTCAGTTTGACAAACGTAACTATAATGCCCCTTTATCAGTCTCCCTATCAAGTGTTTCATTTTCACTCCTGCTATTACTGCAGGAATACCTCACTGGTAATTGCATGGCGATAAATAAGGCCGTTTGTCCTCCTACCCACCCCCCACTGTCAGCGAAGCAGCTGCCGTATGGAGCACTCCTTCACTCTTTCATTCCTTCATTCACTCGTTCTTATAGAGGGGTAATACTTTTCCCTCCTCCTTTCCTCGCCGCGTGATTTACGCACGAGCGCAGGCGTCTCCAATCATACCATGTAGGACAAGTTGTTTGGCAGGGAATAATTTCAGACTGATTCCTTTTTAGACATTCTAATCTATTAGTGCGGCGTGATTTAGAGGGGCTGAGTAATGTGGAAGGTGTGTGGGGGGGTCCGTGTTGGTGACAATGATGTGAACGCACACCCAGAGCTTATCTACTACACCGATATCTACTGCATTCAAGCCATCCTCTCACAAACATTCAATTCAGTTCAGTTCTTTAGAAAATTATAAATTGCATCACGAAATTTCAAATTGCACCACCATATGATTTGATACAATTATTTTTGGAAGAATTTAGAATAGATGACTGTCCTAACTAACAGTATCCAGCTGTCATAAAAGGGCCCCATTTAGGGGGTTTGGGGGTGGCAGTGGTGCTCTGTATAGTGCTTATAAGGGACGTTCAAGGATGTTTATAACTGTCATTGCAAAACGTGCCAGTACGAGTGGCTATCTAATTCCAGTGGGGGCTAAACATTAGCTTGGTTTGCCTCTCCTGTCAGCACGTCCAGGCAAGTGGGTGGAATTTGGCATGACTAAATTGGTTAGAAAATTGGGCAAAGAAAAGAAATTCTAATTTATTACAATCAATTCAATCATTACATTAATGAGTGCAGCTGAATCACCAGCTTTAATTTCATGCAAAAAAGCAGCAATGTTTTTACACTCTTATATTCAGCATTGTTTAAACATTTTACGTTACATAGAAAAAGCAGGCACATACCAAGAATTTTACACACACACACACACACACACTCTCACAGATCTTTGTGATTTAGATGACATTGTTACGGGCGGGTTATCTGGCTAAATCCGGCTGAGGTGCTTTATGTGCCCACACCTCAGCACACGCTGGCCTTGGCGCTGAGCTGGGCAGTAGGCATAGCCCCTGGCCCAGGCAGGGCTCTGTCTCCCTGGGCCAGGCAGCAGCTGGCCACAGGCATTCCTGGCACCTCCAAGAGGGTCTGATTTCAAACCCAGCTCTTTCTTTCTGTTGCTCTCTCTCTCTCTCTCTCTCTCTCTCTCTCACTCACTTTCTCTCCTCCTGAATGCCTGGGGAGGTCTGGTCTACTTCTACTGAAAAATTTGACACATCTGTTCGGCCCAGCAGCTGGTGGGTGGGCTGGGGGTAATTGTCACACCTGATTGGGCAGTTAGTGCAGATTAAAGGATCTGATTGGTGGGCCGTGGGGCTGCTGCGTTTGACTGGGTGCTTTCTGGCAGCTCAGCACTGTTATTGGTTCTGTCAGAATCACTCATACTAACAGAGAGCTTGATAAATTCACCTGCTCAAGGCAGAAACCTTGGGCCAGCTCTACCTGACCAGCAGCTATAAATATGACTGCCTTGATGTTATTCTTTCAGTGCTCTTTTTTCTGTGGTGTATGCTTTTGACACATATAACCTAGATCCTCATTTTGATATTATATTTACTCTAAGTTTAGAACTGTTTTAATTAGGGATGCACCCACACTATATGAGAATCATCTGACAACAATATTTGATATTTTTCTGCAGATGCCGATGCATAAACAGTTCTTAACTATAGAAATCTACCTGGATAAGCATATATAAATGATGTCATTACTTCTATTGGGTTACAAATAAAATGAAGTAAACTAGTGTTGCCTGAACATGTTTTAAATATACCCTCAGTGAAACTAGACTGAGCAGAAAAAAAGGTCCAGTCATTTGAGTGCGGGTGTGTAAATAGGATGAGCCCCACCCCATCCTACATACGCACCAACACACAAATGACTGGACCTTTTTTCTAGGGTGTTTTGGCTTTGAGCATTACTTTGGTACTAAAATCAAATCAAATCTTAACCTGAGAATTAAAAATCTTATTAAATCTGACAATATGTGGCAAGTTATAACCCTGTTTTACCATTTACAAAGCAGTGTAATGATCTCACACCTAATCATGAGACTCCATAACCATTTTTGCTTGCTCTGTCTAGAGTCATTTGCTCTCCATCCAATATCAACAAACATTAGGACACTGCATCCAGGTTGAATAAAGGCTCCTCTAATTACCAGCTTATGGTCCTGCTGAGAGCCACACAGCGATCATCATCCCACAGTCATGCGGTCACACTTCTTATTTGGGTCTGCAGCGAGATACAATTGCACGAAAAACTTTCTCACTTCTGTCGAGAGCTGTGCAACCAATGCATCACTGGCCTAGAAAGAGAAATCTCTTATGGCTGAAGTAGTCAGTTCTTTGACATCATATTTCTGAGAGATGGGGACAGGAGCACACGCCGCCGACTCTGCGGAGACGCAGTCCCAACTTCACTAACAAGACGGAATGAGATGCAGCATTTTCTCATCACTTTAGAGCAATTTCCATCAAACACATAACTGAGTTTGATTATAAATAATTTTGCATATGATCACAGAATTTGGAGGGTTGCGTGTGGCAGGGGCTATTATCTGTTACCATAGAGACCTGCTCAATTCATTATTATTCATTAGCCTTAAGTCCATCAACTGGCAATCCACAAATGAGTAATTCTTACACCGCAAATGGTTTAAAATGAAAGAGGATTAAAATGAGGACCTGAAATGAGCGCAGCCGTAAAGCTGTTACCATCCACGCAACTAAAGTCTCAATATTCAGATCAGTATTAGAAAAGTGCCCTCTGGTAGTCCACACCAGCACAGAAATGCAGATACAGCCAGATCATCTTTTACTAAGACACACTCACACAGCCTTCTAAACACCACACTGTTCCCATTCAATCAGAAAATATGAGGTCATGACTATAGTGCTTAAGGGCACAATTTTAGAACAATATCAATACTGGAAGATATTTCCTTTAAAAAACTGGCATCAGATAGATGTTTAGATTGGACCAATATTTTTTTTATTATTTTTTTATATTTATTGTACTTTAGAGGAGCAAAATGTTTTTATTCCATTTGTAACTGTATAACTGTTACATTCGCAGGGGATTGGTTCTAAAACTCATTACCATTTTCACCCAAACACACGTTTTCCTTTTTCTTTTTTAAATTCTTTTAAATTGTTACAGTAGTACTGCTATAATCTGACTGATTTTTATTAAAGGAATTGTTTATCCTATGAAATTCTACATTTTATAAATGTTTATATATCATATATGTACATATATTAAATAAAGATATCGGCTTCAGCCCACAAATCCCATATCACTCCATCTCTAATAGAGCTGGAATTTCATTGTTATGGCATTTATAACTACTGCATATAAAAAATCCAAAATGCAGCGATGAGATTATATAAATTTGACTGATTAACAAATATCTCACCGTTAATGAAAGGCGAGTATCGTCTAAAATGCTCCTTTTAATCGAATAGCAAATTGATAACAGTTTGGAAAAGGTTAGTACGGACCAATTTGATTATGCAACTTCTTGATTAACGATTCATGCTTAATTGTTTTAGAAAGTGGGTTGGGGTGGGGTGGAGTACCTCTGCAGCCAATGGCAACATGCGGAAATTGGAAATCTAGAAAACTGAGAGAGTTTCTTGAATATTACGTCAAAGCAGAATTTCCTTGAGCACACAACAACTGCATCTGAAGAATAAAGGCATTAACACGCCGGGCCACAGCACTGGCGGAGCGGGATATATTTCAGCCTGCTGTCGGGATGGCAGTACAAGGTTGTGCCACAAGGCTGCAGATTTACGGGCGGGTCATGACGAAATGATCACAGTCGCATTGGGAGGTAATAGGATCATCAATAAGCTGCAGTTGTGGGGTGTAAAAATAGAACACGTGAACCGTGTCCGTCTCGTTCTGAAAACACATTTGTGAAATTCTCTGAGATCTTAAAGCAGAGGCGGTTGAGCAGCGGGCTGGTGATCAAGACAGAAGAAAGAATTCTAGCCAACTTTTCGGTGGGGGGCGAGGTTGGTTCATGCAGACAGGAGCTGGCGTTTGTTCAGCGTGAGATGATTCTACTCTGCATGACAAAAAGGGAAATAAAGTCTTTTAAAGATTAAAATTCTCTTTTAAGCTGAATGACAGCGTCCCCAGGCAGTTGCAAATCAGCACACAAGAACTTCAGGTGACAATTTTCTTCGTCTTTTATTTGTTTGTTTGTTTTTTTGTACCATCAGCACCCCAGAATATGAAAGATCTACCTTCATTGTTTCCTAAGCCCCTAATTCAAGACATAATTCTGCATATTTACTTGCAGTCCTTAACATTATGTTAATTCACTCATTCCTGCAACCCTGAACTTGACACTTTGTTACCTGACAGAAGGTGAAATGACTAAAATCGCAAAACCAGATCACACACAACAACAGGCCGTACTGTCTATGTGGAATAACGCGGGGCGTGTGTGTGCATAGATAAGCATTCTTGTGCGTTGGAGGGTGTATCTGATGAAAATGTGCTCAGACACCGGGGTCAGAAGCCTGGGTAGAGATCATAGTGTGTGAAAGAACACACCCACAGAAAGAATAAGACTCCTTTATGACACAGGTTATCACACTCTTCTGCTACACCATGGAAAAAGAAACCAGATTCACACTCAGACACTGAAAAAGGCAAAGGGTCCATAGATAATAAAGCCAAATGCGTTTCATTTGTCATTTAGCTGGAATCTGTTCAGTGTGTTCATGCACACACACACACACACACACACACACACACACACACACACACACACACTTCAATGAGTGAACTCTCTTCTGTGTAAATGGCGATGAGAAGATAAAATAAGCCCGGGGCGAGCATATCCTTAACTTCAGAGGAAAATTAAAGCCAGTTGCTGGAGGCCTATTTGATAAGATGATAGCCAGCTGTGAGGAGAGAAAATCACAGGCTGGATAAGGAAAAGTGAGGCAGTTTAAAGGGGCAGAAAAGAAAAGGAGGGGAGAGTGTGCAAGAGGGGGGAAGAAAAGAAGCTTTTGTCCCCTCAGAGATGTGCTTAGAGTTATTACCCCTTAGAGTTCTAAGCCCAACTCAACTTCCAATAATATCATGTGTAAAGCTATGGAAGAAACCCACAGGAGAGAAAAAGTTGATGTAGAGACTGTGCAGTTTAGCGTGCACATTTTAACACAGTAATAACCACCAGGCTTGGTTCCCAGTTTATCCTGTGTGAGTTTTCCTGCCACTGCATGCTTCAGACCCCTAAACGTCAAGCCCGTACCTTTCGCATGATCCACTGGTCCAGGACGAGCAGGCTCCACCAGAGCAGCCTCATGGCACCTTCCGATAGCTTCCTCCCACTGAAGATTAGTCCCGGTGACAGAACATACACCGAGCACCTCAACAAACACACACACAGCCGGAGGAGGAGAGTAAAACTCACACAGCAGCCGGAGGACAGTAAAACACACACACGGGCAGAGACGCAGCCTACAGTGGGTGCGTTTCCCCGGGAATGCGCGCCGGACTGCGGGAAGGAGTCTGCAGGACCTCGCAGGTTCAGCTCTGGAGCTCCAGGTACAGCTCTTCAGTTCCAGGAGCAGGTTCAGCTCTGGAGCTCCAGGTTCAACTTTTCAGTTCCAGGAGTACGTTCAGCTCTGGAGCTCCAGGAGCAGGTTCAGACCTTCAGCACCAAGTTCAGCACTTCAGCTTCAGGAGCACGTTTAGACCTTCAGCTCCAAGTTCAGCTCTTCAGCTTCAGGTGAGGTTCAGCTCTTCAGCGCCAGAGACGTCCGGTCCTTCACATCCATGCTGGTCCAGCCGGGTCGGGAGGAAAAGTTAGCGCGTGAGCGGCAGCAACTTGTGGAAAACTGATTTCATCAGCTGCGCGCGAGCTAAAACAACCCCACCCCCCCCTCTACACGCACGCAGAGAAGGGTCTCTCTCTCTCTCTCTCTCTCTCTCTCTCTCTCTCTCTCTCTCTCTTCTACCCCTCCTCTGTCCCTCCACCTCTCTTGTTTCTTCTTTTTGTTTCGCTTTTCTTTATCTCGCCTTTCTCTACCCCGTGTTTCTCTCTTTTTTCGTTTTCACACACTCTGTCCCTCGGTCTTTTCTCTCTCCCCGTATTTCTTTCTTTCTCTTCCACACTCTTCTTTTCTGTCTCTCGATCTCTTTAGTTTTTTCTCCGTCTCTCACTCTGTTTTCTCTTTTCGCTCTTATCGTAAGTTCTCTATCCTCTTTTTAAATCTCGTTCTCTGTCTTTCCCGTCTCTCTGGCTCAGTCTCTCGCTCATTCTCTTTTTCACTGCGTAATTATTTGTTTTTATTTATTCTCCTCCCACCCCCTTACTCTTAGTCTCGTTTCATCCGTCTTCTCTCTCTCTCTCTCTCTCTCTCTCTCTCTCCCTTTTCTGTTCTCCTTTCTGTCCCTTCCTTACACCTCAGTTCTGTTTGTCTTTCTTTCTCTCGTTCTCTTTTCGCCCTTTCGATCTTCTATTCGTTTTATTTTTATCTACTCTCTCTCCCTGTCTCTCTCTGTCTCTATCTTTCTTTTCTCAAGATCACGTTACGAACAAAAACCACGAGCACACAGCTAGAGTCTGTTTTGCAAACAGGTTTCAGGATCAGGACTGAAAGTTTCAGCTAAAAAACCAAAAGACCACCCTGAGACAGAGAGAGACAAAGAGAGGAAGATAGAGAGACAGAGACGAACACACAGAGAGAGAGAGGGGGGGGGTAGTTGGAATTAGACAGGCAGGAAGAGAGAGACAGACAGAGACGGAGAGAGAGAGAGAGAGAGAGAGAGAGAGAGAGAGAGAGAGAGAGAGAGAGAGAGGGGAAGCTGCTTCTGCAGGGCGGTAGAGGGCAGAGGGACCGGGGCAGTGAGAGCCGAGCTTCCACAAACAGATCCACCAAAACTTTTTGTCGTTTCAGACTCCGGACCACGCGAACACGGCGGCCCAGCAGCGCCCCCTCGCGAGGGACTGCTCAAAAATACCCCTTTTCATCACGGTGGGAGTGTCAAGTTGCAGACACCTGCTTCAACTGTGCCCAAATATTAAGCTTGAGCAGTTTAATAAAATAAAGTATTTTAAAGTTACCCCTTATACGTGTGAACAACTTCTTCCTTATTAAACCCATTCACCAAGAGAAGCAGTGGGCTGCCACCAACAGGGCACCCAGGGAGCAGTATGTGGAGATGATACCTTACTCAAGGGTAACTCAGTGGTGCAACTAGCAGTCCAGGGTTCACCCAATTGAAGCAGAGGGCAGCCACCAGGAAGCAAAGGGTGGGGATGGTTCCTACCACAGTGGTGTCACTGGCAGTCCTGGGATTCAAATCCGTAACCTTCCAATCACAGGGACAAATCCCTAACCATGAGCCCACCAGCTGCCCCGCCTGAGGCATGATCAAAAGGCAAAAATTAGAAAAAAAATCGAAATGATCCATGTGATCAAAGTTTAGAGGGGCCCAATGAGTTCAGGCTGAAAATGTGTGGCTCCAGGCTTTGTGGTTGGCTGCAGCTCTGCCTCGCTGAGCCTTTGCCTCACTCTGTATTGAAGGTGGCAGGTGAGTTTGGTCTTCTATTTCAGAGCAGCTCTGCCAGCCGCTTTAGCACAAATGAGTCAACATGGCTGGAACAAATGAGCCCAATTTTCTCCTACATGTACACATCATGGCTCCCCGACTCTCTTCACCCCTCCTCTACTTTCCAAGCCAGCGCACACCCATTCAAACACTCAGAGTGGAAACAGTGTGGAGTCAGAGTAGAATGGAAATAAAAAGCAGAACATTCGCAGCAAAGTAGCAAAAACTGGGTTGAACATTTCAAACTGAAGTTTGGTTGAAGCCTACACCAAGAATCTGTTTGGCCTAGTGGAGCTCCATGTGGACTATGGCTGTTTTAAAACAGGCAATATAAAAAATCAACAGGAGGTACAGTACTGGCCTACTTTGTCACTTTTATTCGTCCAAGTCAAGTAGGATTTCTTGACATTTCAGCCATATACAAAGTACAGAGTGAAGCTAAACAATGTTCCTCCAGGACCATGGAGCAACACAAGAACAAAAACAAAAATAACACAGGACTACATGCAAATAGAAACAGAGTGCAAAAAAAACACAACAAGAAAGCATAAAAAAATATTTAATTCAGTCGACTTTTAAATGAATACAGTAGTGTTCTAGCAGAGGAGTCATTAGGTGTGCAAAATGTAAAATATAGGTAGGCTGTGATTACTAATAATAATAGCAGCAGGACTGAGAACGGTTTATAAATAAAAGGTGTTTACAGTAGCAGTTGTGGTGTAAGTTGTTTAAGGCAGAACACTCCAGAGTGTATAAATAGTGGAGAAGGAGGAAGTTCAATCCAGCGGTGTATTTGCTTGTGTGTGTGTGTGTGTGTGTGTGTGTGTGTATGTGTATTTGTGGGAACAGTTTATGATTCAGTTCTGATTGAGGAGTCTGATGGCCTGAGGGAAGATACTCAGGCAGTGAAAACCTGTATACTACAGAACCTTTTGCCAGATGGGAGGAGGGAGAAGAGAGATGAGAGGTGTGTGGGGCTGAAGAGGGTGTGTGAGAGGTGTGTGTGGCTGAAAAGAGTGTGTGGGGCTGAAGAGGGTGTGTGAGAGGTGTGTTGGGCTGAAGAGGGTGTATTAGAGGTGTGTGGGGCTGAAGAGGGTGTGTGAGAGGTATGTGGGACAGAAGAGGGTGTGTGAGAGGTGTGTGGGGCTGAAGAGGGTGTGTGAGAGGTGTGTGTGGCTGAAAAGAGTGTGTGGGGCTGAAGAGGTTGTGTGAGAGGTGTGTTGGGCTGAAGAGGGTGTATTAGAGGTGTGTGGGGCTGAAGAGGGTGTGTGAGAGGTATGTG
>JBBJLR010000111.1:19646990-19658319 GCA_037577145.1 Brachypetersius gabonensis
ACACACACACACATACACACACACACATACACACACACACACACACACACACACACACACACACACACACACACACAAACACATGCATGCAGAGATTTAGATTAGGAACTCATCATCATTTATACTGGGACCATTGAATCTTGTGCAGACAGAGAGACAGAGAGAGAAAAAGAGAGAGAAACAGAGACAGAGAGAGAAACGCTAATACAGAATAGTGAAATTTCCAAAATGTCACTAAACAACAATACAAATGTGTGTATGCATTTATATATACTGAAATAATAATAACAACAACAACAACAACAACAACAACAATATTATTATTATTAGTAATAATAATAATAACAATAATAATAATAAAAATAATACAAATATATGTTTAAATTAAGTAACTTGTGTTTTTGCTAGTAGAAAGATAAATTTGGCCTCAGATAATTTGCACAGTTTTATACACTCGTTGGCTATTTCAGCAGAAGCACCTACCGTACAGGCGAACATTTGCAAATACAGTGACTGTTGCCCATCTGTTGCTGCACAATTTATCAGCCCCATGTACCCTTTCCATAGAAAAAGACCACCATAGGACACATGATTACCGAGTATTATTTGAGTGCTGGATCATTCTTAACACAGCAGTAAAAACAGCATGGTAGTGTCATGGTAGTGTGTGTGATATAAATGCATGTAGAGTGTTGAAAGTGTTACCTACAAATTTACACATTTGGTGACGATGCTGCTTAGATTCTAAAGGTCAGCTCTATCCTGTCAAATGTCTTGTAAAATGTATCAGCGCACAGAACTGGAACTATTACATTGATTAACATTTTTGGTCCTGACTGAGAACAGTGTGAACATTCTCTGCAAAACACAAGCAAACAAATAAACAAATGAAATAAGTTACTGGCAAATCAAAACCTTGTGTCCCCATTTTTTGTTGTTCTTTTGAAGCTTGGTGCTCTCTGGATGCCCACGGTTTCCGTAGCTTCTAGCTTTCCATTTTTTTCTCCTTTTGGTTTGCCCAGAGATCACATTTATGTTTGTCCTCATCCAAAGCGAACAGTTAGTTTATATGATCAGCAGTAGACAGCCATGGTACTAGTGTGAAGTACTGTAATCTGGACACTGCAGGGACTGTGTAGAGGTTTCTTTGTGTTATTTGTCTGCTGACCCACCCATTACGTCTCTTGCAGGAGTGAAGCTTTTGAAGGGGACAGACATTCACCAGTCAAAATATCCACTCAGGCTGAACATTTTTAACTCTGTGTTGTTTTGATTATTGTTTTGCTATTTGAACTATTAAAAAGACTTTTCTTTTTGACAATTATAAATGACAAATTAAGTGTTAAAGATTTTTCCAAAGACCAACGACAATTTACCTGTTTCAGAATATCCCATATTTTGCACCCTGCTTTTACAGGTTACATTAACGCCCCCCGGGAAAGACAAATGTGTACAGAAAACATTCTTTGCTTTGTCAGTGTTAAATAAAAAGTGTTGTGGAGCAGCATGGATTTGCTGTATGTGCTACCTCACTTCTGGTGTAAAAACGGCATAAAAAACAGATGTTCTCCATTTAGAGCTCGGGCTTTAGCAGATGAATTTCATTCACTGACGGAGCCGGATGTGTGGGCACATGAGAATTGCAAGTCCAACATGCTGAATACTTGCAAGTTTCTGACAGCATGTTAATCACAGACGCAGCACAGCGCAAAAGAGAAGATGTGATATTGCCTTATATGCATTATATCAGTCAAAGATTTGGGTACAACTATGGAAAGGTTTCGTTCTTTTTCTTTTTTTTTCTTTTTATATTATCTCAAATGGCACAGATTTCAAGACTATGAAATAATTTCTGGAGTAAATACAGTCAGTAATACTGGCTTTCTGCCAAATAGGACCTCACAACACACTCGACTCGCTCAAATGCATTAATGAGCACAGATATCCCACCAAATTAACTTTTAATGAAGCACATATTATAATTAAGATGTAACGATCATGGTTATGCAGTTTCCAACTATAATTTCTGACAACTCCAGGCCTGGCAATCTACCACAGGAACGTACCCTGGAATCCAGTTTTGGCAAAATAATCTAAGAAAAAAGGTCACAGATAGCACAAAATCTTATTCTGTTACACATTCGTCATAATTATTGACACCCCCCACCCTCCATTCAGCATTTCATGCCGCCCCCTTTTGGCAAGAAAACAACACCTTTATTCTTCGTTTGCCATGTTTTATAAGACTGGGTGAATTTGAAATTTGAGTTGGCATAGTTAACAGTTAACATAGTCATAATCTCTGTCTTACGTTCTATGAAATTACTTTATAGTCCTATAGAATCACTTTTTTAAGGCATCTTTAAGCATTTTTCTGTTAAAACACAAGTATTTTCAAATACATCTTCACATGGACAACGCCACACTGCACTTGTCACCCTTTACTCTTCCTCTCTTTCCCTGTCAGTGCACAGTATTTCCATTCATATGAGCTTGACTCCTGAGAGAACGTTTTGGCAAACAGATATTTAATATCAATTTGCCTGTTGCCTGTAGTAATGTAGGATCCATGGTTCACCAGGCGGAGAGTGAGGGACACCCGGCTGATTCATCTACTACCAGAGTGTGATACTGAGCCATTATTTATTTGCAATTGAAGAGGCACCTTGGAGGTCCAGTGTTTATTTTACTCGCATCAGTGCTGAGGCACCAGCCTGGAGCATGCAGCTTACTGCAATACACCTTTCTCAGCGAAAACACCAGTGCATGTGTAATTAAAGACAGTTTGCGCACACTGTTAAAAAAAATTGTGTGTTTAAAAATTACACTAGCACTATCATCACAAGATCACAGGTTCCGTCCCCAGTGGTGCCACCGCTATCCACTGCCATGAAAATCACCGCTGGCTGTGCTCTTCCTGGGTTGCATTAGTAGCAGTTTGAGAAGATGCTTTATGCGAGTCAGGGAAATAAATTGTTCATCACTCTCCCAGCACTGATGGTACTGTATGAATGGGTGAGTCCTACCTAGTGGGTGGTCCTGGGAACAACTAATCTAGTTGGACTAAAAAACTCTTTGCCTGCTTTATGAATCAGGATGCATTACATTATTTTTATGTCACTGAAGTATAAGATTCTTATACAGCAAGTTAAAGCAGAAAGTCATAACAGGAAGCCATTCAAAGCATTTACTTTAGCTGGTTAGCAAACTACATTACTAGAGATAAGCAAAATGTTTTAACAAATCTTTTTTATCAGGCAAGTTGCAGACTTCATATGTGTGCTGTGTGTTTTGGCGTGTATCTAAATACCTTTAGCTCTATTTAACAAATTCTAGCACTATGTAAGGGAAAGTAAAATGACAAATTTGGATTTGAGTATGTGCTCACACACACTCTCCAATGTCTTGTTAGAGTTAGGCTTAGAGAACCATTGCAATACTGTTTAGTTCTTGTGGTATTATCTTACAAATTTTGTTTATGTTCACCAAACAGTTCAAATGGTGTAAATGAAAAAATATCAGCTGAATATTTTGCCACAATTGAAACTAACATTAGCACTTCCATGGCAAGTGGGTAAACACTGGGGTACAGGGAATTTCCGAATCATGGTGGGTATTTCACACACTAACTACAACTCTCCGACGCTGTCTGCAATAAACAAACCAAACAAGAACAATAAAAATAGCCCACAACAATAGTACATGTTGTTTCTCCACAACTAACCCAAAATGCCACTTTGAATGATTACTGCAGTGTCAAAAATATCCAACCCCCTAAAAGGAATTCCTCATAAGAGCACACTTTTGCAAATTAGGTGTTGTCTCAAAAACACCTGATGTAACTTATGAAGGGCACCATTCGTTGTATCATGTGTACTTACTTCAGTATCCTCAAAACCACATGAATAAGCCACAGAAACAAAACTGGAACTTTTCAAGTATATGGATCAGGAGTATGTCTGGAGGAGGAAGAATGAAGCAACCTGCCCTTGTGGCTTGATGATGATCATTTTGAGTGCAGTTGTATGTTTGTGGTTGTGACATCACAGCAGCGATGCATTTAAAATGTCCTGTTTTTGCAGCTTCTTTCAAAATAGTAGATTGTATCACTGGGGTGGATGATTTTTTTCCATGATATGGACTACCGTGTTATGGTCTCTGTATATGCATTGTTCCAGTCTTTCCAAGCATGCAGATACAGTGTTGACATAGCAGCTAGTCTCGAGCCAGAGTAGGAATGTGTACTCAGTAATGAGGCTCAAGAAGGGAGAGGACAGGGAGAGAGAGAGAGAGAAAGAGAGAGAGAAAGAGAGAAAGTGAGAGAGATATTGTGCATATCCCTATACGATATGGCTAATGATGGACCGCAGGTGTGTAAATACTCTGCTCCTGTCCTGCTGCACGACTGGCCCACTGTACTTCTACCATGTGTCAATCAGCCAGAAAAACCAGCATATTTTATTCATTACACTCCTTTACTTTTGTAGACAGGGCAACTCTCTGTCTTCCTCTCACTCTCTCTTCTTTTAAACTCACACTCCCATACACACACTTGCAGATTTCCGAATACACACTTTCTGTATCCTGGGGAGCTTAATGATGTATTTTCGAGGTGGACTGGAGAGTGGATCTTCTTTCCCCGATGAATAAGAGGGAAAAAACTAAGTGTAAGATTGAGAGGGAATGATGAACGGAATGGATAAAGAGAAGGATGGAGCAAGGAATGGTGTCCATATGCTGTGGAGAGATAGAGAGAGAAAAAATCAAATGATGTGAGAAAGCAGTAGACCATAGAGGAGCAGAGAACAAGAGGTACGGACCTGGTGAAATAAAAATGATGTGTGTGTTTGTGTGTATGTGTGTACATAAGTGCATGCGGTTTGAGGGGTGCTTGAAAACCAGCTTCCTTGTAATTTGTGCATGAGAGTTAAATTCTTGTAGCAATGGGATGCAACAATCTAAAATTGAGTTCTGTGTGTGTGCACATGTGTTTGTTGTGTATTTTCAAAATAAACATGCTCTGATTTTGTTAAAAAGGGAAATGTTATGGACTGGATTAGTACTTAATATTACTGAATGTGCATACTTTTTATATGTACATGTATATGTGACAAACCACAACATTACTCTTGTGCCACCAAAATATATCTGATTCACTGAGGCATGTACTGAGGCCACAAAACCTCTGAAGTTATCCTGTAGTACCTGCACCAAGATGGGTCCCACATCCCACAGTCACTAGATCTGACGGTGGAGCGGGGGGGTTGGGGGGAATGGGGTGGGGTGGGGGGTCACCGTTCTACATCTCACCGGGGGTGTTGTCCTGGATGTGTGTGAGGGGTAATGAATGATTTTCTGCTATAATGGTTCTGGCACCCATGCTCAAACCATACTTAAACAGTTTCTGCAGTGTGGCAGGGCACATTATCCTGCTGAAAGAGGCCACCGCCTTTAGGGAACGTTGTTGCCATGAAAGGATGTACTTGGTCTGCAACAGTGTTTAGGGAGGTTCCACATCTCAAAGTAATGGCCTGATTATTTGAGGCCATTACACATGAATTCAAGACCCAAAGTTTCCCAATAGAACATTTCGCAGAGTATCACACTGCCTCTGCCAACTCATCCTCCTCCCATAGTGCATCCTGGTGCCATCTCCTTCTCAGGTAAACGATGTACACACACTTGATCATCCACACGATGCAAAAGAAAATGTGATGCTTTGAACAAAGCCACCTTTTTCTATTGCTCTAATTTCTGATGCTGCACGATGTAATCACCTTTCAATCATAGCCGGCATTAACTTTTCAACAGTTTGTCTTACAGTAGCTCTTCTGTGGGTGAGCAGATAAGAAAGACTTTGCTTTCCAGACCCATCAGTGAGTCTTAGGCAGAGGCGGACTGGCAATCTGTGCGTTCTGGAAAAGTTAAGAACGCCCGCCATTGGTCTGTAATTCCTGCCCGAGACGTGGCCGAAACGTGCATACCATGCCCCCACCAACCACAGCCGTTGGCCTGTATGTCTCAGCGGAGATGCGCGGACCAATACCAAACCCCACCCCCCCATTCACGGCCTAGACACAGACAAATGCGCACCCCATTTGAAGTAGATTATCGGTTTGTTTGTTTTTCTCTCTCCCTCTATCCTCCTTTTCTTTTCCTTTTTTTTGCTTCTCCCCCTCCATCTGTTGACTTTCTCCCCAACTTTTTAGTTTTTTGTTTTCTCTGTCCGGTCTTGTCTGTCATATTACGCTTCATTAAAAGTATATAAAAAAAAATTGTCCCAGGTCTTAAGTACCCACATCCCTGTCATAGGTTCACTAAATGTCCTTTCTTGGTCCACTTTTGGTAGATCCTGACTGTTGCATACCAGAGGACACACTGCCGTTTAGAAATGCTCTGACTCAGTTTTCCAGCCAGTTTCCTGCCACACTCTTGTTAAACTCACTCAGAGTTTTTCACTTTTTTTTTACTATTTTTCTTCCAACAGATCAATTACAGGAACTGACTGTTCACTTGCACCCCTTGATGGTTGCCACTGCAGCAAGATAATCAATAATCATCTCTTCTTGCCAGGCAGTGGTTTAATGTTGTGGCTGATGATGGGACATAACTTTGGAACATAGCTTTTTTAGATTTAGACTCTACGTAAATATTGCACGACATTATTACATATTAATACATGTGAACAATACATGCAGACAAATGTATTTTGACATTGTTTAAAAACAAAGCTGTGTGTGCGCTTGTGTGCATGTGCGTGTGCGTGTGTGTGTGTGTGATGAATAGCAGAACAAGAGTTCATCTGTCTTGTTTCTGTCCACTATTGAAGAATAGATAAGGAGGGATGATAGAGGAGGAGTGCAAGAGTGAAAAAAGAGAAAGGAAGCTATTACAGATGCACTGCAGGAGACTCAACCCTATCTCCAGTCCCAAAATGTACACACACACACACACACACACACACACACACACACACACACACACACACACACACAAACAGCTTCTGCATTATTCAGTCATATCCCACTGCTCTCTAGAGCTGTTGCAATGGACACAGACACACACAATATTTGCTCCTAACCAAACACATGTGACAAAGCAACTTTGTTTTGCAAATATGAAATTCATTTCTGTCCAAAAAAAACACATCTAGAGAAAAGTTTCTCTCTGAAGAAAATTGTGAGAAGAAAAAAAAAACACGCCAAAAACCAATATGTTTCTAAATGAATGGCCTGTATTGCATTCGGCTGTATATTATTGAAGCGCTCACATGAAACGAAACACAGATTCCCTCATTTCAACTCTGCGGGCGAATCTAGAGAGACAAAACATGCTCTTCTGTCCGAGTCGTTCCACTCCAGCGAGTGAAATTCGCTCTCTGATGAGACGCCGCTACCTCCCCCAGCCAGACCCCCACAAAAAACGACTCGAGGTTATTTTCCAGTCTGACTGTCCCACTGAGTGACGGTGTGTGAGTCTTCAGAAACCCTCTCTTATGCATGCAGCGAGACACACACACACACACGTGTACCCACACACAGCGTCAAAATTCTCTATTTTACAGTGACTTGTCAAAATGTGATGTGGTATGTCGAAGAAGAAAAAACACGTTTAAGAAAGAAAGATCTCCAAAGCAAGATGTTCTCACTGCTGACTAAAAAAAGCCTGGTGTGAATCAACAAAGAACTGACAAAGATTGAGGTTTTATTAGAAGTGGAGATTTAACAGCAGACAAGGAAAATGTGATACTGATGCCAGCTTGTTTACAAACACATTAAAGAACTTACTTCCTATGTATTTGGGTGGTGACACCATTGATGGTGGTTAGCTTTGTTCTCCAGCACACTGCAGAAGAAACGGCAACTGCGAGGTTAATGTTTATGAGTAGCTTAAATGTAATTGTTATTTACATATGATTATAGTGGGTGAACCATACAGTGCATTTTCTGCATAGTTGCTGTATTTTTTTATATACCAAATTGATCCTGGAGGTAAAGCAGTGGGCAAATGACAATAGCGTCCAAGAAGTAGAGTGTGGGGATGACAGCTTTGCAGTCAAACCCACTTGAGAGAAACAGTTGTCATGGTTAGTATTTGCAAATGCTTTGATATCATTAACTGTCAGTAGTATAGTAGTTCCTTCATATCTGTGGAATTTTGAGGAACTTTTGAGGAATATGTATTAAATGGGGATCAGGCCATATAACATTCCTTTCTTTGACAAAGTAAAAGATCTACAGTGGTCTCATGTCATTTTCCTGCTGCAAGGTAGGCTATTATCTAATATTTTTTGAGGCATTTGGTTGGGTATGAGCCATTAAGATACTTTTTATTTCTTAACCCATCCTACTGCTGATGCTCTTATCTGGTCACATCATCAATAAAAAGCCAGTTCTAATACTCATACTGGCCTCTCCCACCATGTATCCTAGATGAGGCGTTGTACTTGTGATAATTTTTTTCTTTATACTTCGCTTGTTCCATCACAGAGCACTGGTTCACCAACCCAGATCCAGTTCACCCATAAACTACTACACCTGCTCCAAATAATAAAAGGAGAGTTCAGATGAATTTTCAACATTTCTCTGCTGTCAGAGTGATAAGATGTACACAAAATCAGACCAGAGAAACTTACAGAGTCAATATTATTCACAGCAGAGGCAACAGGAACCAAACATTGGAAGAGTTTAAATACCATGTGGTGCTGCCCACAAAAAAAATCTCTCTGACTCTTTTCTATCTCAATGTTGTAATTATGCAGAGCTTAATGGAAAAAATGGATTTATGAACTTGTGGATGTGGTTTAGCCCTCAGTCCTCAACCAGAAATGTATACACCACACTGCTTTCTGATTGGTTGAAATGTTGTTATGACAGACTAACTTGGCAACAGATTTCTTTTGTTGTTTTACTATCTGCGCAAAAAACAAACAAACAAAAAAAAACTGCGGAAAGATAACCCAGCAACTGGGAAGTCAACAAAGTAAAAGTATTACTATCTATCTGGGCTGAAGATAAATTTCATAAAATTGACAGGCAAGTATTTCAGCCACAAGGCTACTACCACCCACCAACAAAAGCGACTTTCTGTTGGTACGACTCCATGGACATGGTTTTGGGGCAGCAACCCTTCATAAACTGTGGGGAGAGAAAATCAAAGCCTGCCATGGCAGTACAGTTTAGGAACAGCACGTTTCCTGCATGCCTCTGGAAAAGTGCCTAAATGTGTGCTAGAACAGAGAATGTAAGATGGTCCTAATCACAATCATTAATCAGAAGACTGTCCCCAATCCTTGAGCAGCACTGCCAAAGAACCCCATGCTTAACACATCTTTACTCCTGACAGACCTTCAACAAACAACCGATCCTGTAAATCAGAAAATCAGCGAAAGCCTCAGAGCAAAGCTGGGCATAATTGCAGGAGTTAATTGAAAACATAAAGAAAACATTCTTCGATGAAAATATTTTTAAAGTGCACAAAAGAGACTGAAAATGCATGTCTGCAACACACTCCAGAAGAATCCATAATGGACCTTTATTTATCTTAGGAACTATTACCTGTGTACTGCAAATCAAAGCTACCCTGCAGTGTGTTTATAGACATGTAAGAGCGCATTTGAGGTGAAGCAAGAAAATGTGCAGAAGAATAAAACTCAGAATTGTTTTCATTGATTTTTAACCCACGCAGGTCAGTTTTTCAAAGAGGAGATTAAATCAGAATATTGAATCTTAGACACACACAAACACACACACGCACACCCACACCCACACACACACACACACACACACACACACACACACACACACACACACACACCGAATTTCAGCTACATCAGCAAGAAAAAGGAAAAGAGAGGCAGCTGGAACTGAAAAGAGTACGGGAAGTTAAAAAAGGACAGATGAAAAATTTCAAAATATGTACCCCCACCTCTCGTAATCAGAGATTCAACTTTAGAGACCACAGTAAACTAACATGCACACACAGTTCACACATGCACACACACACACACACACACACACACAAAACTAAATATATGCAGTACACACACACACACTCTCATTTCCAGTTGAACCTGACCACCAACCATGTTTTTGTTTGTTAAGCCATTCAGAGTTTAATCATTTAAGCATATGAAAGTATTTAATCAGGCCTTAATCAGTGAAGAAACAGGTGCAGATGATCGGGCGGTGATCAGTATACTGGTGGTGCTGAATGCTGAGTGGTTGGACCTTTTTTTTTTTTTTTTCCGGCCTGTCAGTAACACAGATAACACAGATGTGTGTGTATAGCTGTGCTATCATAATTCACAGCCTTATTTTAAATGTATTTTTTTAATTAATTTAAAATTATTTCTTTAATTATTATCTCTTTTAATTAAGTAAACTGACAGACAAGGCCGGACAGGGCACACGGAAAGGGAAGGAACACAAACCCAGGAGAGAGGGAAAATGGGGGGATACAACACATGAGGGGAGAGATAGGAAAGAAGAAGGAAAAAAAGGAAAGAAAGGGAAAGGAGGATAAAGAGAGAAGAAAAAAAAATAAAAGAAAACCAAACAAACAGATAATCTGCTTCCATACCTGCTGACAAAAAAGAGAAAACAGAAGAAGAAACAACAGCAGAGAAAAAGCAGCAATATGTTACCTTGTACTGAGCAGCAACAGAACTAATACTGTGAGTGCTTGTGTGCACACCTGTGTGTGTGAGTGTGTGTGTGTTTGTGTGTGTGTGAGCGCGCTTGTGTTCATAAGGTTCCTCCATGTAAATGTAAATGGTTGTACCTCTTTTATCTAGGCACCTTTAGGCACTTCAGTCTCTTCAATATATGATAAAAACGTTTGACAGGCGTTGCATTGTATTTTTACACCAATAAGGCTTGGTGATTTAAAGCTAAAACACAGCAGTCTAGCCACTGGTCCCAGTTAAACGTGTAATTGTTGATGTGTACCTGTACATAGCGGACACAGAAATCTGAAATGACAGTCACGCTACATTTCACAGCAACACTGTACTTCTGTTAACTACACCATGAACAGAACAAGACCAGTTGTCAGTTCAATATTAAATATCAAATTGAAACCGAAACCCAACCCCAACCCCAGAGCACTAATGCAGCCTGGGCTTTCTGACCAGTAAGTAATGGAGAATTAGTGGCCATTTAAACACTCCTTCAGACCTATCCAAAATCCAGCTAACTCTAAAAAAGAAAATAAAGAGCAAGTACATAAGTAAGTGTCTAGTATGGGGAGACAGCGAGCGAGAGAGAGAGAGAGAGAGAGAGAGAGAGAGAGAGAGAGAGAGAGAGAGAGAGAGAGAGAGAGAGAGAGA
>JBBJLR010000111.1:19669353-19680329 GCA_037577145.1 Brachypetersius gabonensis
GTGTGTGTGTGTGTGTGTGTGTGTGTGTGTGTGTGTGTGTGTGTGTGTGTGTGTGTGTGTGTGTGTGTGCGCTAGGGTGGCTGTTGGGGGGGTTGAGCAAAGGTAGGTGGGTAGGTGACCTTTTCTGTGCTGTAGAGGTGGCATCTTTCTGACAGTGTGACAGAGAGAGCAGGAGTCTGCCTATAATGGATGAGCTCTTTCAAGGTTAACACCTCTCTCTCTCTCTCTCTCTCTCTTTCACACACACACTCTCTCTCTTCTTATTCCTCACCCTCCCACTTCCTACTCGCCCCTCACAGATGTGGCACTGCCGTACTGCTCTCCTGTCTCTTCCTTTACTTCCTCCACCTCTCTTTCGCACCCCTCAACCCAACCAGCTCACACATCTTTTCTTTCATTTCACTTTTATCTCATTCTCTTTCATTTCAGCAGTGTCTTAGTGTCTAATTCTCACTCTTCACCCACAGACATTTCCTAAAAACGGATCTCACTGCTATTCTTCCTACTTCAAAACATGAGCACATTTTTAGTGATGGTAGAAGTCATGTCCAGACTAATTTATGAACTGAAAAACTGATTTACACCTGAGTTGAATTTTGTCCAGAATGAAAACTAGCTGTCAGAATAAAGCATAGAGCAATTTTGCAAAGGTCATTATTTATGTTATTTACATGAGATATATTCTCATATCTAAAGTTCACCAATATATGATGTCATAAAAGTTCAAACTTCATAAAAAGCACATCACTACTGTATTCTGTGAATGGCCACTCTTAATGAAATGTTGCAGGCTCATTCACTGCAGGCAAATAGATGCTAGTTACCCAGTTTTAAACAACATCTCTGTTCATCTATTTTTAAAATACTTTTTGTCTTTAAATCTTTACAAAATTCAAAATTCTAATGCTTCTCTTTCACCTCTTGAAGTGGTCTGTTCATTTAACTTCTCACACCTTGGGCCAATTTGTAGAATCTGCTTGGACCCAGCAGATTGCTTTGTATCGTTTTAGCCTCTGCTACAGTCATAATACACACCACAATACTATACAATTAGTTCATTTATCACTTTAACAATAATGGCAAAAAACTGTAAAACAAATCTAAAAATCTTAGAAATATTACATTAATGATTAGCATGCCTGGCTAAATATATACAGATGTACATATTACAGTAACAAGATCCAGACCTCACTGAGCAGACCTCTCAGGCTCATGGGGACCATATGGATATCAGAGCTGACTTCAGAGCAGCTGATTTCCTTCATTGTCTTCCCTAATAAAAAAAAAAGAAAACAATTAGCATTACCATCTTTTGCGTCATCATGTGTTAGCTGAGAACTGTATACAAACGTTACGTTGTACCTGCATACTTAGCGTTTAAGTGTGCTGTGTTAGCATCCCAGAGCAGATATGAAATCCAAAAAGGCTCTCACTTCTGTGACAAACGCCATTCTATCCTCATCCATCACAGGTGCCAAACTCAAACACTCATCACAAAGTTTGCAGATCCCTGCTGTTCTCATTCCGCTTAATCTCTCTTTCTTGTTCCACGGTTGTGTAGCACGGACGAATATTAGGTCTTTGTTTTTTTCTGTATTGGCAGTGAAAAGATGCTGAGCGGCAGTAACAGAAGCGCTACATTAATTAAATACAGAAATTTGCCTTACTCACTTTAGTTGGCAGGATGGGTGCTGCTAAGATTGATGAACTTCCTCTGGTTACGGCAGTGCTGCGCTACATCTATATCAGAGTTTAATTGAGACAGAACATGCTTTAGATGAGTAGTATATATTAAGACGCCAGTTTCTGTATTCTAATCTCACCTCCTCTTATTTCCCTGAAATCTGCACTTTGCATGGAAATGATATTCCCCAGTCGAACGCAGCAGTAATGCTAACGTGAGCATCAGGAGTCTGGTATGTGAACAGAAGTGATGAGAGGTAGAAAGGTATCTTGGGACAGAGATGGACTTTTTCATATAAGGAATTTCATGTGGCTTTTTCTTGACTAACAGAATTCATTAAAATGTTAATAAACCGCTGAAGTCCTGTATGATTAGGCAGACTGGGTTAAGGTCATTTAACTGTCAAAATACAAAGGCTACAAACATTACTATTAGTCACCACATCTGACAAAGTTTGTTGAGTTGTGTAGGGTATTTTTTTAGGCTGCCAGTCTTATAATGTCAGTCCAGTGTTAGACTGCATGCCACATAAACTGCATTTTGGCTCCATAATATATATCCAGTGGGAGGATAACAGAACATTTGAACTCTAAACTGAGACCTATAGGAGCAGGGGAAATTGTTATTACCATTAATGTCCATATATATATACATTCAAAGGCTAAAACGTTTTTCTAATGGCATTCATAATTAGATCTATAGGAAAACCTGAATTGTTGTTATTACATTGACAATATGACAGCCTACACAAGTCTCGGACCATGCGTTTGTAATATTTATTGACACAGTATTGTCATCTGTGGTGTACTTCTGACAGACTGCTGTTCTGTAGCAGAAATAGAACAGCAGAAAAAGGCACTGCCCATTTAAAGATTGAGTGTTTTAGTTGGTATGTATACTTTACATTAGGTGGTTCTTTAAGGTTCACACTCATACATCCCATTTACAAAACTTTAAAGGAAAATGTACTCAAAGGTTCTTTAAAGTTTTGTAAAGTTTTGGGGCTGTGGATATGTAATAAATTTGTTTAGGGATGGGAGTAGGGAGAAGTAATAATTTTGTTGGGGCGAGGGTGAGATTTGAAGTACATTTAAGAATCATTAAGCATCATTTTTGGGATGCTGCCCCCCTGACACCCCTACTTCTCACATTTATCCCCCCCCCCCCAAAAAAAAAAAAAAAAACTGTTGTTTTTTATTTTTAAGGATAACCAACAGCAGTATAAATCTGAACCCTGATTATAAATGGCTTATCAAGTCTGTATTAGAATGGGCTATCAAAGGCCAGCCTTGCTGTGAGATGTGCTTATTGATCGTTCATTCAGCCCCATTCACACTGTGCACCTGATCCCAGGCAGAGCAGGTCCAGCACCAAGAGTGTCCTGAGGGCTGACCTGCTCTGGAGTCTCTAGTTAGTTGCCTAAAAGAAGTAACATTTTTAGGCCTTATGCACATTTGTTAATGTGAACATGGAGTTGAATGAGTTCTGGTTCCAGAAAGCATCATTTTAACATAGGCCTCAATTGCTGATTACATTTATATGCACTTCATTAATTAAGTTTCAAAATACTTGAAAATGTTCTCTTCTGCTGCTTTGAAAACTCATTTCACACATAAAGCCCAAAATATTATCAGCACTTTGAGCTTGGTGTCATTCACAAATGGTGTTTAAATGGGATGCATGCAGAGGTACAGGAGGTAATGTCCTCTGCATGGAGGGCCCGCAGCTCCTTCATTTCTGAATCCTGCTAAAACACATATTAAAATAATGATGCTTATGATTATCATTATTAATGATCACTGTTTATTACTACTCTCATTATTAAATATAACCAAATGAATTGAATGAATGAATAAAATGTATAATGCATAAAAATAAATTCATGAATAACCGAGTTTATGAAAACTAGGGACTGGATTGCCTGTTAATCGTCGGTTTATAAAAAAACAGCAGAATATGTTTGAATGAAATTACCATTATAATTATAAAGTGTTTATTTTGAAGATGTAAAACTATTGTCGAGCTCATGAAGCAAATCTTCCTAGAAGAGAACAATTCCAAAACAACATCTCAAACAACTTTATTTTTGTTTTAAAGACACCCTGAAGTGAACAGAAATGAGTGGACAGCTTCTTTCCATGGTCCTCTAAGCTGGGCACTTCTGGTGGCTTTGGGAGGCAAATCCTCTGGACTGTACCGACCTATTATATCACACACACACACTGGCCTGACTTAATTTTTTATTTAAAGACATATCTCATTGTTGGCATTAATATTTTGCTGATCATCTACATTGTTTAACAAAACGAAAACCATGTTCCCCCACCACCTGATACCCCAGTGATTGCAAAGCAAAAAACCTCACTAAATAAATCAAAGGAAGAAAAAGAAAAGAAGAGAACAGCAGTGGTATTACGCTTGGT
The DNA here is from genome assembly GCA_037577145.1 of Brachypetersius gabonensis. Lineage (NCBI taxonomy): Eukaryota > Metazoa > Chordata > Actinopteri > Characiformes > Alestidae > Brachypetersius > Brachypetersius gabonensis. The sequence goes on from JBBJLR010000111.1 coordinate 19,673,461, forward strand.
GGACCTGTAGCTTTTTTCAGACAGAAATCCATGATTGTACGTCATCAAAAGAAGAATACACATAGCTGTTGGTGTAAATACACACTTAGCTGTAAATGTGCACCTTGATGTTCATAAGAGGTTTAGAACTCAGCCCAGACACGTCATACTACACTCACATCATTTTAAAGACAATATTTTGCTACCTGTAAGGATGACATAATGATACTGCAAATCACCCCTGCAGTTTGATAACAGCCACACTGTGGGCCGTCGCTGTACAATGATCAGAATTTACACAACATTGACGCCATGCAACAATTCAGGCCATTGATTTTCTTAGGACCACATGGACGATGAGCTCCGGTGAATGGTGACGAGTTACAAAATGACCCTGAATGCGATGCTGGGTTGAATTAGACTGGTCGATGTAATGTGATTGCTATTGCTTGTTCTGATTACTCCTGCTGGGTTGCGTATGTGTGTTTGTGTGTGTGTGTGTGTGTGTGTGTGTGTGTGTTGTAATGAACTTTGGTGGTATAAGAGTTTAAGTAGACCTCACAGAACAAGAAGAGATAAGGAAAGGCAATATGAAGCCCCTCCATCTCTAAAATAACAGACACAAAGGAGAAAAAGGAGACATGCGACTGTGGGGGTTGCATGAGTGTGAGTGCTTCATCTTATTCAGCTGTAAATCAATTCTCCTAATGACTTTCCATCCAAGGGTCCCCTCAGTCAGCCCACTGCTTAGTCCTGCAGATGTGTCCTACAGCTGTGACTAGAGGTACATCACATATTTGTCTGTGTTATCCAGAAACAGGGAATTCCCTGTCATTCCAGGACATTTGAGATATTTAAATGACTACACGGGCAAGTGGAAAAAATAAAAAATCATAAAAAATGTAGAATAGGGGCCCTTTATAATTAATCATTTGAAATGATGTCTGCACACTTACAGGATAAAAATGACATTGTCTTTGATATGTTTTAGTGTTTCAGTGTTGGGTCACGTACTGCAGAGTGCATGAATGCAAATCTGGTGCCTTTAACATTAGAAGGCAAGGGCAGAGCAGTCGAACACTGGCGTATCTCTACCTGCAAGCTGCCACAGAGGATGGATTGTAGTTCATTTCCTATAAGGTGCTTAAGAACGGCTCCTAATCAAAGGTTTAATTACATGCTGTGCTCATTATAGGAGATAGTTAGGTAGAAAAATACCTGCACAAGGCCAGACTGCCCACACAAGAGTATCCTGCGGTTAAAATCAGCCTACAAGTATTAGCCCAATGAAAACAAACTCTTCTGGGTGTCTTAGCTTGCACATTTTTTGCTGTTGTTGAGGAAAGCACTGCACTGATCATGAAGTCACCTTTAACTGCTTTGCTACTTGCATGAATCATGGGATGTAATGTGGACTGGTGGAGCCAGTTACAAAAGCCAAGTACAAAAGGTGAAGGTTTTACGTGAAATACTGCAATATGGATGTTTATTTGATTGCTGATTCATGATCATTATTATACAGCCAAAATGTTTGTTAACAGTGTTAAAATCACTGTCTCACTGTCTGCTGGAATGGAAAGGTTTACAACAACCAGACGCTTTTTGTGGGAGTTACGTTCCAAGAGCACCCACATATAGTGGAAAACCGTGTTGTGTTTTGGTAAAACAAATGCCTTCAAAATGCCTATTTTTATAGCGTAAACCCTAAATATGCCCCCAAATATGCTCCCAGAACAATTTAATTTCATTAATGCATTACCCTTAAAGAAAATGCAAAGGTAAACCTGTATTCCCATATTTAATTTAATTTACAGTATTAAAAACACAGGACTTTACGAAGGACAAAACGGAAAACAACAGAAATACTGAGATGATCCACAGGGGAGATTTTGGTCTGCAGTTGCCACAGATGATTCAAACGGCAGCAGTCTGGAGAAATAAATAATCAGAAAAATGTATTGATCCCGGAGGAAACTGCATTAGCATTAGCATTAACAGCATGCGGCGAGCCAAAACAAAGACTCGTACACAAAAGAAATGTTGAAATAACTCTCTATCCACAGGTTAACACAGGGTACAGCTTACTAATACTAAATGAACTGAGATAACTGTTGAAAATTGGGGACAAATAGGGGAAAACACTAAAATGCGAAGGCAAGACCGGGAGCAGTCATGCTACACACTACATAATGCTCTCGGATTGGTTACTTTCAAACCTCCCACCTCTAAGTACAGTGAGCGTGAGATGCTCCTAATCAGCAGCAAAAAGAAACAAATAACATTTTCGGATTGGCTACTTTAAAACCTCTTGCCTTTAAGTACAGCTTACCATTTCAGGACCCACTTTCTATATTTATACACTTATATTTTATATGGAAATGTTCGCAGAAAAAAAATAGCGTTAAACTGAATCTGCGACTGCTGATCTGCAAAAAGTGAGGGGTTACTGTACTTCAAAATACTGCAAACAAGTAATTTACTTGTACACTATTGTACAGTGTTTATGCACAGGTACATTTTGCTGCAAGCCATGAGATCATTACATAGAATTGTTTTAATAACAGAAATTTATTTTTAATTTTATTTTTTGCTTGTGAGTCATTTTACAAGTACCACATGAGTACCTTTCCCCTCCTAAGAATACAGGCATTTTTACATAAAGCAAATCATGCTAAACCAATAAGAGTCTTTGAAACACACTTCTAAAACTACATTTGCCAACATGTGTGAAATGATTGTTTAAGTCATCTATTAAGTATGCAAATGCCTATATATATACATACATGTTACAATGATAAAATAAAATGTTAATTTTTAAGCAACATACAACACAAAAATATGATTTGTGCTTAGATTTTCTTACCTACATGCTCAGCATAAAGTATGAGTAGATGTGAACACTCTTGTTTAGACGGCTGATGTTTAGTTCAGTGATCGTCATATTAATGATCTTTTCAGTTCTTATGTTTATTCTGTGTGTTTTGTGAAAGTTTTTCATTGACTGATAGCACGCCCATATGCACTACCTTCAGATCATTACATTCGATGTAGACATGATTTATTGTTTCATATTAGTTTACTGATATGGATATCAGTCCAGTCAGTGGTCTCTGCCTCTGCCAGAGTGTTTTATTCAATGTACGCTTGAGCGGCAGCAGTAGGAAACTTTGAGTTTTTCGGTTGAGTCGAAGGTCGCTTTGAGGGAACACCAGAAATGTCAAGCATGGAGTGAGATCATAAGACCTAATTGCATAAGTCTCACCACTAATGTGTGAGAGATAGCAGCTCTGTGAGCTGTAGTGTTACTGTTAACTCATTAGCTTATCTGAAAGGGCACCCTCCGTTACTCAAGTGCAGTGAACCAAAAGAGTTCCTTTCGCTGTTATTCAATTTTTCTACGCTGTAAGAGCTGCTAATTTTGGCTTCGGAACCTTTAAGCATGTTAACATTTTAGCATGTCAGGGCACCAGTTATCATGAAGCAGTCTGTTTCAATTTCAGTTTGTTTTGTAATGATTGTACAGTATTTGTAGTTAGCTCCCACACAGTTTATCATTCTACATTATTCTTAGACAAAATTAGGGTTTATTTTTGTTGTATTTGTAGTTTTTTTGTTCCCTCATAATAAATTCTTATATTTAAGAATTTATGTTGGTCATATGCTTCCATTATATGTGAGCTTCACTAGCTTTGTAGCTCTGGAAGCACCAAACATGTCTTTTTTGATTGATTCTATTTGAGCTAAAGGGAAGATCATGTGTATTAGATTTTTGGCTGAACCATCACAACAAACAGTGTGTTGTGCAGAGGGAGCGGGAATTTCCCCATTATTTCCAGCATTGGTAGAGACCTGAATACACTCCCAAGACAAGGAGGCATGCAGTTTGTAAAATGCGTGCTCTGCATGTTTTGGTTGCTACAGTCGAGCTGGGATGGCTGAGATTCAGCTGTGCACGGCTTACACATCTGCTCATTTGTATTTGTCAATGTACGTAACGCATCGTGCATAGACTCAAAGAGGTTTGGTATGGTGCTTTGTCTTTCACAGCTACATTACAGCACAGCATGGAAGTATAACAGCACTTCCACTTGACCTATTGCTCTATCAGCAGAGCTAGTACACCGCTGGTCTTATTTTGTGCCATCCCTTCCTTTGTCTCTTTTTTCCAGCTGAGTTTAATGAAAGTCATACACCATGGTGGCTTGAGGCCACACACTCTGTGGCATTTCACCTGGGCAGGCGCTTGTTTTGGCAGTGATATCTCCAAGAAAAGCTGCGCGCACTCTCTCTCTCCCCCTCTATCAACAAATGGCAGACAAATGGCCAAAACGACCCAGTGACAACATGTGGGTGTTATCCTTCTTTTTCTCAGAGTGTGGGAGAGAGTGTGTGTCCGTGTGTGTTGTGGCGGTTTGGTTAATAATCCCCTGACCGTTTCATTACAGTAATCAGAGAGCGATCGGCCAGTGCTGGCAGGATGAGTAAGAGCTCACACACTCGCCTCATTAACTCACACACACACTACGGAGTCACAATGCTCACCGACAAATTGGAATTGCCTTTGCGGTTGGCAGACCCTTCAACACCCACAACCCACCCACACACACCACACACACAGACACAGAGACACACACTCACTCTGGCCCTCTCTCTTCTTGTATCTGCTCTGCTATCATGTTTCCCATGGTCACATTACTCCTTTACCTCTCATTCAGGACAGCAGATAGAGAAAAGAGATGAAGAATGGAGAGAGCAAGACAGAGAGAGAGAGAAAGAGAGACAGACAGAGAAAGAGACAGACAGAGAGAGACAGACAGACAGACAAACAGAGAGAGAGAGAGAGATGCAGATAGACAGACAGACAGAGAGAGAGAGAGAGAAAGAGAGAGAGAGAGAGAGAGAGAGAGAGAGAGAGAGAGATGCAGACAGACAGACAGAGAGAGAGAGAGAGAGAGAGAGAGATGCAGACAGACAGACAGATAGAGAGACAGAGAGAGAGATGCAGACAGACAGAGAGAGAGAGACAGAGAGAGAGAGAGATGCAGACAGACAGACAGACAGACAGAGAGAGAGAAAGAGAGAGAGAGAGAGAGATGCAGACAGACAGAGAGAGAGAAAGAGAGAGAGAGATGCAGACAGACAGACACACAGAGATAGAGAAAGAGATTGGTGTAAAATGTAACCTGTGTTAGTGAAAATAACCTCAGATATCAGACAGGGATCACTAGGATGACCAATCTACCAATAATTACCCATAATAACCATAAATGGTTTTTTTTATTTACATGCATTTGCCATGTCTGAAGTTTGGGTGTGAATCTGAATATAGAGAACTTTTTGACCTGAGTCGCACAGTTTTGTCCAAAACTGGCTAAAATCCTGCAACATTCTGCCCAAAACTCGTCTGACCACCCATGCAGTGACAGTTACATCAATCATAAGATCATAAATACACTATATAAAAAATACATTTCAGGACTTCCTATTTTGTAGGAACCACCATGTATGGACCTTGTGTTGTGAATGTGTGACTCCTGTGCTCCAGATTTAAAACTGAAATGAAATGAAAGTAAGGAGGTAGAATAAGGAGAAAGCTGAAACTCAAATCCATTTAAGAATGAAAAGGGCTGAATATTAAACCAGAGTTCAACCTGAGCCATTTTTGAAATACTTAATAGTCCCCAGCCGCTCACAACAGGTTTGGTCGTGCGCGGATTTCAGCTTCCAAATATTTCCAAATATACAAGTGATCCATTATCCTAACCTCAGCCCTGAGTTCAAATTATTGCACACACAGCAGTGAGCTGCCCTGTGCACCATCACGAGAGTGTCACACTGAGGTGCAGCCACACATGTAAAATGACAAGAAATAAGATGTTATTAATGCTTATAGTTTCATGCATAGATCTCATGAAGTTTTCACAATTGATTTTGATATTTTCACATGATAAAACAAGACGTCAGATGCATGCAAAGTGGTGTAAACAAGCAGTAACAGTGACAAAGTACATTTTAGCAACTCAGATGCAGACATGCCGAGGAGTCAAAAAATGTTTATTAATAATAAAAACAAAAAATATACACAAATAATAAGAGTCAAAAAGAATTTCTTAGAAGCACATACTATGTTATACACTGGTGTTTAGCAGCTGCTGTGAATTTGAAAGGATTCTGTCTCCTCTGTTCACCTACTTCACCTATTTTAATAGTATTAAAGGGTTGATATTCTAGCAAGACAACGCAATGATGCTGCATCACTCATTAAGGTTTTCACATGGGTTGAGGAGTTTTAAATTCAGGTAAAACTTGTTATGCTACTCTGGGAAAGTAGAAAAATTCCACTATGGTGGTTGACTGATGGCCTGTGTTTCACACTTGAAAAACAGTTCCTGTAGATAATTTAAAAATATATGATGAAATTTTGAACAAAGCAGCACAAGGTTAATGCGTGACCTACACAATATTGGTAAACACTGGTAGTTGTGTACGTCCTGTGTTGCTTTTTCTTTTTGCTTCATTATGAAGAACACTTGAGCAATCCTTTTTGACAGACCTTGCCATCTCTGCCTGCAAACTCATTGCCAAACTCCTATTTCTTGAGCACACTGTTGGCTTTTTTAATCACCATAGTAAAACTTTTCCTTCTCCAGACTGACTGAAGGAGAGCATTGGATTGTTTTGGGCCTGTGGCAAAAAGCACTGAACCTGCAAATGACACCCAATAGACAGCAAAACAGCCCCTTTAACATGAGATGCTTCAGTTTGAGGCCGTGCCCACTCACTTTGGGAGAATCCCTAACTCTCTCTCTCTCTCTCTCACGCACTCACACACACACACACACACACACACACACACACACACACACACACACACACACACACACACACAC
>JBBJLR010000111.1:19748902-19759472 GCA_037577145.1 Brachypetersius gabonensis
CATCAACTGCAAGATGCTCCTATCAATATGGGCCAACATTTCTAAAGAATGCTTTCAGCACCTTGTTGAATCAATGCTATGTAGAATTAAGGCAGTTCTGAAGGTGAAAGGGGGTCAAACACCGTATTAGTATGGTGTTCCTAATAATCCTTCAGGTGAGTGTAATATTTGCTATTCTATTCTTATGTTCTATACTTTCAGTGCTACAGTAAATGCCATTAAACAGGACTAATGATGCTTTCTTTATAATGGGAAAAAAAACTTGTAGGTTGTATTCCTTTGACATTTATTTGTTTAAAGATTAACTGAAATCTGATCCATTTATGCCCTAAAAATGGGAACTATTTGGAAACGGACAGAAAACAAAATGCAATGTGTGTGCGCGCAGAGGTCTGTGGCTCCGCGTGGTTCCGGAGTTTGGTGTGGTGTTCCGTGTCGGGGTTCTGTGACCCGACCTGGTTCAGTGCACGCAATATGAAGTAGCAAATTAAGTACGCATTTGCACTGTGAAGCCTGAAAACTGGTGCGCATTTTCCGTACCACTGATGTCTATTCCGGCTTGTGTACCACTTATGTCAATCCCTGGATATGTTCCCAAACACTGAAGAATGAGTTATTCAGCAAAGGATGTTATGAAGTCAGGCTAATTAACCCTGATGTGAAGTACCTGTGCGTGAGCCCCTGGCGCTGCCCTGTGAACCCTTGCTGCCCAGGCTGTCGCCACGTGTGAGGATGGAGATGCCACTAAAACTGCTAGCCTTGGTGACGGGCGGCCGCAGTGTGCGGTTGGAACTGTCTGAATCTGTGCTGCTCCAAGGCCGTGGCTCCAGGCTTTTCATGTCACTGTCCGTGCTGCTCTGTCGACTGCTGGACGCCCTGCTTAGACTTTCCTTGTTCCCCCTGCATGATGAGGCAGCAAGACACGGGGCAGGACAAAGTGGGGGTCGGGGGAGAAAAGGAGAGGACAAGACAAGGGGGAACCAACATTATTTATGAAATACCAACCAAGAACTATTAAAACAGATCTCTCATCTCTAGAAAAGATGCACTCAGATCACAAATTACTTGCTTTACTTGGGGAAAAAATACACATACACACAATTAAAATCTTCAATAATACATACACAAACACACACCACTGCATCTCAAAGAGCCAGTGGGTAGCAGGGGATGGGGGGGTTGGGAAAGTAAACATCTCAAAGAGAAAAAAGTGAAAACATTAACAAAACAAGGCCCCAATTACACAGAACATTGGGAAAATGTCTTAAGTTTTACAACAGCAGGCAACAGACAACGTGAAATAAACAACCAGTCACACTCAAACAGAACACACACAAATGGGAACACATGCCCTTTCGATATTAAAAACAAACACAATGCAAACAACTGGACAGACAGACACACACACACACACAATCATTTGGTTTAACTATTGGCATACACACTCATTTTCTGTGCGCTACGCTGTCCCTCTGGACAGGAGCAGCTGCCAAGAAAATCAATAGATCAATCATGTCATTTTTATTATCTTGTTTTCATAATCCAATATTTAACTTCATACCGTTTCACAAAGTACTATTATTTTCAAAGAGGTCTACAATAATCACACACTTTTGTCCTTTATATAAATTATTTATCATGTTTAAATATGGGTGTCACAATGTGGAAGCAACAATTTTCCAAAGTGGACTAATGCTTTATTCGGTGAAGCATTAACATGACACCTACAAAATCCTTTCAGGGCAAGTGACAAACTTATGTAAACAATTAGAAAGCTTCTCAAATGTCATAACACTTGCTGAGGGAAAATTAAATAAATATGGACAAAAATGGACCAATGCCTGCTGGAATGAGCATTTATAATTTTTTATACAGGGTAATGTCTGTTGTCTTAAAATTTTTCATGGCACTAAACATGCTGCGCTTTGAAGAAGTGTCACCTACTCCTAGCTTTCCAGAGTGCAGCCCAATAACACTGTTTATATAAATAATCATTTTTAATCATTAAATGGAATTAATGCATGTGTAAACACCCTCCAAAGATCACACACAGAGACCACCTTCAATATCCCCTCAACTTGCACATCAGCAACACACTTACCTGAAAATACCTGAATATACCTTTGATGCTGTATCCTAGCACTCCAATTGGCCATAAAACAACCAATTCTCTACACTCTACATCTCTGCACATCTCAGTGCATGCCACAGGGAAATCAGTAATAATAGTGATCAACCCAGAAGCACAGGGACCGGCTCAACGTCTTTAACGATAGAAGGTGAAGCGATGGTGATGGTAGAGGTAAGAGACCTCAATAAGTGAAGTACAGTGCATCCGGAAAGTATTCACTTTTTCCACCTTTTGTTATATTACAGCCTAATTCCAGAATTCTACACACAATGTGAAAAAAGTTTACTTGAGATTTTTGCAAATTTATTAAAAAGAAAAAACTTGAGAAAGCACATGTACATAAGTATTCACAGTCTTTGCCATGAAGCTCAAAATTGAGCTCAGGTGCATCCCGTTGCCCCCGATCATCCTTGAGATGTTCCTGCAGCTTAATTGGAGTCCACCTGTGGTAAATTCAGTTGATTGGACATGATTTGGAAAGGCACACACCTGTCTATATAAGGTCCCCCAGTTGACAGTTCATGTCAGAGCACAAACCAAGCATGAAGTAAAAAGAATTGTCTTTAGACCTCCAAGACAGGATTAGTGTTGCTTTCGTCAACGAAAATTATGACTAAATATCGTCGTCAACGAACATTTACCACGTGACTAAAACAAGACGCAACGTAAATGGTCATGTGACGATAACGAAACGAAATATATCCTGTAATATTGTTGACGAATAAGAACGAGACTAAATGTGGTTTACAAAATAAAAACTACGCTAGAATGTTTCTTCAAGTTCGTTGACTAAAACGAGACGAGGCGTTATTTTCTGTATGATAGGGAGCGGAGACAAAAGTATTGGGGCGCTCGACCTTAGAGTTGAATGGCGTTACGTCCCAATAGCACTAGGGAGAGGCACTGTGAATAAATCTAGAGCGCGCAAAAGTATTGGGACAGAGGGGCAATATAGTGCCAGGGAGAGAGAAATGACACACACACAGTCTCTGCGCACGCACGCACGCACCATTTTGATAAGCTGCCTTTCCCTTATCCATGCAGTAAAAGCCGATTCCTAAATTGTTGTGATTTGGTTGTGTAGAATAAATTTGTTTAAAAAAAAATATTCAGGCCAGCACACTGAAGGTGAAGACTTTTAGCAGTTTAACAAATGTGGGTTTTATGGCAATAGACACGTTTTCATTTTATTCACACTTTCTAGTGATGTGAGGATATTTTATTTATTTATTTATTTAATTTAAATGTGTGTGTATGTACTTCTAAGTTCTAACATGGTTGGTTGGCAAAATAAATGTCATATATTCATAAGTGTCTCCTGGACAGTATTCTAGAGTCTATAAGGTAATTATAATTATAATAAGACAAACTTGTTTGAATTGTGAAATAGGTTTGACTAAAAGAAAATTTAGATTTAGTCTATTCGACTAGGTACGTGTACTATATTGACTGGGTTAAATAGAACTGCATTACTAAAAAGGAGACTAAAATACAACTTTCATTAACTAAAACTAGACTAAAATAGTTGTGGATGATTCTGACTAAAAAGACAAAAATGCACAGACTTTTAGTCGACTGAAACTTGACTAGACTAAAAAGAGTTTGGACGTGACTAAGACTAATAAAAACTAAAATGACAGCTTGACGCAAAGACTAGACTAAAACTAAAATTAAAACAAGCCAAAAACAACACTAGACAGGATTGTCTCAAGGCACAAATCTGGGGAAGGTTACAGAAAAGTTTCTGCTGCTTTGAAGGTCCCAATGAGTACAGTGGCCTCCATCATCCATAAGTGGCAGAAGTTTGAAACCACCAGGAATCTTCCTAGAGCTGGCCGGCCATCTAAACTGAGCGATTAGGGGAGAAGGGCCTTAGTCAAGGAGGTGACCAAGAACTGAATGGTCATTCTGTCAGCGCTCCAGAGGTCCTCTGTGGAGAGAGGAGAACCTTCCAGAAGGAAAACCATCTCTGCAGCAATCAGGACTGGATGGTAGAGTGGCCAGATGGAAGCCACTGCTTAGTAAAAGGCACATGGCAGCACGTCTGGAGTTAGCCTAAAGGCACCTGAAGGACTCTCAGGCCATGAGAAACAAAATTCTCTGGTCTGATGAGACAAAGATTTAACTCTTTGGTGTGAATGCCAGGCGTCACGTTTGGAGGAAACCAGGCACCGCTCATCACCAGGCCAATACCATCCCTACAGTGAAGCATGGTGGTGGCAGCATCATGCTGTGGGGATGTTTTTCAGCAGCAGGAACTGGGAGACTAGTCAGGATAAAGGGAAAGATGACTGCAGCAATATACAGAGACATCCTGGATGAAAACCTCAGACTGGGGCGACGGTTCATCTTTCAGCAGGACAACGACTCTAAGCACACAGCCAAGATATCAAAGGAGTGGCTTCAGGACAACTCTGTGAATGTCCTTGAATGACCCAGACGGAGCCCAGACTTGAATCCAATTGAACATCTCTGGAGAGATCTTAAAATGGCTATGCACCGACGCTTCCCATCTAACCTGATGGAGCTTGAGAGGTGCTGCAAAGACGAATGGGTGAAACTGGCGAAGGATAGGTGTGCCAAGCTTGTGGCATCATATTCAAAAAGACTTGAGGCTGTAATTACTGCCAAAGGTGCATCGACAAAGTATTGAGCAAAGGCTGTGAATACTTATGTACATGTGATTTTCACAGCGCAAAAAGTGATGCGCTGTGTACACTTTCCGGATGCACTGTATATAGCAAGTAGTGGCAGTGGAAATCAATTCAAAGGCCCACTCACAGCAATCTAAGAAACACTAACAAACCCAGATGTACCTGTGCATGATTGTTGGCAGACGCCATTATATTTTTCCACATTCACACTTATTTGGTTTATCAGTCAACGTTTCTTAAACATGTAAAAACATTTAGGAACACTGGAATGGTTTTCTCTGTAATTTTTGGATTTGTATCATATTAAAAGTGCATGCCAAACTAAAATTCCATCCAATCACCAGCAATCACCACAGTCATGATTTGGGATTTGAGGTGGCTACCAACGATCATATGCTATCTATTCAGTTCCACAGTGAATGATCTAGACGTCCAAGTAAATCAGGACTAATTCATCTAGATAGAAGCTCGACATAATGGGCTTTTAAAAATGCCTAGGCCACTTGTATTGCACAAAAGAGTCTAAATCATTTATGTGGTTTTTTTTTTTTTTAAAGGTAGTGTAGTGGAGTGTACATTTGTGTACGTAATAAATGGACAAGCTATTTTAAGCCTGCTGCCTGCACACACATAGGGAGCAGAGAGAGAGAGAGAGAGAGAGAGAGAGAGAGAGAGAGAGAGAGAGAGAGAGAGAGAGAGAAAACGAGCAAGAGAAAGCGAGAGAACAAGAGAGAGAGAGAGAAAGAAAGAACAAGCGAGCAAGAGAGAGCGCGAGCAATGCCATGCTCTCTCTCTCACAATAAACTGAGGTGCTACAGATAGCTTATCTAACATGTTACAATATGTAACCAAAACAATATGAAATAAAAATAAAAATCTACGGCAAGAACACACCCCACAGATTGCAATGACTCCAAACATGCGTCTAGTAGCAGAAGACTGTTGCATCACTGTACAGCAAATGACAATTCCAGAACATTCCCCACTGCAACCATAGCAACCGGGCTTAGCCCGGTCCCACATACACACACGCAAGTACACACCCACTCACCCACCCACCAAAGTGCAGGTGCATACCAGAGAAAGAGTGCAAGAACAGTTACAATTTAAGAAGAAGACCCCATCCCTATCCCAAAGAGATTGTGTTCAAATCCACATAGCAGCCATGCACGGGCCCCTAGCAACCCCCACAGTGCACCGAGCCGACGCCAAGCAACACACGGTCACCACGGACACGCGCATGGTAACACACAGCACACTCAGTACCTAAAGATCTGCCTCCTCTTATGACTGGAAGAGGAGTAGCCTTCAGTGGACAGTCTGCGGGGTTACATTGGGAAGAAAAAGACTGAAAGTTACTGCACATGTGGGGTGGAGGGGACTTAATGAGTTTGTGCATGTGTATGCACATCTGGAGGGGAAGGAAAACGGAAACGAAGCTCACTGGTCAACAGCAAAGCCTTCTTCCCCACACCAAGACCGAGCAAGAGTTAATTAAACCTGGGTTGAGAGAGGAGTCTGGATTTGTTCGATCTGGCCATGGAGCGTAGGCTTTGAGCAACGGCGAGAAATGCAAACAAAGCATTTTCCTCACAAGCCCATCATGTTTATTTCTCTCTCAGCACTCTTCCACCTTGGCCCCCCTCCCCATTTCAGTGAAAGTGATCAATCTCCCCATGTGATCTAAAAACAGAAATGTAAAGGCTATGAACACTCACTGACCAGTGTGGTGGACTACCTTGTCCATTTTATCAGGTGACAACACAGTGGGACTTTGTAGTTCTATACAGCCTACTGTCAATCTAGTTAACTGCAGCATTTGTTTGTTTTTCTTCTATGTCTTCATCTAAATGAAGAATATTGAAAAATATAATGTGCCAAAAAATAACACAAGAAAATGCCAATCTCTCATGCAACCATTACAAACTTACACTGCTAGTAGAAAAGGTGAACCCTTGAGACAATCACCTTAAAAAAAAAAAGCTAATTGGAGTTAGCATACCTAAAGTCTTGTTAATAAAATGAGTTTGGAGGCGTGGAATAGAGCTACTCTGACTAATAAACACTTAAAATGTTGAGGACACCCTCATGTGAGCAATATCTCGACAAAAAGAACATTGCTGCACGTCTGAAGTTTGCAAGAGAGCACACTGACGGTCCTTAGCAGTATTGGCAAATTGTTTAATAGACTGAGGAGATATTAACCAGTTATTAATTCCGAAGTTTCAAATGTTTTCCACTAGCACCATACTAAGTTTTTTATGGTTGTCCTCAATGGTTTATATGGTTGTCCGACAGATCAGGATTTCCTCATTATTATTTTAGGCACATATATGTATTAATACCCTTGACTTATTAATGCAGAAAACCACACAATTCCAAAATGTACAAATACTTTTTCATGCCACTCTGTTACTGTGCAGGTATGAGTGTATCAGAAACAGTGCTGTGGTAAACTACAATTTCCTAACTTTGCTGCTAGACAAATATGTTGGTCCACTCTGCAGATGTAAAGGTATTGATGAACATTCATCTAATGCTGCACAGTTTGACTTAGTCATCCTCTTACCAATGGTCATTTTTTAGACACTTTTGGCTGGATATTTTGGTTTTCTCAGCCTAGCAGTGATGAGGTTTTTAAAAGTAGCTAGGCTGTTTGTGATCCACTGTGTGCATCATCATACACACACATGCCATGTTCAAGTTTCAACAGCACTGAGAATGATCTACCACCTAAATGATACCTGTTCAGTGGTGGTTCTGTAGGGTTCATGCCCACAAAATAATGAAAAGCTACAATCTGCGAAAGTCAAACTAAAAATAAATAAAAAATAAAAAATAAAAAAAAACTACAAAAATTGAACCTGATAAAATGGACATGTAAATTCAAGGCAGGTGTAAATAAACTGGCCAGTGAGTTTATACAGTACATAGAAAGTCATTAACAGAGCAAATGAAACCCCCAAAATGTTTAATGGAAAATAATAACTGAAAATGATCTACACATTTGACAGTTTTAGTGGCACAGAAAAAGGAGTCAGTTAGCTAAGTTTTACTACACTACGCTACACAGTGATAGATTTATACACATACATCCTGCAGAATCATAAAAAGGGCACACATTATGCCAGTGACACACCAGCAATCCAGCAATTTATTGTCACTGGGCAATGCTGGTGAGAGGAACAGTTATTAATAAATAAATAAATGGAACCAAAACCTACTAATCACTATATTTACTGCCACTAGGCCTGTCACAATTATGACATTTTAGCTGGTGATTAACTAAATAAATAATAGTGATTAATACTTCAGTTGTATTTTTGTTCACTGTATGCAGCTATTACAGTATGAGCCCAAGTGTCTTGATTCCTAGATGCAGATACAGACAGCTCAGACTCCCAAAAACAAACATTTCTCACCGCTGCTCTGTAACATAGCACTGGGGTCTATATCTCCACGTAATGTTTTGTTTTTAGAAGGCCTGCGAGTCTCAATAAACACAACAGTGAACAACGGTGGAAAATAAATGCAATCCGCCAAAAAAAAAAAACGACTGTCATGCGATGATGTAATAATTGTGACAGGTCGAACTGCAAGCACATCATTAGCTTTAGAAATGTGCCAAATAAAAACACACTGACTCAAACCAGCACTGCTCACCAGTGTAGATGTATCTTACCTGTTGTCGTTGATGTATCCATTTTGAGAAGACTGTGAAGAAAAAAACACCTGCACATTACGAACAGCTCCACAGTTGAGCTGAATCCCCAAACACTTGTTTACAAATATATGTTTACACACTGGCAACTCATTTCACTAATTCAGCCATTTGCAAAGTGGTTTTCTTAAGTTTTTAATCATACTAATAGACATTTGTTTGAATAACACTTCGAGAGAAGCTTCCGCCTTAACCAGCTACACAGCTAATGCATCATGACTAGTGATCTGGTAGCAGGTGGTTTCTGAGCTCCTCCAAAACACTTAAGCAACAATTTGTATATTAAAATGATGAGAATATAATGTTTTGGAGTTGGAAATACAGGTCTTTTATCAGCATTTGCTGCAGGCTTCCAGTGGAATAGAGGTTGTTAGCACTGCCTTGATATTCAATGGCCAGAGCACTTACTTCCCGAGCAAAGATTCTATCCCGGACTCGCTGGTACTCCTCCTCTCTCTCTTCAATGGACTTACTGCGACGACCATCCTGGAGAGGAACCCGGATCTGAGAAGCCCACAAGCAGACCACATGAGGCACAACAGGTAAGAAGAAAGTTTAGGATGGGAAAAAATTATTTTCAGAACTGAATGCTCACCTGGTTATCATCTTTGTCCATGCTTGCATCATCCCTCTTCAGGATAAATTTCTTTTGGAAATCCATGCTCCTCTCATCCTTAATGTGCTCAGAAAACCTCTGTTCAGGGCTGTGTGAGAGTGAAAGAGTGTGGAAAAGAGAGTGTGTGTGTGTGTGTGTGTGTGTGTGTGTGTGAGAGAGAGAGTGAGAGTGAGAGTGAGAGCGAGAGTGAGAGAGAGAGAGAGAGAGAGAGAGAGAGAGAGAGAGAATGAGCGAGCAAGAGGAGCAAGAGCAATACAGTATTAGAGCTGGGTGCAGCGCTAGCATTTTTCCCTTAAAATACTTGTGCTTGCAATTTATCTTTAACAGTATAAAACAACACATGCAGCAACCCATAATTACATTACAAATAATGCAATTTAAAAGAAGTGCAAAGTTTTATTTTTACTTTATTTTACATTGTTGTTCTCTTAATGTTACGCACAGTCTGTGCAGTCATCGCATCAGCAATTTCCTCCAGGATCAATAAAGTTGTCTGATTCTGATTGCTAGTGGACCAAAGTCATGGTCATCTTATTTTAAAACCTGAGAAACTGCACTAAGCCTGAGAAAATTTATAGGAGAGCTATGAATTCCCTTACATGCGTGTGTTGCTTGTTTTATTGATGATGACTGCTTTGCCAGTTTGGTCCACATTGTGGTCCATTCCAAAATAAGCCGCCACTCGATGTAGCAGCATGCGATGGTAAGAGGTCATCTGGGGGAACTTCTTATATTGATTACTGAAAATAAACACAAAGAAATACATAATGTCATTAACATTAATTAAGTAATGGTAAAGTGATCAAATAGTTGAGCATAATATTTGTTATTAATTTAAAATGTATAATTCCTTGCAAGCATTACAAATGTACAGCTTCATGCCAAAAGGGGCAATGTATACAGTACATAAACTCTGAGTGAAGACTGAGTAGTTCTAAAGAAAAAAATATCACTTTCACCATATATCAATTCTGTAGTTACTGAAATAACTGCTGGTAAAAGTCTAATATATATGCACCATTTGTATATATACCACAGGGTATTTTCATACTGAGATTTTTCCCATACAGATCTGTATTTAGATTTATTTAGATTTCATATTTTGCATTGTTCTTGACTGTCTTTGGAGTCATGACAAGCAATTTCCTCTGGGATCATTTAAGTTCTTATTCTGATCAAATTCTGTATTATATGTAGAGTTTGTTACTGAAGATGTGGAACATCTTAGGAAGTCGTTTATACCACAATAGTAATAATGACTGGCAGTACTATGGCATCAATACTAAAAAAAATTCTGTCTCATCTTTCTTCCATTTCCAACTACATACAGATGACAGTTTTGGTGTGTCACAAGAGTAGCTGAACTGAATGTCTTATTGGGGTAGTATGATGTGTCACCCAGGGTAGGAATGGAAACCCACTGTGTTGATTGGAAGGTAGTGATGTTA
>JBBJLR010000111.1:19759572-19772207 GCA_037577145.1 Brachypetersius gabonensis
GTCCCACAGTCTAAACAGCTCATCCTCAGGCCAAGACAAGTATCTGCTGAACTCAAAGAGCCTGGAGCAAAAACATTTTTTTAATGTTTTTAAAAACATTAAAACATTTTTATAAAATCTAATTTAACTGACCTGAAGAACAATATGCCAACATCGAAGGGTTTGACAAAAACTCAAGATGTAGTTGGTAATTGCCAGGACATATTTTGTGTCCAGGTTTTACCTTTACCGTTTAACAAACCATCAGTCAACATGTAACTGAATGCTATGGGCAAGGAATTCAAATATCACCTCTGAAGCAGGCGTGCTTATCAAGAATCAGTTATTGGGGCAGCAAACATCTTTAATAAAGAGGAATCTGACCTCCAGCCCTGGTGTTGTCTAAAACGGTAATGTTTTTTTTTTTTGAGTCCACATCTAAACCACATCCACAATTCTGCACCACCTTCATGAAGAGGTGGATGCAGTTGAGAGACATTGTAAAAATAGTTTTATGGAAGGTTTAGGTGACTTCTGACCTTTAATGTTTGTCAACAGTAGCATCATAGCTCTAGTCCTTAACTAAGGAAGTTTTTATTACTGAACTGTGTTTAATGCAGCATTTACTGTAATCCCACAGTTTTACGCGGATCAGGAGTCACAGATTCAGTCACACAAGAACCAAACTCATTGTTTTACTTGGAAATCCCCACAATAATGCGGAAACTGCAAATATCTTGCAAATATCAGAACAGGACTGTATTACCGTCACCAGCACAGCGATAATACACTGTAAAGTTGTCAACCAGCATAAAAAGAAGAAGAACCCTTCTGCAGCGTGTCTGCTCTGTGTCTTGTCCTTCTATTTTAGTGTTTTAAACTTTCCACCCCAATTTTTCAAGTTATCCTGGATGGGGTGAGGGAGGGGGAGAGTGCGCTAGTTTATTTAGTATTAGTAAGCTGTGCCCTGTCTAAACATGTGGGTAGAGAGAGTCTTA
This sequence comes from Brachypetersius gabonensis, assembly GCA_037577145.1. Taxonomy (NCBI): domain Eukaryota; kingdom Metazoa; phylum Chordata; class Actinopteri; order Characiformes; family Alestidae; genus Brachypetersius; species Brachypetersius gabonensis. The sequence continues at coordinate 19,760,550 of JBBJLR010000111.1, forward strand.
GCACGCTGCTAATGCTAACCGCTAAGGCTAATGGTGTTTCTCTCTCTCTCCCTCTCACACACACATGCACAAAAAACAATATTTTCTACCTTGTCCATGACTTAACTGAGCATCTGCACAGAGAGCTGTCTTGATCTTTTGTGTACGAGTCTTTGCACGCTGCTAACGCTAACTTTTTTTAAGTAATAAGGTTTTCGGATTATGATTATTTATTTACTTTTACATTTTCTTTAAGGGTAATGCATTACACTGAATTTAAAATGACATTAAACTGCTCTGGGAGCATATTATTTACACGTTTTTTCAATATACGCGGATGCTCTTAGAACGCAACCCCCGCGAAAAGTGGGGTATTACTGTACATCATCATGGAAAAAATGCCACCCTTATAGAACTGTATAGCGCCAAATCTAGTTTCAGGATGTTGTCAGAACTCCTCTGATGGGTGGTGTGCTCTGAAGTACCTCTTTTTCACTGATATACAGAGTAGTGTAACGCACATTTGCTGCATGCTTTTTACGTAAACGCGGCTTAACACCTTAATAACTGCTGCTTGCTGCAACTTCCATGTATTACATCTGAAGAGAACATCTACAACACTATACCAGCTAGTTGTAGCCTTGACAAGGGTTTTCCACAGTAATAAATATAAAGTAACCTATAAATTCAATAACCATGTGCAAACTAGCCAGCTACATCTATCAATATATATTAACCTTATCATTAATTCATTAAGCAAAATAAGATTGCCTGGAAGTCATTAGTTCTTAATGGCACAGTGCTCCTCCCTGCTAGTCTGGCCCCTTTCAAGAACAAGTACACACGAACAACAAACAAGGATGCACAGAGCCGCACTAAAAGCAGATTTGGAAGTCAGGATCCTCATCCAGTCACTGAGTTAAGTTTGAGGTAGCTGCAGTTGTTGAGAGGTGATTTTAAGCGGGTGACCTTTAGCGCTCACAGAAGAGCATGTCTTACCACGCGAGAGCATCTTGCGCGGAGTCTTGTCCTTCTTCTCCCTCTCCTCGCTCTCATACTCATCTTTCGAGGACTTCTCTTCCTCTTTGTCGGATGGACAGCTGATGTGCAGCTGAATAATGTCCTGGAGAGTTTAAGATAATACAAATGTCAAGGTAACTTCTACAAATCATTTTGTATGCTTTTAAGAAAGAGGAAAGAGGGAGGCATAATGTAGTACCTGGGTTTCTGGAGGTCCATCATTGGAAAACGGGCCTGAAGACTCTTCACATACCGCCAGACTCCTAACCAGCTTCAGCTTGGCATTAGACTGAAACAGAAACCCCGAAATAAAAGACGTCAGAAAATGTGTAATCAAACATTCCTTAAAAGGTTTCAAATTCATTTGTTTTTCTGTCTCAAATAAGAGATATTTTAGGAACAATAAAGAAATTCATGAAACATAAGTTTAAAGTTCTGAGTCAATAATGATATATGAAGATTCAATCATTGTAGAGCAGTGTTGCTCAATCCTAACTAGAATAAAAACTTTCTGCTAGTGGGGGAGCACAAAAGAGCGAGAAAATGAAATAGAGACTCGAGGCAGAAAAAAAGAAAATGAAAAAAAAGAAAGAGTAAATATTCTAAGAGAATACATACATATATAAACAGACTGAGAACAACATTCAGATCTTACAGCAGCGTAACATGAATCAGTGTTTTACCTTGGCTCTTTTCCTTGCATGGCCATGGTTCTGACAGCGTTTCTGTGACCGATTGGAGAGAAAAGAATGAAAGATTACAACAAAAAAAAAAATATCAGCAGATCATTTTGCACATCCTCCATTCATTTTTTTATGGTGCAGAAAGGTTTTGTAGCCACAGATCAAATGCAAGGGAGTGACAGGATGATATTTGAAACAAGCATATTCGAAACAAGGAACACCAAGTTTTTAAATACTTTCAAGAAGGTATAATAATTTCTGTGTAAAAAAAAAAGAATTTTTAGTCAAATCTTTAGTTAATACTTATTTAACAGAATCATGTTTGTATTAAAACTCAAACAAATTATGCAGTATTCCAACAAAATGACTAAACAAATACGTTAAATTCTTAAACAGCCAATAAAAAATTATCTAATCATATTTTTCCTTTGTTGAAACTAGGTAAATACAGCTACGTGATCTCTCCCACTAGTCATAATAACCACCAACATAATTAATAACCGGCAATGAAATCAAACTATTCAGTTGTTGTTTCCAGTAAGTCAGACCAATTTCTGGGGTATAACATAACTGTAGATTTTTTTAATTGCTAAAGAAGTCACTGACAGTCAATACAAGCTGCAGTCTATTCAGTGGGATTCTGTCTGAAGGTAAATGCATGGTTTGGCCAGGAAAGACATTTGCTTTACAGAAAGTAAAATATCTGTTAACATGTCTGTTACAAGCTTCAGACAAAACATGGAATGTATTTCATGCTTCAGAAGTCCATGTTTAATCTTGGACTACCAAAAATACTGTGAGCAATATTGTAAACATTAAAATACTAAGAGTGCTCAACAGCGACAGAGGCAGAAATTAGTATTATAGCAGAGTTGTTCTGTTTTGTTGTTATTTTAAGGCTATGCTCCAATATTTGTAGAATTAGCATTGGTACTGACAGGACAAGACACTGAAATACGTGACATTCTAGAATTACCAAAATAGTGTGAGCAAAATGCGAGTTTGTAGCTTCTGGACAGTTTGTAGCTTACCCACATTTAGGGTACACAACTGGATGAAACAAGTCTCTGGGTGATTATTTACTTGTTTATTACCTGTGTGTCTTGTGAGAGGTTGTCATCAGGCTCTGTGTTGTTGTCAGTGGTGCTGTCTTTGCCGAGTGTGTTACTGTTTCCTTTACAGCGGGTGCCGGACAGATTCTCAGAAGCCAGCGCACTCTCCCCTTCCCTCACCCCATCCAGGGGAAACAACACAGACATCTTCCCTCAGGAAGGGTGGGGGGCAGAATCTTTCTCTCTCACACACACACACACACACACTCACAGAAGGCTGAGAAAAAGTTGGGATAAGAAGCAAGAGATATATTTTTAACTACATTGAACCAGTACAAAACATCTGTCCTGTAAGCTGAACAATGACTTCTAAAGGGAAAAAAAAATACCAGAGAAGAACCGAATTATAATTTACATTGACCCAAAGTTAAGGGATTCACCCAAAGCTAAGGGACACATTGCTAACTTCAGAAATGTTATCTTAATATTATTACAGTACATTTACACTCTTCTCCCTAGTTGGTTGCAGCCAATTCCAATTTAATAGCTCATAACATTATGCAGCCTGAATGGAAGGGTGAAGCTTTATCTGAGACAGTATAGTTTCAAATTGCTGCTAAGATGAATGGCTGCTTGACTTGTTAGCTTTTGACATATTAAAACACTTTTGGCTCAAAGGTGAATTAAATACCTGAGTGGTTTGTGCTCTGGTGAGTACTGACATTACAATAAGAAGATAAAATGTGTGAGGTTATTCCCAACATTCCCAGTTTCTGTTGGTTGTTGCCGTGATTTTACAGTTTTGCAAAGCATCCAAAACAATGGTTCACAGCCAAGTACCACTGCCCTACATCTTGTAGTGCCTTCCCTTCTGTAACACCTCAGGAAGGGCTTAATAATAAGCTTATTAGTTACACAAGGTGTACTGGGAGCATGGGAAACTCTAAAACGTGCAGTGACTGTACAGGGAGATGCTCTTATTGAAAATTCCAAAAAGATTAGTGTCCCCAAAAGTCTGATGCATGCGGTTTCATTGTCAAAACATACCTAGGACTGTAGTGTGTTGGTGTGTGTGGAGTGGTGTGATGTGTGGGGCTCCACTCTGAAGCCCCAGCAGCGGTTTAGAGGGAGAACGGTGCTCTTAAATAGGGGGAGGGGATGGGGGACACGCCATGGCGAGTGTGTGCCCTCACTGCTCCTGCATCCTGCACAACCTCCCCACACACGTAGTCACCGACCCCTCCTGCTGGAGAGAAAGAGTGAGAAGAACTTCACTGAGTGAGTCATTCTGACAATACACAGGTTATTGGAAATAAAACACAGAATAATAAAGTGATATTAATTAAGAAAAAAAAACTTTTATGACAAGGTGACTCATTGGAATGTCAAGTTAATTAACATTGTGTGAGCGTGTGTGTGGCTGGCCAGAGATCAGTGGTGAGCATAAGGTGCTATCAGCTATGAAAATAATCACACAACCTAATATGATTATAAGTTAGCAGACACCTGCTAATGCCGGATTTCTTCCAAAATGGTATAAATAAAGAGTCTACCCCGCACCATTGCAGCTGTAACATCCTACAAACAAAAGGGCTTTATACTACATGCTGGAACATTGCTGCATGCATTTTAGTATATTCAGTCATGAATGCATTAGTGTGGTATGACAGAGATGTTGGTTGATTAGTTCTCAATCACAAATGCCACTCTGACTCTTTAACCTTGTTGTGTGCATGTGTATGTGTGTTTGGGGGGGTTAAAACCCATCCAGAAAACACTTGACATTCGGAAGAGTGCCATAGGCTAATGTGTTGCTGCTCCAGAGTTTCCCATTCTATTGCCAGTGCTTTTTTCTGGACAACTGTGTGCACAACTGAATCCCTGTGTCAGCAATGGGTACACTCTAAATTAGCTGTATTCACTAGGCACCCTTCTGGACGATTATAAAAAAACTGTGTCTTAAACCAAAAATGTACATACAACAGACATACTGAGGCAGGTCATTAAAATCATGCAATTCAAAAGTTGTGGCACGCAGGCGGTGAAACCCTGAGGCTGTTTGAGTGAAAGAAGTAGAACAGCCTGTGCTGCAAGAATGAAGAGACGAGGAACCTCCAACACTGACGTCATACTGCAGCGAGCGAGTGAGTGAGCGAGGGAGGGAGAGAGAGCATGAGTGTGTGGAGCAAGAGTCAGACAGCAATAGAAACAGAGTGAGTGGATGAGTGAGAGAGAAAGAGAGGGAGAGGGAGAGAGAGAGAGAGAGAGAGAGAGAGAGAGAGAGAATGAATGAATGAGCAAGCGAGCAAAAGAGAGACAGAGAGAGTGAGCAAAAGAGAGAGAGTGAGAAAGAGAGACAAGCACAAAGAGCAGGGATTCCCAACTGCAGAGAAGACGTCATCAGCTCTGCCTTACATTGCTGACCAGTCACCCACACACTTTTATACAACACGGCAGCAAGTACGAGCACACACTGCTGCACTGTACTAACAGCACTGCCTTGCTGAAACAGTTGTGGTCATTATAAAGAGAATTTGTCGTGAAAGAACAAAAATGATGATGAATGAAGGGAAAGGAATGTTCATGAATGAGCAATCACTCTCTCTACTTCTCTCTCTCCCGCTCCACTCACTCTCTTTTTCACAGGACACAGGGTTGCCAAGGCAACGGTAACGTCATGCTCAGCTGCTGCCATTTGTGTTAGTGAGAGAGAAGATTAAAGCGAGGGATGACATTAAAAATAAATATTAGAGAAGAGGCAGAGAGAAACGAGAACGAGAGAGAGATAGAAAGAAAGAGTGAGAGAAAGAATGCGAGACGTGAGATGTGAGAGCGAGAGAGAAAGAAAGAGAGCGAGAGAGAGCGAGAGAGAAGGCGAGAGTGAAAGTGCAAGAAAGAGTGCAAGAGCGCGTGAGAGAGAGACCGGGAGAGAATATCACTCATCTGGTTTTCAAACATTTAAAGACAACTACCTCAACCAGGGTTAAACAACAAATTCGGGGCAGACCCTGGTAACCACGGAAACCGCGCGTCTTGGTTTGTGCTGTTCAGTTGAGAAACAAGTAAACCATACTTGTGTAAAAACACAAGCCCAGACAACAGAATGTTCAGCATAAGCTTGGCTCTCTCACACTCAATCGAGCGAATACACACACACACACACTCAGAAGCACACTCTCACTGACCCAGTTTGTGATGTTTGACTGGGCAGAAGCTGCCTCTGTTTTCTGGGGCTGCTGACAACAGGAGAGCAGAAGTGATTCATAGATATGTTTACTGTTCCAGTCAAGGTGTCTGTGTAATGTCTGTGTTAGGGTATTCATATGTCTGTGCATGTTTGCATATGTTATATAACCCCATTCACATGGTTTCATATTCCTACACAATCCTCTCAATATAGGTCCACTAAGACAGTTCAGTGGGGTTCAGGGGATCATTAGGAGGAAAAAGAAATCTGAATACTTGAGACCATCAAAAATCTGAATGATCATTCTGAAACATCAAGCTGCTTGAGACGAACAATATAGGGCTTGTTTATATGATGCCACCACTATCATTATAGATTACAATAAGTAAACAAACATGACTGAATAATACTCTTCTTATTTAGAAACTTAAATATTTGTATAGTGTCAAAAGACCCAGTACTTAATGTTCACTCACTGTAACTTGATGTTAGATAACATATGAAGTCTGTAAATGAATGGTATCTTATTGTAAAGCCTTACCAAACTATACAGGACTGTATTTGACTGGACTTTTATTTAAACAAACTGCGCAAACCATATTTCATAACCTAGAACTGCTTTTCTGATGGGCCGATTTTAAAAATACAAACATTAACCATACATTTGTTCTCTAACACACATATATTGGCTACGCGGGTCATTTAAAATATAAAACTTCGATGACACGCTTACAAATGGGTTTCTGGCGATCAGTGATGTTGCCCTTGACATCAGCCGCAAAAACAAAATACTTCCACACGTGGCTCTTTCCTCCTTTCTTTTCAACGAGCTGCCACATCAGCAGCACCGCCGTTCGCCCTGTCTCTGTGCTTTTACGAAGAAGACACAACTGCACAGTACGCACCTATCAGGTAGCACAGCAAGAACCCTGAAAACCTGGTATCCTAACATTGAAATTTTTTAGTCCCGACTTGGTAACAATGTTTCCTCATGGTGGTGTGGGTATCCTTCAGGGCTGTGTTTTTTCCCCACAGTCCAAAGACCTGTGCATCAGATGAAATGGGGAATCTAAATTGACTGTAGATGTGATTGTGTGTGCGGTCGCAACCCTACTAAGAATTAAGAAAATTTATGAATAATAGGATTTAGTGCACTGCAGTGTGTGAAATGTTACATGGGAGGGTTAACAGTACTTTAGAACATGGCATCCCTTTAGTCCCTTTTAGTTTAACAAAACAGAATTGTCTCTTATCCAGTTTAGTGAAAAGCTCTTTGGGGGTCATTTTTCATACAACCAACCCTGACAACTATATTATACACATCATGTGGCTAGAGCTGGGCGATATGGCCTAAAATTAATTTCTCAGTTTTTTTTTACAATAAATCCGATTTTAAATATTAAACGACTCCCCTCCTCAAAATCAAAATAAAGATGACAAATTGTTCAAAACAAGTTTTAACTTGTCTAAACCTTTTAGCATGTTAATGTTAATGAATCCTGGCTTGGGCACGTAACAGCGGAGATACTTCACTCTAGTTCAGTGCTGGCTCACAATGTCCGGACCGATTTTTTGTCCCAGTCCAGCCCTGCTATAGATCACACAAACAGCGTGGTGACCTGCACAACCTGCAGGTCAGTGTTAAAGTACAGTAACAGCGTTCTGCACGGCATCTGAAATTGCATCGCTAGCTAACATGGCTAATGCTAGTCCTGCAGAGAGTGCCTGCACTGCTTAACCTGTCGGACACAGGACTTGTTTGGTCTGTGTCTGATGGCACAAAACTGAACTAATTCCATATTACAGATGTAGCAAGACTTTTCTTAGACACAAACACTGCTACAGTGTTTGGTGCGCTGCGTTAATTTACCCATGTAGAACATGTCGTATTAGTTCCACTTTTGGTGCTCATGATGTTAAATATGTAATCAAATCAATATCACCCACCTCTACAGTACGCCACAAAATACTTTGGCACCTGAGAAAACTATACTTAACACTACTGCCCAGTAGTAAACAGCTTTTAAGTTAGTGTTAAAATGCTAGTACAGTGGTATCTTGACTTGCGAGTGTCCCAAGTTTTTCGAGATACGAGCAGTCTCTCTGCCGCTTTTTGTTTTTTTGAGTTGAGAGCTAAAATTCAGGTTATGAGCATTTGTGCTTGCAGTTATTTTGCAAACATTCGTTTATTCATCCAAGTGTCCAAAGAAAGTGAGTGCGAAGGACAGTGCTGAGAAGAAGCAGATGATGTGCATTGAATTAAAGAAATAAATTAGAAAAATATGACCAAGGTGTGCGTGTAGTGGACTTGGAGGATCAAAATATTTTCTAAACAGTGGCCATCTATCCATGAAAATATGGAGAAGCTGCTGATTGTGTGGTTGACAGAGTAGCAAGCGCAGGAGATCCCATAACGGAGGTGATAATCTGTGAGAAGACTTGAGCTGTTTACGCCGATTTGCTGCAGCAGACCCAGGCACTTCGGCCAGCGAGGCATCAGGTGAGCCATTTAAAGCCAGCTGGGGCTGGTTTGAGAATTTTAAAAAGGACATTATGCTTAATAAAACCAGTTCATTGCAGTACATTATATTGTATTGAGTTCTTATACAATATTTGTTATTTTGCACATTTTTCTTATTTAAAAACAAAAAAAGCTGTGTTTTTTGGAGGCCCGGAACGGATTAATGGCATTTCAGTTCATTTCAATAGGGAAAATTTGACATACGAGTAATTTGAGTTACGAGCTTGGTAACGGAACAAATTAAACTCGTATGTCAAGGTACCACTGTATTAAAGTAAACTGAAATAACAGCTGTATAAAGAAACCCTGATGCTTTTTACAGCTTGCTTGTTTGTTTGCATTTGTTCTAATGTTAACCTGTGTTTTTGCTGCCTGAAGAAGTACACTGTGATGTAAATGCCTTCCAACAATTTGCATTGGTTCGTAAGACTTTTGCACAGTGCTGTTTCTGACAGAAATTGAAAATATCTCACACCTAACATTCATCACAGCAAAACAGCTCAGTAATATTTCTTTCACACAGACTCATCACATTCAGCCTGTCTTCTATCTGTTTTATGAGATTGTGATCAATCTGGTGAAATAAGAATAAGAGCAATGTGCAACAGGAAAACACCACATATGAGACTTTTACATATATTTCTGGTTGGCATTCTAGGAAAGCAGTGATTTCATTCCTGCCACAAGAAATCCTGCTCGTTACTCTTCAGCTACATCGACTAAAACATGAAATAAGAAGAACCTTGCAATAATTACGACAGCAGCCAGGCATCAGTGTTGGGCTGATTTCAGCCAAAAATACTGGACTAGACATATAGGAAAAAATAAGGAACCATTAACAAATCTTCCCAGAAACAGCACACATGCACAAGCTTGGTTTTTAAAGAAATGCCTTAGTTTCCATACTGCAAAATATTCAGGTGTCAATATAACTATCGGACATGAAAATTATATATTGTGCCATTCATGATAATACTCAATATCAGCAAAAGCCTGATTTTGTAGAGTATTTGCATTTTGCACAGTTAGACCTGTAAGTCTAAATTCTTTAATATGTAGTCTAATAGCGCTTTTCCACTGGCACAAGGAACCACGGCACAAGGAACCACAAGCAAGAACCTGCTCAACAGCAGGGCCAAAAACAGGCTGCAGTCGAGCTGACTTGGTAATAGACCATTGTTTTTTCTGGTTCACACAAAAAAATGCCCCAAAAATATAAGAGATACAAACTAAAAACTGGGAAGCTGATGAAGTACAAGCGCCACTATGTATTTAGGCTAAATACGAATTTCACTGAAAGGTTTCGAACACTGTTTGAAACACAAAATGTGTACCAAGACAGTGCTAGCAAGTTAGCTGAGTTTGTTTTTCATTGCATGGATAAACAATGCAGAGATTAAAAAAATTCAAAAAAGAAAATTAAAGCTAATACAACGTATGCGCCATCATAGTACGGTTTAGGTACAGCATGATTTCTGCATACCTATTATGAAGCGCCTTAATAAACTGCACCCTTTGAACTACAGTGGAATGTTAAGTGTGGATACCAAAATTTTGCCGTGCTCATGTGTATCTCTAACATTGCATTTTAACAATAATTTAAAACCCCTTAATAACCCTCACCAAATACTAATTACATGTTTGCCAGCTGCACAGCAGTTCACTCACATTGTGTAAGCAAGACAGTCTCTTTCAGCAGAGCGACTGTTTCCCCTCTTCTCCTACACTTTGCTAGACTGTGCCTATTTTTGACCATTTCATTTTATACTCCCTCCCTGTAACAAAAAGTTCTGGCTCCAGTCCCACACAGACGAGCATTCCAGACTTTTCAGACATAATGTCCTTTTAGATTAGGACAGTAATAACTTCAGAGCAACACAAATAATTTTTTGTATGGGTAAGATGTAAACAAATGTACATCTACATCTCTTTGGATTCCCTTCACACACACATTAAAAGAATGATTGCTGTGCAGAAGTTATCTTGTTCTGTTAACAGCGCCAGCGCAGCATGATGTTTTGTTCTTCTATACCAACTTGCGGCATAGCTTTCGATTCAATAGGCGCCATCATTATACCCTTTCTCACACACATACACCATCGTACATCTTCACACACGCCACTGTACATCTACAATACCTTCACACACACACGCACCACTGCATATCTGCACACCTTCACACACACCATCATACATCTACACACCTTTATACATCTACATACACATCGTACCTAAGTTCATTAGATCCATGTAACGCGATTTGCAATGATCTTATAAGATTGTTAAAATTGCACAGTCTATGAAAGGCATACAATGTGCACAAGTGAACCATAAAGCAATGGAAGAAAGTGGCCAGGTTTAAGGTATCATGTTCCCTTTTACATTATGTGGACTGGTGCATGAAAACATGGCACAGAAATGGGAAGGTGGCAAGGCGGCAGAGTCAGTGTGATGCTCTGGCTAATGTCCTGCTGGGAAACCTTGGGTGCTGCCTTCATGTGGGTGTCACTTTGTCATGTACCACCTACCTCAACACTATCTCAGATCAGTAAACGAAAAAGACCAAAGGAAGGCGAGAAAGAAATAAAAGAAAAAAACGGAGAGAGGGATGAGTCAGAGTTGGTCCCACTGGACTGAGTGTGGGCTGTGAGGGGGAGGATGGCGTTGGCAGACCTGACGATTTATGAGGAAAAAGGGGGAGATGGGGAGAGAGGGATGGAGAAAGAGGGAGGGAAGGGAGGAGAGTTTGCCTAGAGAGAAGGAGGGAATGTAAAAGGGCTGTAGAGGGGATTCCCTCTGACGGAGTCGACTTGAGAATGAAAGTTAGAGAGTGGAGGGGGAGGGGCACAGAGAAAGAGAGCATGAGTGAGCGAGCAAGTGAGAGAAAGCGAGAGAGAGCAAGAGAGATAGGCTGGTAATACTTGACAACACGCCATAAAAATGCATGGAAGCAGAGATCCGTAAATCAAATGCCAGAATCCCAAGCACACAAAAGCATTTGGTACAGCCAATATATTTTTAAGTACAGAGTCAGATCTTTCACAGTTTAATTTTTGATTCTCTAAAAATAAATGTCAGGTTAAAACCTGTTTTAGCTTTCATTATAAACCTTATGCAATTGCTCTGCTTCCTCCAGTTGGAGAGAGAGAGAGAGAGAGAGAGAGAGAGAGGGAGAGGGAGAGGGAGAGGGAGAGGGAGAGGGAGAGGGAGAGGGAG
>JBBJLR010000111.1:19798946-19818576 GCA_037577145.1 Brachypetersius gabonensis
TATATATATAAGCTATACTTGTTCCATTAACACCAACCATGTTAATTTAACTTCTTTATCAGTCTATAAATGAAGACGTTTATTATTCAGTAGCTACTGTGAAACTATAGGTTTTGCCGTATATTTGTGACAAACTCAATAATTGTTATTGCTTTCCCTCACCTATGACTTTTCTCCTTTTCTCCACCTCTCCATCTCCCATCCATCCATTCATCCTCCTTTAGCCATGTGTTCCTCCCTCACACATTTTTTGTTCTCTAAAAGCCTTTATTTCATTTCCTTCCAGACAACATGGACATGAGCGGCATCGACCCCAGTCTGTCCTTCCAGTTCCTGCAGGAGCGTGGTCAGAGCGTGCAGGTGCTGCAGTCCTCCCTGTGGCTGTACGTGCGTCCAGCTGACGGCCCTCGCCCTGCTGCCCGTGTCTCCGCCCAGGTCTACCTGTCAGGCACTGGTCAGGCTGAAAACCGCACCTTGCTTCTCCAGAGAAACGTGGAGGTGGCGCGGGGGGGCTGGCACACCTTCCCTGTCACCAGCACGCTGCAGGCCTTCCTGGACGGTGGGCAGCGGCGCCTGCGGCTGGAGGTCCACTGTGAGGACGGGGGCCAGAACCTGTGTGGACGGGGCGGCGCTGATACCTCTCAGCAGCCCTTCCTGGTGGCGCAGGTGCGTCTCCGTGACGACGCATCCAAGCACGCTCTGAGTAAACGCTCTCTACGCTGTGGTGACGACGTCAGTGTCTGCTGTAAGAAAGACTTTTACATCAAGTTCCGAGACATCCAGTGGCAGGACTGGATCATTGCGCCCGAGGGCTACCACATGAACTACTGCATGGGCCAGTGCCCACAGCATCTTGCCGGCTCACCAGGCATCGCCTCCTCTTTCCATGCCACCGTCTTCAGCCAGCTGAAGGCCAATGGCATACACACAGCCGTCTCATCATGCTGCGTGCCCATTCAGCGACGCCCGCTTTCCATGGTCTACTTCAACTCACAGCACAGCATCGTAAAGACCGACGTCCCTGACATGATTGTAGAGTCCTGCGGCTGCACGTAGAACAGAGACAAAGCATCAGAGACAAGTTCATGTTGCAAAAGGCACTTTTACCAAGATGTTGTGAACACACATGTATGCACCCAGATACATTTTATATGCAATAATGGTTTGAAGCAATGCAATTTATCGGCTTAATGTGATGAAGAGTTTAGAACCAGAGGCCCTTACACAAGCCTCCTGTTCCTTGTGGTGCGAAGGAAGGCTTATAAATATCTTATGTGATATTAACAAAACGAACAAAAGCAGTGCTCAGGTGAATCAAAGCCACTGTAGTGAATATGTGATCCTCTGGGCCTTTTCACTGTACTGTTTGATTAGTTATCAACTGAGGCCACTGGCCTAACCTCTGCCTGGTTACCCAATGAGATGGGTAAACATTTAGTTATTGCCACACGCTGAAGCGAAAGTCTAAAAAGGCATAGCGGTAACTGGGCATATGTGAAATGCTAATGTTTGCTTGCTGTTTGATTTAAAAGTTCTGGGGCGAGCTATAGATAAGATCATGCCTTAGTCTGCATATTCTAGGGAAAAATGTTCAAATGTTTGACTAATGTTTTTCCGAAGTTCTCAACGCTTTTGTGTACTGTTTTGTTTACGTTGAGCTGAATTGTTTTGCGTGGCAATTTATTGTTTTGTTCAGGTGTGTGTTAAGTTAAAACATTTTACATGTTACTTTTATTTAGAGATGCCTTTTTCTGGTAAATTTCTGAAAAAGTCCAGCAGAGAACCCTTTTTTCAACACCCTAAAAAAGACAAAGAGAACACCTTGCTGTGGTTGCAAGGTATATTGTCTTTTGTTCATTTTTTTGCTAAAGCACTTCCTACTCTGAAATACATAGTGGGGGTGAGACCATAGCTTGCTTCATTTTCCATGTTTACAGTTCTATTGATTTCAGGGTCAGGCTCACAGAAAACGAACAAAGTCTTTTTAATGATGGACCTTTATAACGCTTCCGGATTTATCGCTGCATGCTTGGGCTGCATGCAAGCAGAGTTCTCCCTCACAACTCAACACCACTCAAGTGTGTGGTTGCACTTTTTAAAACCTGTTTTAATTTAATAATTTAAATTGGCTCATGTAAGTCTGTCTTCAGCACGTTTTTACATTATTTGCTTCACAGATTTAAGTTAAATAAGTTATGACCAAATACAAAAACTGTAACTTAAAGTTGTCTGCTCAGTAATTCCTTTTTTAATGGAATTTGTTTAATTTTGTAACAAAGTACTATTTTCTTACAGTGTGATAGATTGAAAATCTTGTGATCTTGCTTTGTGATTCTGTGAAAAGTTTTTTTATTTTATTAATATAAAAATAAAAAAATAAACATTTTACTTTTTGTATCATATGCTTCATTGAGGTTTTCGTCAACTTGAGCACCCATGAGTATCATAATATGTGACATTATATCTAACATATCATTAAACATCATAATAGTCTGCAACATGACACTGATATGTTCTTTCGAAAAACAAAAAAATAGTAAAGCACAGTGATATTTCTGACATCAATCAATTTTCATAAAATATCAGTTCTCAACTAATTGATTGCCCCACTGATATCTCTATATGCCCCGTTATTGATTTTGAGGACTCAAAATCAATAACGTCTGAAAGGCAAAGAGCGTGTTTGCTTGGGCAAACACTTGAATTGGTTTTTTTATGGACCGTCTATATTTGTCAAGTAAACATTCGTCAATTTTTTCTGGCAACACCTAAACTAACTGTTCCATAAGAACAAAGGACCGATACTACATCCAGTTCTGCAGTTTTACATGAATAACTAACAAAATGTTGAGCATATTCTGTTTCCAAATGCACGTGAATGCTGTTTGGACAAAAATATTTTTTATAATTTTTTCCCCGTCTTGAAATATACTCATTCACTTCCATCAAAAATTAGGACTGTTTTCTTCAGGTGCTTGTAAACGAACCATTTTAGAGATGTCAGGTTTTATTCCAACTGCACTTAAAGTTTCCTTGTTGGTCCATTAAACCCTTACCTTTAACATTATTCTCATTTGCACACTCTCTGATGCTGGAAAGGTCTGTGAAATGGTGAACAGCAATGAGAATGTAGATCATACAGCAGTACTGACACTGGATTTTAACATGAGCTTGACCAATATGATCACCAAATCCAAACATGATCTGCAAATCTGACCCTTCATTACTCTTACGCAAGTTGCTGCTTTTATTTATATTTGAATCATTAATTAAAATATAAATCAATTTTAGCATTAACTCAAGGACTACCTTCCTACCACTGTGTTCCTGCTATTACTTTGTCAGTAAAAACAGCTGTGCATATTCACAAAACAAGAATTTAGCTAACAACATATAAACAGACAAGCCCTCTGACGAAACAAAACAATCACTGAGTCTTCAACCTGAAGCACAGTTGGAAAAAGAGAGCCTCTGGAGCCATTACTCAACAAAATATGTGGGAATCAGAGATAGGAGCAGGACACTGGCAGGTCTCTGCATCTTTACTGTTAATTGTTAACTGTAGGGACGTAGAGATCTGTTACTATCCCTGCAGATGTGATACAAAATGTGTAGAAAACTGACTCCACAAAGGCTCTCCTGACTCTACTGCCAGGTTAATTTGTTTTGCTTTTTTTTTTGCTTTATTGTCACAGGTGCATTTCTGACAGCAAGGCACCGATTCTCTCGCTTTCCCTGACCACTTACATCAAAAAAGCATTTAAAAATATCCTGATCTTAAGGTCCTAATAGTCCTATGGAATATATTTTGTATTGCTTTTCCTGTGTGCTTCTTTTTCTTAGACTTTACCATTCATTTGTCAACACATTTTCTTTTTGTTTGTTTGCATTTGTTTCAAGATTGCCTACAAACACAGATACAGCATAAGCAATAACCAAATGTGCAATCAGTCAAAACAGATATGCTGTGTTCTTCTGAAATGGCACCCACCAAGAGAGCGTCCACCAGTTCACAGAGACTATCGAGCTACTGGAAAAACATCTGAACTGCTTTCACAGCTTGTACAAGAAAGGCAAGACCAGTGCAGTTTAGTCTGTTCAGGTATACATCGCTCAGGAAGTTAAATGGTGAATGAATTGTGTTTATTACTTTGTGAGCATGACAGACAGGTATGCTGATTCAGCAAGTCCTGTTATAGATTCTTGTTATAACTATATCTTTATCTATCTCAGTTATTACAGCCATGTTGTTCTTACCTGACGATGCTGAAGTTGCACTGGTCCTCGTGTTACTGTGTGACAGGACCTTTGGAATGAGTGATTGAGTTTGAGTGAATCAGGGTAAGGAGACATGGTCCTTTACTTCAATCTTTGGTTCCATGTTCCTCCATCTTGCAAAAGACAGGGAGGCTGGTGAAAAATTAGGAAACTGGGTTGACTACCATCATCTCAGCAATGTCACTTTCAAGTACTGGTACCTCTTGCATTTGGCACTCACAGCACTCTAAATCCAACAGTGCTCAGCTATAATGATAACATCCTCGTTTATGCGGTCAAATGTGATGAACACATCAGGTATAAAAGGACAGTACTGACAAATTGACTGTCAAGATCATTGAGGACTTACAAGCAATGCCCAGTTTTTTGCTGACCATTTTTGAAGATCAAAGGTAAAGCAGCATTTCCTAACGGGTTGAAAACTGATTGCCATGTGTGAATTGTTCAAAGGCCGTGTCCTCAATGTATCCTGCTCCCCTGAAAGACTGGCAGAGAGTTCAGCAATGAACTACAGTCAATGTAATAGGCGGGGTGAGGACAAACCCAGGGAAGGACATGTACAACATCAATAAGTCTGTTGTATACAAATTCATACTTACACTCATATTCTGTTCTAGTTGTATCTTGGTGTGTCACTGCAAACATGCACAAACAACTTGGATCTCTTGGATGTGGTGGACATCTGTTTTCGGAAGAAAAAAATGACTGTGCTCATGGTATTGCGTCATTCTGCATGTCTCTACTTTAGATCAAAACATGGTTTGGAGACAAATCCGAGTGATCCAAAGTGTTTGTGCATACATTTGCAGTGACCAAGCAAAGAATAAATAGAAAAGAACAGGAGTGTACGAATGAATCGGAATATGCCATGCTTGTGGATGGTGGAAAATCTTGTAATGTGTTACCCCTGTCCCTGTAGGGTGCAAACCACAATGAGTTTAATATTCTTGATTACAAGACAGCAAGTTGAGTAGTGTGAAGAGTCAAGCTGACAACATTAAAAATCATGTGTTGTGTCTATGAGGTTAGGATTGTACCTGAGGTTTATTAGAAACAATGCTTGCTATCCTTCTTAAAAGAGCCCCATGCAAGTCTTTACTGATCAATGTCCCCTTAATAAGACAATTCTGTCAACTGAAACTGCTCCTGGTTTCTCTTGGACCCAGTGAAACCCCTGTTAGTCTCCCATCTTCAACCTTGATGGAGATCTAGACTTGAGAAGAGTTCAGGAGCAGACATATCCTCCATCAAACATACAGCTTAGGACATTACCATTCAAAAGATGTATTCCTCATTGTCACAGGCACATTGAACTATAAGTTCGTGTGGTGTAAGTCTATGGGGAAGGTCATCCATTCCTTGCTAATTGTTGTCCAGATAAATGCATCTGACTGGTAAAGGGTACTATGTGCTTTCTGCTCCAGAAAACAAATATTTGTGCAACAAAATAGGTTTTCAACAAACTTCCTCACTGAATTTATACCACGTCAACAATCTACAGTAAGACCGTCAACCATATACATGTTCCTGAGCAGGTCACACGAAGCCTGTCTGTACTGTTGTATCTTTCCACAGTGGCACAAGCCACTCCAAGTACAGCAACAATGTAAGGAACTTTTACCTGCCTTTTGCAGTTGTGTCCAATTAACATGAAAATTAAAACACAGCATTCAGGTGGAGAAATTACGTGTCTACAAGCTTATGTCACATGCTCAGGAAAAAACATTTCAGCATCTGTGTTTCCTCTGTCTATAACCCTGTTCTCTACTCTGTCTTCAATTTGATTCCACTAAGCAAACTGATTTGCTCTTAAACATGGCAGCATTTAATTGATTTCTGCATCATAAACTAAAGGAGGGAAGAATTGAAGAGTTATGTAATGTGAAGCTGCCAGACTGCCAGACAAGTTTATAATTATAATATATTTATACATTTTGCTCAATCTGTTCTGAGCAACACTGCTAAGAGCAATGTGTTCGTGTGCATGTGTAAAAGTGAACATGCGTAAATGTGTGAACGTGTACACATGACCAGGAAGTGTCTGCTTTGTACAGTTAATGGAAAGAAGGCTGTCTTCCGGGGAAACCTAGTGACTCACTGATACACTGACACACTAACCCACAGACCCACTGATTTACCCTAATCCCACACACACGCAGTCTCACGCACACACACACACACTCACAGTCTTCAATCCTGTTAATCCTCACACACTCTGAGATGTGAGACATGTCCTTGCAGCTGGGTTACATGCCAAGCTGAACTATAGAAAGTCTCATTACTCAATCAGAGAGGAGACCACACTGGACCATATACTCTCCTCCCAAATGTCTGGAGATGACACATGGCAAATATATACACACTAAATTGATCATCACTGGTGGTATTATAAATGCAAATACAGTGAAGTGCATTGTTTCTTAGCTATGCCTTTAATTATTCAGTGACTAAGATCTGGTCTAAGATCAGCTCATGACATTGAGATCTTGCTCACTCAAGGTAGTACGGACACAAACCCCCTCCAAGAGACGTGACCTGGATTCTTTCGTACAGCACTAGATGTCCTGAGACACCTGATGACACATGACCTCCAAAGAGCAAAACAAGGCTGCCACGCAAAGCAGACTGCACCGATCCAGTCCAGTCCAGTACAGTTTCCTCAGATGTAGTAGCTCAATTGCAGGGTGTAATGACAAGTAGCAGTCCATAAAAATCACGAACTTTGCAAACTTTACCGTGTGATCCTGGGCAGCACCAAGGGGTCTCAAACCCAAACTGAAACTGAAACTTGAGGTGCCTCAAATCCTTGTGACAATCTATTGCAGATGCAAATATCAGATCAACCATTAGCCTCATTAATGTGCACAAATGACATAATAAAATAAATAATTACTAAGGCTGTGTTTGCTGTTGTTACTGAGGCTCCTTGTTAGTATTTTATTTAACCATGATCCAACTTCAACTTTATGCTAAACAAAAAACATATATATATATTTTTTTTTTTAATGTGATTAGTCATATAATAGTAATATAGTGGATAATAGTATTACAAATCTCTTTTAATCAATTCTTAAAATGATGTCGGGAGCTTTTCATATTCCTATTCATTTTATATTCTTTTTTTATAGTTCCAGTGTTTACAAACCTATATAATCCCAACAGTAATGTTTTGAGAATGTTTTTTCACTTCCTCTTTGAACACACCATTAACTATATATAACCTTTAGCATGGGCCTACACAGTCCTCAGCAGGTCACTGTTTGTACTGTTGTATGTTCCCACAATGCAATGCAACACAAGCCACTTCAAATAACTCGCAAAGCCTTGCGTTGATCCCATTACTCTAGACCCACTTTCCTGATTTACCCACTCAGTTACATCACAGTCACTTTGAAAGCCTAACTATTCTCCTCTCAATGGCCAGAGTAGAAGCTATTCTTCAGGCACAGGCATATTCTCAATGGGATATTATAACGCTTGTGTCTATTTAGTAAAATGTGCCTCCAGATATACTTAACTTTAAATGTGACCTTTATAGAAATGTGAATATATCAGCTTCATATTTACATCTAATTATATATGTATTAAATGCAGAAACCTGTGATCTGTAATTCATAATGAGTCAAGGGTCATTCACTTATCTATCAAACCTATGAGCTACAGTGGAACAATTGTGAAGTGCTCCACTGTAGAAGTATGTGAGGGATTGGCAGTTAAAATTATACATGAACTTTAATATTCTTTCCTTCTTTAACCATGGCATATCAACTTCCATGTTCTTGCTACCTGTTCATGGACAGGAGTCCTCATATTTAAATGTTGTTGGCATACAGTAAGAATAAAAGTTGTTTATAAACATTAACATTAGCCAATATGAGAGAAGCCTTTAGTTACTTAGGTATCAATCTGAGTTCTTTGGTCTTTGTAGGTAGACCACACCTGAGGAGGATAAAAGTGGTGTTCAACTTCCACTATTTGTACACATTGTCTGACTGTGGACTGTTGGAATCTAAACTCTTTACAGGTGGTTTTGTCACCTTTCCGAGCCTGATGAGAATCACTAAATCTTTTCTGAGGTCCTCAGAATTCTCTTTTTTCATATTGCGAACACTCTGTAGGGAAGATCACACTTTTGCCAGATCCCTGTTCTTTAAAAAAAAAAAACCCCATTCATACCTGATATTCACCGCATTAACTGAAAACACCTGACTCTAATATTGCCTTCAAATGAACTGATAATCCTAGAGGTTTAAATATTTTGCCACATGCAGACATGGGACATCAGAACATTTTCCAAATAAAATAATGTCAAGAATTAATACTGATATTATTTTAGGTCATATTTTTGCAGAAATATATAGAATTCACAAACTTTAAAGTGCCACTCTAATGGAGAATCAACTCTCCATTCCAATCCATCATTCGAATACAATGTTTATCCATCTTAAATGTATTGTTCAATCCAGCGTTTATCCATCTGTAAATGTATTGTTTCGAACATCAGGTTATTTGTTAATGGACAGTGGCGGAAATGTAAGGACTGTCAAATCGTATAAAAAAATCTCTAAATGATTCTACAGGCATCTAAACAATTTGTCTTGTTATTTTCGTTTTTCCCCTTACACCTAAATAATTTCATATACTTTTTACAGAATTTAGAATAGTAGTAAATGTTCAACAGCATTCCTCTATTCTGTTTGTAGGAACCTTCTCACCAAGTAAATTTCATGTCCTTTATGAGTTATATCAGGTGATGTGATGCTAAGGTCTGTGATGGTGAGGCATTCCTTCCAGATGCACTTTATGCACAGTTTGAGGCACAGAGTGACACAGCAGTGAGGAAGACCACCTTGCCAACAACAACCAGGGAATCAGGCTGATGTGAGGAGGACTCTGCTCAAAGCCAACCCACAGAAGACCACTGGACCAGACAACATTCCTGGTCATGTGCTCAGAGGATGTGCAGACCTGCTGTCAACAGACCAAATACAATACCTCTCTAAGCACTTGCTTGAAAGCCACCACCATCATCCCATCATTGTCCTGCTGTCACACTCACACTCATCATCATGAATCACTTCAAGAGGCTTGGCATGAGGCACACAAAATCAGTACGTATATTTGCCACAACTGAAGGGAAGACACCTTCACCTGCCCCTAACCCATCTGGACAAAAAGTTACGTTATGAGAATGCTGTTCGTAGACTTCAGTTCATACTGCATTCTTCAGCATCTGATAGGAAAGTAGACTCAGCTGGGCCTGAACACCTCCCTCTCCATCTGTATCCAGGACTTTCTGACAGTCAGGATCAGGAACAATGTCTCTAGCACCACTGCGCAGGGCACAGGGCTTCCCCAGGCCCTCTCCT
The DNA here is from genome assembly GCA_037577145.1 of Brachypetersius gabonensis. NCBI lineage: Eukaryota > Metazoa > Chordata > Actinopteri > Characiformes > Alestidae > Brachypetersius > Brachypetersius gabonensis. Next base: position 19,808,594 of record JBBJLR010000111.1, read on the forward strand.
CAGTCTTCTCAGGGGATAGGTGTGCTGCTAAGCCTTATTGTCATTGGAGCTGGTGTTGGGGGTCCGTTTGAGGTTCTCCATGATGAGAACACCAACAAACTTGGTGCTCTATATGTTCTCTACAGAAGACACATTGATGTTCAGCAGAGAGTGATCACGGCATACTTTCCTGAACTCAACAACCTATTTTGTCTTATCTACATTCAGATATGTCTTGTTGGTTCTGCACCATGCCCCCAACACCAGCTCCAATGACAATAGAATACCTACTTCCTGAGGAGACTAAGGAGAGTGCACCTCCCCCAATTCCTATCTGCTTAAACAAATACTTTAAAGAGTCATTAATAACGCACTCAAACTGCATCCAGCTCTTCATTAAGGTGGTACAGATGTGTTGATTTGCTTTAGAACGCAGTATGACTTAGTGGGAGCTATAAAAATAAACAAAAATCTGTGCTCAGCAATTTCAGGTAACACTTGGGACGGTAATCACAAAGCAGTTCTAAGAGGGACTGATAATAAATCAGATCATTCCATAGCTAGGATGGCCAATTTCATGAAAACTGATTCTAGATCAGCACTCCTACTCCTAAAGTCGTTTGTGAAAACAAACACTGTTGTCTAAAAGGTCGCCTGCAGCAGCCTTTCAGTACACAGTGAAGTTTGACAAATTCATGCCTAATGAAGTGGTGGATATAGTTTGAGCAGGAGAACCGTAGGGATGTTTTTATGGAAAAGATATGTGTGACTATTGTTATGTTATGAGTGTGGCAAATGTAGTTCTCCTTCTTTCACAATAGTGCTACTTCATTTGCCCGAAGTGTCCATTTCATGGCTCTGTCCTTATGCTGTTTAGCTAGGATTTCGGATCTCTATTCCATTGCATTTTGGACCCTGTAAACTCAAACAGAACTAAGTCTAAAGTGTCCATTTGCCATATGTGAACACACAACAGCACACAGTACAAAATTCTTTCTCTGCATTTAACCCAACCATTCACCAAGTGAAGCAGAAAGGAACACTGAGGTAACTTGCTCGAGGGTACCTCAGTGGTGCCACTGGCAATCCTGGAATTCAAACTCACAACCTTCTGATCACAGGGGCAACTCCCTAACCACCAGACCACCAGCTTACTTGTTTTTGTCTTTTTTAGCTTCTCCAAGGGCAACTACTGTCCATCCTTTAGCTTAATAGACCAACGTTAGGGTTTCTGGTTTTCTTGGCTCCACCTTTAGAGGTTTAGTTGAGATCAACCATCACTGGGATCCCCAGCTCACCTGACATTTAGATCAGTTCAACCATAATGGAAAATATGCATATGCTCCCCATGTTCTAACCAAAGCTATTACTATTTCCACAGACTTCAACAAACACTGCTGCTCCTAGAACTCCTGAACTAGAGACTTATGGCTACCCTCAGCCATCATGGATCAGCTGCATGTGCTGACCACCTTCTAACCCAAATTACTATTCACACAGACTACAACAAAAGATGCTGCTACAGACTTTAATTCATCGCCTTTCACTGACTATATGATTATACAATATCCCTGACTATAGACTGCACTGCTCTTTAATGATTACGTTTGCACAGTTTCCTCTTATTTTCAGTCATCTCCAAAGTGTTATTTTTTATTCTCTCTTGATATCTGGTGTCAATCAGAGGAGGATGGGTTCTCTTTCCCATCCTCCTCTTGGGCTCCTTTAGAGACTTGCTCAGAAGGGGCTTGGACCCAGATTCTGTAAAGCTGATGAAATCTTGTGTTGCAAGCAAAGTCAAAACAATAAAAAGTTAAGCCTCCTAAATTCTTGAATGCAAGACCTTATGTACAAAGTCTGGTAAATTAGCAAAACTAGACATTAAATGATCACTGAAGATATTAGACTCTTAAGGAGAGGTTTGGAAATGGTTAAGTGCCATAAATGTAACTTTTTAGGTAGAAGACAACTGGTGCACTCCTTCTTCTCTTATTTTCTTTTCTGGTCAAATGATGGAGCCAAATGAAACAGAATACAATGATTTGCAAATCCTTTTCAACCTATATTGAGTTGAATACACTACAAAGACAAGATATATAATGTTCAAACTGATAAACTGTATTGGTTTTTGCAAATCTTCGCTCGTTTTAAATTTGATGCATACAACATGTTCCAAAAAAGCTGGGACAGGGGCAGCAAATGACTGGGAAAATTGAAGAATGCCCAAAAAACACCTGATTTGAACATTCCACAGGTGAACAGGTTAATTGGAAACAGGTGTTTGTCATGATTGGGTATAAAAGGAGCATCCCCAATAGGGGCGAGGTTAACCACTTTGTGAACAACTGCGTGGGCAAATAGTCCAACAGTTAAAGAACAACATTGCAAGGAACTGTACATAATATCATCAAAAGATTAAGAGAATCTGGAGAAATCTCTGCACGTAAGCGGTAAGGAAATTGGAAGCCCTTGACCTTCGATCCCTCAGGCGGCACTGCATTAAAAACCAACATCATTCTGTAAAGGATATTACCTTATGGGCTCAGGAATACTTCAGAAAACCATTGTCAGTTAACACAGTTTCTCGCTACATCTACAAGTGCAACTTTACCATGCAAAGCGAAAGCCATCAACAACACCCGGGAACACCGCCGGCTTCCCAGGGCCAGAGCTCATCTGAAATGGACTGACGCAAAGTGGAAAAGTGTGTTGAGGTCTGACGAGTCCACATTTCAAGCAGTTTTTGGAAATCATCTCCGTACCAAAGAGGAAAAGAAAAGCATCTGTGATGGTATGCGGGGTGTGTTAGTGCCCATGGAATGGGTAACTTGCACATCTGTGAAGCCACCACTAATGCTGAAAGGTACATACAGGTTTTGGAGCAACATATGCCGCTATCCAGGGATGTGCCTGATTATTTTAGCAAGACAATGCGAAGTCACGTTCTGCATGTGTTACAACAGCATGGCTTCGTAGTAAAAGAGTGAGGATACTAGACTGGCCTGCCTGCAGTCCAGACCTGTCTCGCATTGAAAAGGTGTGGCGCATTATGAAGCGCAAAATACGATAACGGAGTCACCAGACTGTTGAGCAACTGAAGTTGTAAGTCAAGTAAGAATGGGAAAGAATTCCACCTACACAGCTTCAACAATTAGTGTCCTCAGTCCTCAGAGTGTTATTAACAGGAAAGGTGATGTAACACAGTGATGAAAATGCCCGTCCCAGCTGTTTTAGAACTTGTTGCAGGTATTAAATTCAAAATGAGTGAAGATTTGCAAAAAAACTAAGTTTATTAGTTAGATATCTTGTCTTTGTAGTGTTTTCAGTTGAATATAGGTTAAAAAGGATTTGCAAATCATTGTATTCTGTTTTTATTCACGTTTTACACAACGTCCCAACTTCATTGGAATTGGGTTTGTATGAATTTTCTTACTGCATTCCTTGGATTTGTTTTTTTTTTCTATGAAGTGAAAATGACATTACTGCAGTCCAGATACAAAACTTGCATGCTATCCAAAGATCAAACTGCTAAAGTAATAAAAAGAAGAAAAAGATGAAGACAGACACGAAGAAGACGAAGAAGAATATGAATATGTCAAAAAATAATCCAGCCAAAAAATAATTCATCTTTAGCATTAAAAGTATTTCTACTTTTCATAATTTGTCACAGGAACCTGCGATATGATTTTGTGAATAAGCATGTACTAAAAAGGAACATTTTATCGCCCCACCGAATAACTTTTGCCTTTGGGATGATTTTTGGGCAGCATTCGCCCTGCGATCACAAAGTCAGGGTTTGATTCCCAAGACTGCTAGGCACCGCTGAGGTACCCTGAGCAAGGTACCGTCCCCACATGAATGGGTTAAATGCAGAGGCTGAATTTCGTGCTGTTCACACCGTGTGCTGTGGTGTGTTCACGTATGACAGAATGATCACTTTCATTTTGGGACAAAGCAATTAAAATAAAATCATGCTCATGGGAGACTTGGCCCAAGAGTCCAATGCTGCATTTGTTGTTTTGTTTTGAAACATATTGAATTACTCTTGCCGTAAAAATTACATGGACCAACAGATTTAGAGGTGAATAAACTTCAAAAAAAACTTCAAAAGAGTATACTTACGTAGGCGCACTGTTTATGCCCAGTACAGGGCTTTATATAACTGCCCCATAGTCATTTTGTGTTTTATCATGCATGAGGACAGTACTGTCAAACTTTAAGGTCCTAGAACACTGGCCTAACATTCCCAGCAAGCACCATTCTGGCAGTCGTCTTTATAGTGTTCCAGAACAAGAACTGACAAGTGCAACGAACCAGTGCAAATGAGCCAAAACATTCTAGAACAGCAAAAATGTGGGAGACTTGAATGAGAACTTTCTTTGTAGTAATTCTTAACAATCACCCACAGCAAACCCAAAGTTTAGGTTTGTTTCTGGCTGGGTAACCTGCAGTTGTCCTGCTCTGGGATCTGGGGATCCAGATAAAAAATGCTATAATAAAGTTTGTTATCTGCCAATGATCTCAGTTCTGCAGGAGCAAAGCGAAATTTTCAGGAGTTTTAGCACTCCTACAGCCTACCAACCCTCTAGTTCTAAGTCTCCACTTGGGGGCAGTATGAAAAAAACAGCAGCTGTAAGTGCTGTGTTTGGCCACTAGGGGTCCACAGGTATAAGATTTATAGTATGTAGTACAATTAACTCAAAACCAGAATGTACAACTCTTACTGTCGTGCTGTAAGTGTATGGCATTGTGAGGGACTATCTTAGTGCAGGAGAAACATACAGTGTAACTGTTTTAACCAGCAAATGTGACTTCAACCTTTGGCCGGTAGAAGTATCCAGTCTATTCCGTACTATCCCAAGTGTAAGTAAGATCAAGAGTACTTTGTAAACTGACACCACCGTTAAGCAAGCTTCTTGATTTACAACTGTGGGGGTTGCTCTATTGAGGGATTTGCCCCTGTGTTTTAAGGCCTATGTCCGTTAGTGTCAGCTCCTAAAGATAGAGTAAACCATCTATAAATGTATCTAACATGAGGGACTCAGCATGTGGCATACACCTGAAGTAAAATATAAGATCCCAGTTGCAAGCAGTGCAAGCAATCATGCACCATCAACTGAAAGTTGACCGAGAAGTAAGTTTTCATGTTATTTCTGTACTATGCTCACAATCATTTCTGATACAACACCTTGGGCACAGCATTTCCAAACATGTAGACTGAAAATTTGGCTCAAATACTTTTGTTAATTCACACACTCACATTTGGACAGCTAGTGTAAAGGAGTGGAAGACACAAGGAAGAAGGTCTTCCAAAACCTCTGACAACAAGCTTAAAAAGAGTATACTTGGGTGCACTGTTTATGCCTGGTACAGGGCTTTATATAACTGCCCCATAGTCATTCTGTGTTGTATCATGCATGAGGACAGTACTGTCAAAATTTAAGGTCCCAGAAAACTGGCCTAACATTCCCAGCAAACACCATTCTGGCAGTCGTCTTTATAGTGTTCCAGAATAAGAACAGACAAGAATTGACAAGTGAAACGAACCAGTGCAAATGAGCCAAAATATTCTAGAACAGCAAAAATGTGGGAGACTTGAATGGGAATTAACTTTGTAGTAATTCTTAACAATCACCCATGGCAAACCCAAAGTTTAGGTTTGTTTCTGGCTGGGTAACCTGCAGTTGTCTTGCCCTGGGGTCCTGCCCTGGGGTCTGTATCTTGCACAAGATCACCAGCTATTTTTGTCTCCAGGATTAAACACAACATACATTTTGTGCAGATTTCTTTGTGAACGTGAGAGTAATACAACAGGTCAGGCCATGACTTAGAATCAGGTGTGCTCCTGCTTGTTTGGAATGAAAACCCGCAGGCTCACTGGCCTTTTGCGGATAAGATTGGATGCCCTTGTCATGGAGGACAACAGGCCTGCACAATGCACTGGAATTTCTGTTCTATCAGACCTAATTTAACCCACAGAAGGACATTATAAAGCGATCCCTACAAAGACAAAAACGCCCCTGAGATAAGGCTGATTTTAAGTTACCATGACAACGAAAATATATGTTACCTTTGAGACACTTAGCTGGTTACCTGACAGTAGTAACAGACTTCAGTTCATGTGCATATTAGATCTATTTATGACTATAATAATGTATTTACCTCCGGATCTCCTCAAAGGGTCTTCCATGTAGGTATCTTCACTAACTATCTGTCCCCTGTCTGTTTCTTTCAGGACAACGGCATCGTTTCATTCTGGAGACACAGAACAGTATAATGGAACAACATATCAAAGAGCATATATGTACAAAAGTTTTCTTTACATCTAGAAATTGTGCCTCTTTCAGATCACAAGTACATGGCAGTGTCAACAGGTGGCGCCAAAAGATTTATTCCTAGACTACAAATATGGACATATATTAATGCAAATAAACATAGAAGAAACATTTAGGAAAAATTCAGTTAAACTAAATATAAACATAATTAAGTGTTCCACTACAGGGACATTCCATTGCATGAAAATTTCTTTCATATTTTGTCCAACAATTCTGGTACTTTGTAGGGTAATCAGTCAAAAGGTTTAAGGACCCCGAAAAGTGGTATATCGTTATATTTACAACTTTTCTAGAAAGTAACCCTTTGGTACACCATTCACTGCACTGTTGGCGTGATATTTGGTTTGAAGATTTTGGTGACATGGACTGCAAAGTTTGAATGTATCTTAGCAAGTCCAGTAGTGGGGTCCTAAATTCTTGACTTTGGAATGGAATTAAAAAGCCCAAAACACACACTGTTCACATACCCTTTACAAAGAAACACAGGTAGAAATGCTGGTAGGAGCTTAGGTATATGAAGGTAAGTGACTTGTTTTTTCAACAATCTAGCCTTGCCCAAAAATGATGCCTGATTGCACGGTCATGGCTCTGTTTGCCTGAACGATATTCTCACCTGGAATTCTACTTGACATGAACCCTTGGTGGCACTGGTCACTGCTTTTATGTCCAAAACTACTCACAGACAAATGTCTTTACCTGTAGTTTACATGTGAGACTTCTTCAGACAGTCAGGTGTGGTTTTTAGATCTTGACAACCTGAATTGGACGAAGAGACGCTTGAAAATTGGTTAGTTATCAATGATGATTTTCACGCTGAAAACATAGTAAGGCATGGTAAGCCATCTGAAGCATTCAGAACAAATAGATTTCAAAGTAAAGGCGGGAAAGCTTTACTCAATTAGGAACCTTTGAGTGGCCAACAACAGATTTACGTACTCTTTTAAGTGACAACTAGTACTTTCTACAAAAATGCTTTCCTGTAAGTGAAGACCCTTGACTATATTAAAAGAAAATAGTAGGTTTAGTAGATTATTCGAATTATATTATTTTCGAAATTCCAAAATTGTGAGAATACCATGTTTGATGCCTTGCAGGTCAAGCAGTACCCAGTGATTGGTCTTCTTGGTCATCTACGAGGAATTTCAAAAGCCAGTATATGCCCTGTAAAAAGAGAATAAAAAAATCTATGGACATGTCCTTTAAAAGTCTTAAAAGATACATCACAATATGTTTTAACTGTATCTGGAGAGTTCCAGGGGGTGTCCATCTTCAGAGGGTTAATCTTTGTCGGCTGGAAGATATTCCTGACTATGTTTGAAATGTATTTTGAAGAACCTTTGGTAAACCCCTTTGTTCTATGCATGCATAGAGAAAAGAATTGCACTTTGCGCATTATAAATCACCTGTTATTACAAATGTTGCAAAAACTTTACGTCTCAATTCTGAATTCTCTCATGGCTCTCGCACCTACATTATGGGTTCTGGCATGCAAAAGAACATAATGCTAGGTGCTAGGTGTCTGACACACTGTGGATGGAATTTAAGGAAGCTGGATCAGTCAGTGATTTGTCTTAGAATCGCCAAGGAAAATGCTGAAGTTTAATTCATTTCAAATATTAAAATTTCTGATAAGTTTAAACTGTGGACTTTTTGCTTGTATTTCCTCACTAGAGTTTGCTCAAGGGCATCACAGGAGTGAAAACTTGATTTGTAATGAAGTAGGTTAACAATAAGACCTCTGATAGTATCTTACTACCTTGTTTACGAGATTAGTTGATGGTGAATTGGAAGTTGGTTGGACGAAATACAACTACAAACATCCAGCAATTTGTGGCAACATATTCAACTTGCTCCAGTTTGTTCAGAAGAATGTACTGGTTTCTTTTTGTCCTGTTAATACAGAGCAGTCCTTGGTATGCGAGGGCATCTCTTAGGTAAATAGAATGTACACTGAACTGAGACTTTCAGCCTTCTTCTCTTGGAACATTGAAGTCTCCTGCCAACAAAAAGAAGAGAGACAGAAAACATGAAAGCATGGGTTACTTTCTCTATGACAAGCTGCCTTGTTACAGGCATTCATGGTCTGGGTTTCTTGTTAGTTTCCTCCCTTTCAATTATATGTTCAAAGCTACACATGCACACAAGTTACATACTTGGATCTAAGTCCCATTTTTACACTGGACATTTAAAGATTTGACATGAGAAATGAGCACCCAACCTTTTTTCCTTGAAGTCCCCCTTGCCTGTGTCCAAGACAAGCCCCCCCCCCCCCCAACCCCAACTCCTACCCCCATAGACGCACATAATGAAGTGATTAGTTACACACTTTTATTTGCAAAATATAACCAGTGGTTGTAGGTTTTTATACTCATATATACACACACACACACACCCTTTTACGTTTTTATGAATATAATTTCGGTAACATCAGTGCAAACAAATCTGTGCGCCCCCCCAGTGATCTCTCGCGCCCCCTCAGGGGAGCCCGGACCCCAGGTTGGGAACCACTGGACTAGAGCTTAGAAGTGAATCAGTAGAGTTTGACTTGTTTAATCAGCAGATTGTGTCAGTAGCCATTCTAGTGGATGACATTCACTTTGTGTTGACCATGAAAAATTAAATCATTGGACAAAATTCCACTCTTCAACAGAATCATGATCCCAAGCGTTCTTCAAAATCGTGCCGAAATTAGAGAAAAGGTGCTAGGAGGGTTTGGACACAAGTCATTTCCAAAAACTTGCTGCACAGGATGTGTTGAATCTCTGCTGCTGTGATAAAGGCCAGTTGCTGTTATCTTGCATTTAACTTCTATACGAAGTATATTATTACTTTACCCTTCAAAACCAGTCAGTTACATTTGTCTTAAATATTTTTTATGTTTTCTTGTAACAACATTTTGGAAGATGGACATATCATTCTTTTTTAAATTGGAGGGTGGGCCCCAACTTCTGGCCTGTAGTATGTAAAGTATTTTTTGAGGCAACAAATATACTTTGGGTTTTGGAGTGATGTGAACGGTTTTGTGACGTGTTTGCAATTCAAGCTCCAGAAATTCACAGCTTTGCTGAAAGCTAACAGGAGGAATTTTGGAATATGTTTTTACTGAATGCAGGTTATATACAACATTGTGACTTTAATAATAGATACATTAAAGTAAAGGGTATATCAGGGCTCAGTTAAGATGAAACTGAGTTATTTCACTAAAATTCAATATCCACTAAAGACCACTAAGGGGCGATACCATGTCTTGAGCAGGGAATAAATCTTCAGTCTTGCTCACTTGTGCAGGAGAATAATTTTTGTGGAAACAGCGCCCCCTACGCAACTTATTATCAAAAACATCATAAAACCTACCAGCTATAAAAGAGCAGGGTCAACTCTGGGGCTGTAAACAGGAAGAAAAGGAAAATGTGATCAAGCTAGTCGGTGCGGATTCATTGGATATGGATTCTGGAAAGTCGGAGACATAAAATGACTTTGACGTACCGTTATCCTTTATCCTTCTAAAAAAAAAAGTCTAAATGAACAAAAATAGATCATATTCTACAAAGCATGCATTCTATAGCATGACCAATTATACACCACATATTTAATATTCATCCAGGAATAAACCTCCCACACAAATAACGCAGGTGTGGGACCCCCCCCCCCCCCCCCCCCCCCCCCCGC
>JBBJLR010000111.1:19848181-19861626 GCA_037577145.1 Brachypetersius gabonensis
GTGTGTGTGTGTGTGTGTGTGTGTGTGTGTGTGTGTGTGTGTGTGTGTGTGTGTGTGTGTGTGTGTGTGTGTGGCAAGACAGGCTTAGACAGGCCCCCAGCCTGACTGTTAAAATGCTAATGTCCCTTCTGGCTTTCTTCATTTCGGAGTTTCTGATCTCATGGTTGAACTGATTGTGTTGCATTTTGTGCTTCTTACAGCTGATGTGAGTAATCAGTTGAACTCATTCTCACACCTGTTGAGCTCGTCCTGCGGTTTAATGTGGGCTGAGGTCTAATGGTATCACTTCAACTACCTCAGTTTTGGAATTTGATTGCAATCCATCCAATTGTTTTTATTGTTTATAATATATTCTGCTACCATGTGAATGGTGCACACGGACAAATATTTCCTAATCAGTTGAAATCAAGCCTAGTGTCAACAATTTACACCTCTAGACCAGCAGATGAGTGTGTGGCTAGAACAATAGATTAGGATACTATGAAGCACAACCTCAGTTTAACTTTGTACCTATATTGTGGTGGATGCATAGCCAATAGACTGAACATGGAGACATTAACCCAATGAACATTTTCAATCAGTCTTTGTTTATTCTGTACCAAAAAATGTATTTAATAGAAACTACACTATCATTTTTTGTTGTTACACTCCTACCTAGTACCGAGTGCTATTGGTTTTGACTGAGTATTTGATTGATTGATTAGCCCATGCTTTGAATGAGTGGACACATTGTTTAATTGTGGAGGCTGTTTATTTGATCTTGTTTTAGAGATTCTGGGGGTTGATAAATCTACACGTCTTGCAGTCATTTAGGTTAATTTAGCGGAGGACACCAAGACTGTACAGCTGCCTTTATTTACTATCATTAAATGATTTTATTGGAACAATAAAAAGTCAGTCTCCTCTTGTTCTGGCTAGACATGCAGCAGATACTATTAAACTGCTCCTGCTACCCTTTCAAACCAATGTCAAGCACCAGCAAAATGAAATACTTTTAACATTTGAGTTGTCTTCAAGTTTGCTGCACGAGTTTTAACCACATTCTTGACTTTCAGACATGTTAATCTGTTCACTGAAACATTAAACATGATCAGTTTATCAGAAAAAGAAACTGTCTTTGCACTGAACTCAGCAGCCACATTTATACAGTCAGAACTAAAAACCCAAAGGCACACTTTTTTTGGGCGACTAATATTACATTTCAATTCACTGCCCTATAATGCTGTGGCTAAGTAATTGGAATGGCATTTTTCTCCCAGTAAGTGAACTTGATTCCCTCAAGTAAGGATTTGTAATATGCAGCAAACTGTAATGTGACTGTAAACCCCTGTAATAAGCCTGCCCTGGGGCCAAATATTCAAACTATCAAGCTACTAGTGAAGTGGTGCAACTTATCCTGACCTGTTTCTGAATGTTCTTTAGTAAGTTTTGATTTTTCATTCTGTGTTTAGTGGAGTGTTCTCATGGCATTTGCAGCAGTCACACACTCCTTTGACAGAAGTAGAGACCCTGTGGCTGTCATTATCACGGTCTCACTGTCTCACCTTCTTATGGTAATGACCCATTTAGCAGTGGCCATACACACACTCACACACTCCTCTCAGAGCAAAGAGGAAGCATTTATGGAACTGGTGTGACATCCACATTGTCCTCCAATACACAAAAAAGGTGCTGCAGCCTGGCTATTGTCATGGGCCTGTGACCAGGCATGGAGTGAGAGCGTGAGACAGAGGGAGAGGTGGAGGGGGATGGATTGATGGATGGATGGATGGATGGATAGAGCTTTGAAATGATGTGTGAAAGGAAAGCGCTGGTATTAGGGAAGAGATCTACTGTGTGCTGGGCTAAGGTCCCTGTGGTGATCCATGATCTGTCTGCGTTAAGGTGAATGGAACCCAACTTCAGGCCAATAGTTTGGGCCAAAGCACTACTAATGAGCAGCTGTTCCAAACCAGCCCCCTGCTACTTTCAACAATACCCCACCAAACACCTACCGAAGCAGCATTAAATGGCCGTCCTCAATCCAACATACACTCTGTGGTACAGTGTAGAACTAATTACCAGTGACCACTCCAATCAACTCTTCCATTCCATTGCAACTTTCCACAGACTCCCACTGCAGATTCAAGAGTTTTCTGATGCTTGACACCATCTTTCTGAGTTCAGCTGTTTGGCAAAGTGTATTACAGTGATAAGAAAGGTCTGTGAGCTAGCTGAATAGTTTTGCTCAATAATCGGTGATGTGATTGGGAGATAATACTTTTCCCCACTTACTCTGGTGACATAGCTAAACATCTGATCTAAGAAGTCTCCTTTTTTTCTATGGGTTATAATGACATATTATGTTAATATTGTCTCTTAAAAATAGAAAAGTATCCTCTTTCCACCCTCCTTTAACAAGGAGTGGCTTTCTTTTTTATTATTTTATTAAAATTTTATTAAAATTGTTGGAGGTATAAAAAATCTTATGTTATTATTTACTTATGAGGACAAGCAGTTCTTCAAGAATTCTACAGTAAAAGAAATCAGTGTGTTTAGACCTTGAAACCCTCTGAATGCATCAATGTTCTGTGCTTAAGTAGTGTGATAGAAAAAAAAAACTTTTTGAAAAAGTTTTGAAAAGAGCAGTTTTCATTTGGAATAGTTGTGAACTGTCACAGTATTAAGTAACACAAAAAAATATTCACACACCCAAGCAAACAGTAGTAACTGAATTTAAAACAAATCAAACTATGAGCCTTAAAATCCTAAAAATAGTAAAAATATGAAAATAATAATAAAGTTCACATGTCACTCACAGTAGGAAATAAGAGGGCCATAAGTGCTGGCTGGTCTAATTAAACAGAATAATTCTGGTTTTTAACTAAGCGGCCAGTTGAGTTGAGTAAGAGCGTTTTAAAGTGTTTGGCTTGCATTGTTCTCCAAGCGAGATGTGCACTTAAGTGTGCATGCGGTGTGTGTCTCTGGGTGTGTTGCAGAGATTGCGAGTGTGTACAACGCATATATTTGCACAGTGTTATCCAGCTTGCATGAGGCCAACAGAAGTGGAGCGACTGTCAACAGTGGGAGTCTATAAAAACAGCTCATTGACAAAGCGAGGACAAACAGTCGTGGTTTACTCAGGATTTCCTAACAAACACTCGAGGAGAAGGGACACACGGTGGCGGACACGAGGCAGAGAGATGGAGAGAAAGAGAGAGAGTGAAAGGGGCGCCGAGACACTCACTTGCTCGTTCACTGTAGTATAGGGAGCCTGAGAGGTCACTTCAGTGTCCACAGATCTCACCTCAGGCCACATTGTCTTGCATTATAATATGCAAATCACAAACCACATGTTTCTTAGTGGACAGCAGAGGTCCAGTTATATTATACAGCTAATACTGAGCAACCAGTTGGATGTTTCAGGCCTGGAGACTAAGATAATTAACATGAACCCTGTTATCATTATTTCATTATTAAATAATAAGAGCTATTCTTCAGTAACATGCTATGAAAGTTCTTTAATGAGTGTGAGAATGTGTGATTAGGGTTTAATGGGTTAAATAAAGTAAATGGGGGAGTATAAAGATGGGATATTAGTGGGTGGAAGTCTTATGAGGTTGTTTCTATGAGGGTAAACAGTAGGTATAGACTGGGAGCTTATGCCCCTCATAGAGTCCAGAACTCTGTAGTGTTATAGGCCTGCACAGGGCCTCACAGTCACTCAGATCAAAGTACATCAGTGTCATCACTGTGCACCAGAACATTTCCTAAAGCAAATACATTCCATTTAAGTAAGCAGTAGCTATTGGGAAAGATGAATTTGTTAAAGAAACCAAGTAACTGATACCCTGATTTTATTTTCCCTACTAGCATCATTTGGGATTCCTTTTTTACAAAGTCCAATGACATTCTTACTTGAATGTTTCTCCACAAACTACAGACAATTAGAAACAATTAACATTACAATACAATAAAGTAATATAATACAGCATTAAATGTGAGGTAGTGATATGTGATAGAGCAGTGTAGCATTTGTAACATATTATACATAATATAATTACGTGTAATAGTATGTAATTTTAGGGTAAAACTACATACACACATAAATGATGAATCATGGAAGTGCAAGTTTGTAATTTATAAATATTACTGAAAGTAGCCATAAATGTATATTTACTTGGTGACCGCAAAGTACAATAATGATCTTAAGGCCTCGTCCACACGGACGTTCGAAATGAACTCTGAAAGCCATAGGCGTTTTTGTGGCATTTGATAGATAGCGACGCTTGATCGACATCAGCAAGGCGCTTGACTGGCATTAGTCCGAGGCCGTTTAACAGCAGCATTTTCCTCGCGTTCATCGGGATTTTGACACCAAGAAAATGTTGCATGCAGCGTTTATTTGACGCCATCCGAACGCACAGCTGGCCGAACGCCGGTGCTGAACACCCGTGTGGACACTTTGATTTGCTTCAATTAGCAGAAAAATGGGCGGCGTTCAATATGCGCTCACCTGGCGTCACAAACGCCAGAAAAACGCCTGTCCGTGTGAACGAGGCCTAAAGTATAATTGTGAGCCTAACATGGATTTTAAGGCTATACTACATTCACGTTCCCAGGTAAAATAGACATATTTGTGCCTTTAAGAACAAATATATAGAGTCAATGCATCTTAACATATATATTATTGCAACTAAAGTTGTGAAGATCCTTGTGGGTACCTCCAGTGTGGTTTTCCCCAGTGATAGTTCATTTCTGAGAGACACTTACATTTGAGTTTTCAGTGCAATATGAATCTAAACACACATTTGAGGGAGAATGGGATAAAATGTAACAGGTCTGAACAGAAAATTACTAGAAATATTGAAAACATGTCTAAAGTTTTCTGAAATGTGAGCGTCTGTCGTCAGTTTTGTGTGGAATTCTCGCCACCTCGCAAAACTGGACATGAATTAATGGCAGTGTCTCAAAAGCATGTCACTTAGAGGCTTCTTTATACAATACCAGTGACCACAGGGGCTCAACAGAGGCCACAACAGATGCTGAAAGAATATTTATCAATGAAACAGCACTACTACAGTATTTTAACTCTCAGGGCCAAGCATGTAGCTCAAGAACATGTATCTATCCCAGAGAAAGGTGTACAGTTAGGTAGTGAAAGAGGGTGAAGGGATGAGTGGGGGAGGGAGGTAGTGAGCACTGAGCGATTGTAGGAGGAGTGGGTGATTAGAATTCATCCCACGGAGGGAACAAAAGGAAGCATGAAAAAAGAGAGAGAATGTGAAAGGAGGAGAGAGAGAGTGAAAAGATTGTACGGCTCCCCCCTAAATCACGGCCTTTGAATTGCAACACAATCGCTCCGAGACAAGGACGGAGAGGAGGGGAGACGAGGGCTAAGAATAGAGGGATGGGGAGAGAGAGAGAGAGAGAGGGGAAAGAGGGAGAGGGAGAGAACATTTATTATTCTGGAGGCTTTCTCCTCAGAGTAGCCCGGGCAGGCTGGACAGGAGGTCAACAATTGACTCAATTACAAGACAAACTTCCCCAAAGCCCTGCAGCCTGGCTCTTAGCAGAGCCGCTCTCTAAACCACAAGAGCTTTTTCTTTCTCTCCCTCCGCTCCTTTACTCTCCCTCCTTCCTCTCCCTTTTCTTCGCCCCTGCTCCTTGTCGTAAATGTTTGAATGTATGCCCCCTCCTCAGGTAAGAGCGAGCGTTTAGCCTCTTCATCCACTCGACCGTTCTGAAGAGCGGTGGGTAGCAGGGGAACGACGGAGAGAGCGAATGAGTGCAGGTTAGAGGGGTAAAAGGCGTCTCTTTGTTTCACTCTCTTTTTTGGCCGGCGATAAAAAGAGGAGAAGTAGATGGGGACCTAAAGAGAAGGGTCTAGTTCAAAAAGCTAAACCAGCTCCACTTGTGAGCTGCCCCAGTACCATAGTGCTCAAGTGCAGGATGCTATACTGCACCACCCTGAGAAAAATGGTTCATGATTAAAATGTGTCAGTCAGTCCAACAGTGAGTTGGTGAGGCCTCCAGTGAGGCCATATTAATAGTAACAGACATAACCGTAGCAGCTGTAATTATACTGGTATATCAGTATTGTAACTGCTTTACTCAACGACATCAACTCCCTGTTCCCTAAATAGTATACAACACTTCACAAAAGTATGATATTTTACCATTGAAAGTGCAATAAATGTTCAATGTAGAGAATGAATTTGTCCAGTGTAGAGAATTTAAAGTCATTATTTCATGAACTGTGTAGTGAAAGTAGATACTTCTAACAAATTTGTGCAATTCTGCCGAAAACATTTGAGGTCATCAGACATGTAGATCAGACAATGGAGGCATTGAGAAGATAAACATGGCTTTGTTCCAGGTTGACACAGTGAAATGACTTAAAAGAAAGACAATTCATTCAACTCTTGCTGTTGTTATTGTAATAGAATATTGCAATTACATAAAAGTGATAGAATAATAAAGATGAAAAATGATAAATATTTGGCAGATCAAAATGGTGTCCTAAGCTTGTCCCAGTCTACATGTTTAAAGAAACGGTGCAGCTGGAATGTCGGAGAGCAATTTGTGACGTCAGTCCCAGAGAGTAACAGAGAGAGAGAGACAGAGAGACAAAGAGAGAGATAGAGTCACAGGACTATTAAGCATACTTAATATTACTAGATGAATCAGAACCTTAAAAGGTATTCATCTTAAGCCTTATTATTCAGTATTTGCTATGGATCTAGCACTGGGAAACCACCGGTGCCTCCTGGGAGCAACAATATAGACAAGAATATTTGGCTGTAGTTGTTCATGAATTGTTTAATTCGAGTATAACTGTTGTGCTTATTGTTGAAAACAAAAGAGTTAAATCCTAAAATGTATATACATAGCGCTATGTCATTTCCCATTATAGGCCTAACTGTAATGGTCATACCACTGGAATGATATATCTGGAATAACTGGAATATTAACTTAAGTTATTATCTGTTATCTGTTGTTATCTGCACAAAGAACAGAAATGTGGAATTGCACACATACACTTAGCCTTTACAGATCTATGCTAATATGTAAAATAATGTGGAAGGGAGATTGAAAATGCCTCAGTGTAGCTTGTGAATTGCTTTACCATGTTAATAGAGCAGTGATTCTTTAAGGAACTTCAAAGCAACACTCAGGGAACTGATGCCTTCCTCTGTCTGCTAGATCAATGAGACTAGTCAAGCATAGAGCTTCTGAACCAGACCTCTGTCTATTCTTCTCCTTCCTTCTTTCTCCATATGATTCACGTTACTTGCAGAAGAAGGTGGAGGAAGAAGTTGGAGGAGGGCAAGAGGCCTGAATGCCACACACAGTCAGACTCTCTCTCTCTCTCTTTCACATGCTCACATGCACAGTTAAACTCCCAGATATTTTCCATCTCATGTTCGGCTCCTTTTTTAGAGGTTTTCTTGATTCTTTGGCTTATTTTGCCGAGGTGCACACCGTGCAACTCTTAGTGAATGTTTGAACTCTTCAGGGTCTGTGTGTGTATGTGTTTGTGTGTGATTATGGCTTGATTACAAGAATTTGGCATCATTCAAAACTAATTTTTGTTTTGCTTTATAGAAGCTTTCCAAGTTCCATTTATGAAGACTTTTATAAAGTTGTAATAGAGTCTTTTGCACTGTTGGGTGTTGAGTGTAATTAAGAGAACAGTTTGGTTCTCTGCATGTGCTCCTGAATGTGTGTGTGTGTGTGTGTGTGTGTGTGTGTGTGTGTGTGTGTGTGTGTGTAATTTGATCAGTGCAAATCCGCTGGCGTGGTGTGTGTGTGTGTGTGTGTGTGTGTGTGTGTGTGTCTGTGTGTGTGTGTGAGCCTTGGCTGTGCAGAGCAGCCGTTGAGGCCACACACGAGCACTGCAGAACACTCTGCTCTATTAGCTCCAGCTAGACGGAGAAATGACTCATAACACTCTCCACCCTGCTCATCTCTTCACTGTGAGGTGATTTGTTGGTTGTCAGTGATATAAATGGCAATCAGCATGCTGTTGCTGCCCTATTTATCAGTTTCTGAGGAAGGCTTATGGAACATTTCTGTCTTTTATATTAACATGTTTTTTGTGCTGCTTTTACTCCAACTAATCAGGTCATTGACAAGCCTCGAGCTAAAGTGTGTCTTTAAAGCTCTTTAAGGGTTAAGTTTTTAAGGCCAGAACACACTTGGATAGCATTCTTCGTCAAACTCTAAACCCAAAAGTGTATTAGGTGTACTGCACCTCCTGGGAATCTCTAGAATGTGTTCCCCATTCACACTGTTCTAGAATATCTCCTCCATTCACCCTCGACTGGACTCTTCTCCACTGTTACACAGTTCTACAATATTCTCTCTCAATTTTACTGGTCCATTTGGTTTATTGGTTCTTGTTCTAAAACATAAGATTGTTTATTACACCTAGTTCATTTGGTAAGGTCCACTGATTGGGTTTTTGGGAAAGTGTATATTTTCAACACTTCAACACAAAAATGCGCAATTAATTAGTTTAGCATTTGGTCGGAAGACAAGCACCCTGTTATTTTCACATTTTTCACAATCGGTACACTTTAGCTACCGTATTACTGAAACACTTATATGAAGAGTCTGTCTGTCAAATAGACTCTTCATATAAGTGCTTCACCCTACCCCAACTTTGTAGTAAAATAAAAACGGATGTGAATAATGATCAAAGCAATACTTACTTTAGCTTCTTACGAACGAATGGTTTGTCATTTTAAATGTAACCAGTCTGGACACTGATATCTCCTCAAAACATAGTTTCCATATTTATCTATTTCTGCATCTGTGAGCCAAAATTAAATGCCTTGCTTTTTTGTTTTATTGCTTCTCTGCCAATTGTAGTAGCAAGAATGATCAAAAGTCAAATATTCATGCAGATTATGGGGACAGTACAGCACAGATGTGTGGCTAAAAAAGCAGGATCTGCAGTTCTGCTGAGGAACTTGAATCAAGGTTTGGCAACCTATGCTCCATCACTCTGTGTTGAAATGTGTTGTGGAAAAATTTTTGTGAGGCATAACTAAAATTAGGGGGAGGATATAGGATATATAGGGGAATGTAGGTTTGGGCAGGCTGTGGGGTTGGTTCCTCAGTCAGCTTGTACTGTGCTTAGGCTGCGTTTTAGCTTTTCATTAGAAAAGACACAATCTTCAAATTCCCACTGACTGATGCACTGACTGTCTCCACTCAGGCACTTTGAAGCTTTTCTTAGCATCAAGGAAATCCAGAAAAAGAGGTGGTGACAGAGGGACAACAAAGGAGAGAGTGATGAAAGAAGGTGAGAGAAAGAGAGAGAGAGAGAGAGAGTGAAAGGAGATGCTCATACAGCGCAGAGGGAGGAGAGCCAAAGAACTGACTCATAGCCTCGAGTGTCTGAGAAGCTCGTAACACTTACACATACACAGTTAATACACAGAGAGCAAGTCTAGACAGGTGACCTGAGAGTTAGAGTTCAGTTTTATGTATTAAAAAAAGGACGTCATAGACACTAGTTTGTAGATGAAAGACTTTGAAGCTAGTCAGAGAAGCTGTAGATGGATAGGGGTCTGAGTTTGACTGGCACAGTTCCATTGCACTGCCCATCAAGTTGCCTTGGTTTTTCCAGTAATGTCTGATTTTCACTGTTACTTTGCAATGAACCTCAATTTTTTCTAACACAAATTATTAGCGATGCTCTTATGGTTTTGGTGCCAGATTTGGCTTCATGTTGATAAAAGTATGATTAATACTTTATGTGATCAAGGAATACTTCTTGGTAAGAACTCCAGGAGTGTAAAGTTTTCTTTTCTAATACTTGGTTATGCTTCCCCTTGCAGTATTAACAGAATCAGTCCGGTCAGATAATGATTACATCAGTCTACTGAGATCAGCACCAATCCATAATGGCTAGAGAATAATGGCTACTGGATAAGAGGACTAATCTAACATTAACTAATAACATCTATCGATAGCTCAAGCAGTGGGTATATTATTAAATCTGTGCTTACCTAAAGAAAATAACAATCTGAGAAGTGTCTCCAAATTAAAACATTTCTGCATTAAACATGGTCATTCTCACAATCTGGCTTTTACAATATACAGACAATAATATATTTGTGTGTATTTGCAGAGATTTCTGTTTTTTCAGTTGAGTACTGTGTTTGCCTGTTTTGGCATTTCAGCTGCTGTTCCAAACTGCGATTTGAGATCTAGTGGTTTTGCTGCTCTGCCAGTGTTCCATCAGGCCAGCTGAACCAGTCATACACAGACACCCTACATTTGTCATCAACTCCATGTAGGAGTAACAATGTTATGTTCTGCCTGGTTGCAAGGCATAAAGTTTGGGAAGAGCGGGCTGAAAGGAATGGGACTCATAAACTTTACCTGACAGGATTGGTTCTGTTTTTAAAAGGCATTAGACAAGAAATGATTTATATGATTCTTATGATTATGATTAACTCTTCTCCTCCAAGCATGTTGAGCCATCCAGTGGCATTGTGTTAGTGGATTTCAAAAAGGTGCAAAAGCGCTTCACATGCTTGCAGTTTTCAAAATCAGCAATTAAACAATTTTCTTTTCCAAACTGCTTTTAAAAGCACATATTGAATATCTTTATGACATCACAACAAGTGCATAAAACATATGACAAGGTATCTCTCACAAGCTTCTGTTGTTGTCAGTTCTCTCAGTTTTTCTACCTTTTCACAGAAATCCTGCAAGACCTGAAAAGATTAGTTTAGTATGCTGTTATTGCAGACCATTCAGGAAAAATGGACATTCATTAAAAACATTTTGAAAAGCTAGACAGCTAAACCTGACAGAAAGACTGTCCAAAAGAGGGGCCTTTGCATAAGAGTGAAGGACTGTTGTTTTCATGATATTTCAGAAGATTAAGTGCAAACACACACACACACACACACACACACACACACACACACACACACACACACACAAACCTACTGTATCTCAGCTGCTGCAACACACTGAAACCTGATGCTGGCTCGCGTCACAGTTCGAGTGTGTGGTCTGAGTGCAGGAGGACACTCAGCATGCGGTCCTGCTGTAAACCCTGTTTGAAAATGTAAAGGTCCCTCGCGGTTTCCCCTAGCGTTACCTCCTCCAAAAACCCAGGCATGCTTTACCTTCCCCTCTCTCTCTCTTTTCTTATCCTCCTCTCATCTGCTCTTCTGTACACCACAGCCCCCTGCTTTCCTGTGGTATTTATAGTAAAAGTAGCAGTGCTCAAAATACACACACACACACACACACACACACACACACACACACACACACACACACACACACACACACACATGTTGCTGGGCCACCCATCGTTGTTACAATTATTATTTTACACACCTTGCTGTGGCCAGTTCCTGGGGTTATTATATAGGTTTAGACATGTTATTCTGGGTAACACTGGCCAGAATGGTGACAGCATATGTTTTTTTTTTCTTTTTTTATGTATGTATATGTGTGTTTGGTTGGGTGTGTAAGGCCAAGAGTGTGAATAGTTCAGTGACAGAGCTGACCTTGCAGTGGGGAAGGAGAATGAGGTAAAGCACTAGTTTTCTGAGTCAGTTTGTGTTTGTGTGTGTGTGCGTGTGTGTGTGTCAGGGTTCGGCTACTGCAGCTGGGCCCCAGCTGTGTGTCTCTGCCTTTTGGTGGAGCTGTTTTCCACTCTTCCTCCTCCTCCTGCTCATCTGTTCCATCCCTCCACCCCCACCCCTCTTCTTCCTCCCTCCCTTACATGGAGTTCAAAGAGATATTTGTGGTTTGAGCACATTGATAAACCAATACTGTAAAGCTGTGAGGTTTCAGAAGACTGAACTCAGAACAGAGAGAAAAGTAGAACAGAGAGGCTGTCAATCCGGAACACACAGTAACATTTTCATTTAAGACAGACATTTCTAGGTGAGAGAGAGACTGAGAGATTAAAGAATACCATTAATAATATCAATAGTCGTATCAATAGTACTTTCATTATAAGAATAGTAAAAGAGGGATATACGTTGCTCTAAGTAGCACCTTTATGTCTGCCTCTACAACTTGGTGGTTGTTTGTGCTGTAATTTTCAAACTCTTTTACAAGATATCTGTCTGTAGAGTATTGAAATTAAGTGCTTACTCACAGGTTTGTTTCAAACAAGAACTTCCCTTTAACTGCTGATACTCCTATTTGGATCTGAGAGGGAATAGATTTATTGAGGTAAACGTACAAATTGAGGGAAACATACTGGACCTATTACTCCATACCAAACATTAAACATATAACACTGTGCGTGTGCGTGGGCATGTGCGTGTGAGTTTAAGAGAGCAAAAAGCTGCAGATGATGTGAGGGGAATGCTAAATTCCTAATGCTAAATTTGCCTACACCTGTAACATGATTAAAGGAAAATAAGCACTTCTGCCAAATACGTAAATGTGAATGGACCTGTCTCTCCACATTAGATTGGTCGGGATGTGTTTTATCTCATTAGATCCTACCAGTTGGAACATTTTGCCTCCATTAGTATGAGTACAGACCAAGCTGTAATCCAGATGTGAATGTTTACTTTCTGAGCTCAAAATTAAATTTTCTTATAAAAACACATCACTGTTTCAAACAAATGTCCTCAGATTACTTTTGTCCACTCAGGATGGTAATGGGTGTACACAAGAATACAGTGTTTTACTGTATAACACTATTTTTTAGTCAAAAGATAGAATGTGGGTTAGGAATAGGTTGGTGTTCTATACAGTGCAAAATAAAATAAAACAGATTATTCATCCTAAAGTAGAAGAACCAAGCATGCAGATTGTTCCTTTAGCGTTTCCAGTTCTATATGTAACCATAGGCTTTACTGAAGAAACCTTAAAAATGGTTCAGGAGCTAAAAGCAGAGATGGAGAAAAATACAGACACAGAGAGCTGAAGAGGAGGTGTGTGTGTGTGAGGTAAATGGGTAAAAACGACAGGAAACCACAGGTATGCACAGCACAGGAGAGTGAGGGAGAGAGCGGGAGAGGTAAAGAGATGGAAAGAGAGGGGGGGTGAGAGTGAGAGAAGGAGAAAGAGGAGGGGGGAGTGTGTGTGTGTGTGTGAGTGAGAGAGAGAGAGAGAGAGACAGAATGATGGAGAGAGAGTGTGAGAGAAGAAAAGAATGGGAGAGAGAGGGAGAGGGGTGTGAGAGAGGGGCAGAGAGTGAGAGACGTAGAAGGGAGAGAGTGTATGAGAGAGAGAAAGAGTGAAAAAGATAGAGAGAGTGTGTGAGAGAGGGAGAGAGAGAGAGAGAGAGAGAGAGAGAGAGACTGGGGGGGATTCCACTTTCAGGTTGTTTCCCCTTACAACAGTTAAGAGTTGCCATAGCAGCTGTTTGTGACATCATAGAGATGTCTTACTTCCTCATGTGACATCTTTACAGACCTATATCTTTCTCACTGCCCCGCCTCCCTTTTCCTCAAATACACACA
>JBBJLR010000111.1:19867590-19879863 GCA_037577145.1 Brachypetersius gabonensis
AGAGAGAGAGAGAGAGAGAGAGAGAGAGAGAGAGAGAGAGAGAGAGAGAGAGAGAGAGAGAGAGAGAGAGAGGCAGAAAGGAAGATACATAATTGAAGGAATGTGGGAAATCCCCTGTACTGCTCCCAGACTTGCTTCAGTTCTCAGAAGCACTTGGCACCACCCAGTGGCCACAAGGTTACATCACGATATAGTAAAAATATCTCCATCCTGCACCATAGTTTTATGGAAATTCCACAGGTTCTCCACAGGTGTAAATAAGTCAGTTAGAGTAATATAATGCACTTTGATTGATGATAATTGAAACGAAACATTTACAGTGTTGGAAACAGGAACCAGGGGTCGCCTTATATATGATACAAGTATGGCCATTTTATTTACTATTCAAAACTACATCTAACCACATCTAAACCGACACACTTTAGGCAATGCATGACTTTCAAAATATGTCACATACATAGTTATACAAGTAATTACAATTAAATTAGAGAGGCTATTCTAAGGTTAACAAATATATAGAAAAAAAGTATATTGCAAATAAGCAATCATTAAAAAGGAAGCAAGATCTGTGCTGTGTGCAAAAATGTAATGAAATATCTGTTCTGTACAGTTCAGTAAGCTTTTTATCTTTATGTTTTTCCAAAAACCAGCAATAGCAAATAGTTGCAGTGCACATTCCAGTTCAATGTGCATATCCTCACCCCCCACCCCCCCCACCACAAACACACACACACACACACACGCTATTCCTCCCACCCACCACTGTCTAAGCTGTACTCACAGTTTTTGTATGTAATTTGCTGATGCTACTAAGGTTAAGACCACGGTGCTTGTACACACTGCCACACATTACTGTGTTCAAAAAGCTTAGTTTTGACCTTTGAATGTTTGCAGTCTGGCGCCATCAGTAAGATCGTTGTACAGTGAGGTGTCGCCCGTCTGTGTGGCGCCCCCTTGTGGCCAGCCTCAGCCTCCACAGAGCAGAGCAATGTACAACTCACCCCTCACCCCCGGGCCCTGCATGGATCCTTACATGCGGTCCCATCAAGGACCCCCACCTCTTGGCATGTTGGGACACCGCAGCATGCCGCCACCTGAAGGTAAGTGCCACTACCTTAACATCTGTATATGCTGTACTTTCCCGACTGATAGGCTTGGAGAAAGAGCAATACAAGAGGCCAGAAGAAGCAGAATAAACCTTTCTTGTGCAAGTCACTCAATGGTTTAGGCTCTAAACACATCTCTGATATGTTGATTGTATAAAATCCTGGTGGGTCTCTTAGATCTGCAAGAGCAGGTAAGCCAAGGGTAGAAAGATTTTAAACTATACATGGTGAAATGGTGTTTATCCACTATGCTGCCCGACCAACTGCCCATCTGTATCAGATCTGCACTAACTGTAGCTTGAAAAAAATGCTAAAAACTGCACTATTCTCCTCTGCTGTCTTTTCAATATCTGCACATCTGTTGCACTTTGCTCTTATTTTATTTTTTCCTTTTTTTTTTATTTTCCTACTAATTTAATGCTTCCTGATTTATTCATATTTTTTATTCTATTCGTTTAAAGCACATTGAATTACCTCTGTGTATAACAATATGCCGTATAATTTTTTTTCTTTGATTCTTCAGTCTTTCGTATCAGAAGGAAAATGTAAGGAACTACAAAGGGAAGTCTTCAGCGGAGAGATCTTTAATCTTACATCATGTTTTCTCTGCATGTCTTAGGAGGCAACAGCACCCCCTACTGTAACCAAAGCAGCATGATGTCAGCTCACCATGGTTTCCCTCACAACCAAGCCTGCTCAGAACACATGGGTTCAGGAGATGGTGAGAGATTACTTCTGTATGACACATGACAAGATTTCTTTACTGTAACCACTTGCATACCTTATTTCTGTTCAATTACAGCAGTTAAACACATTGCTCATTTTAAGATGAGGCAAGTGTCTGAAATCTAGCAAGAGTTTTTTTCTCTCTGTCCTCCAGGATCTCGTTTCTCAACTCCTCGTTCCATATTGAAGTTGAGTAAGAAACGTGCACTGTCCATCTCTCCCCTTTCTGATGCCAGTGTGGACCTGCAGACGGTTATTCGTACCTCTCCCAACTCTCTGGTAGCCTTTGTTAACTCTCGATGTGGGCAAAATGCTGCCAGCTCATATGGACACCTATCAGTGGCTTCCATGAGGTAAATGACATATGCAGTAAGATTACACTGTTAAAATATGCCACAGCATACAATACTGTGCAAACGTCTCGGGCACCTGTGAAAATAATATTTGAAAATTGTTTCGATGAGCAGTGAGTGTTTCTTTTCACATTATTTTACAAAATTAAACTAAAAGAAATAAACACAAGTAGCGTTACACAGTAAATTATTTTTTATCTACAGTGTATTTACTGCTATTTCTATTTATTTCTTGTGGGAGTCCAGTATTACTAGTCGGTTTCCACCAGAAATCTAATTTGTCTCAACCAATCCTTTGTTAAATTAAATTAGAAGCTGCTGATGTAATTTTACAAATCCCAGCAACAGCAGAAACTGGAACCAAGCCTGTGTTCTCCTCACCAGCTCATAACTACTTTTTTGTATAAACAAAACAAATTTTGCTACTTTTTACTGCGTTCTTGTGAATTCGATACTAGTAGTGCTTAATTAATATCCAACAGTAGTAGTATTTAATTAATATATGTGCTTTCTCCTTGCCTGCAGTCCATCAATGGGCTACTCACCCTCCATGAACTACCCATCCAGGCCTCAGGGGAACATTTATGGAGCTCCACTTGGTCACCCCTCTGGTCCGGTTGGGCATACAACTCGTCTGCCTCCCCACAATCCCCGCCTACACACCCCAAAACACGGACATGTAAGAAAACGTGTGCTTTTTCATAATTTTTCTGTATAATGAGTTGATCCGTGAACTGACTCGTTATGGTGTGTGTCTAGCTGAAGACGGAACCTATCTTAGGTAGCGTGATGGATGGCATAACCGTGAAGAGCTTAGAGGAGCATTCAGAAGGAGATGTGGCAAGTCCATCCTCCACTGGAACTCAGGTATTACATCCCAACTGTTCTAACTAATCTTTTTTAACAGTACAGATCTAGTTAGTACAATGTGCCTTGCAGGTCCTAATTAGCATGGCACACTAATTAGCACTAGTTACACAGTATCTAAACCAATTTCTTTGTACAATCAATGATCTAAACCAAATGTGGCCACTGGGTATTTCATTTACATAATTTACTTTCGCTTTGACTATGTTTGTCCCTAAACTTTATACACACTTCACCCCTAGTACTTTACACGCTTTAGACCCTGGTCAGCTAATGTATGTGGAAAATGAATAATGAATTCATTTCATACCATTACAACATTAACGTTTTCACAGGATCCTCTTCTTGGACTCCTAGAAGGCAGAGATGATCTAGACAAAGAGGAGAAACCAGAGCCAGAGGCTGTCTATGAGACCAACTGCCACTGGGAAAGCTGCAGCAAAGAGTTTGACACTCAGGAGCAGCTTGTGCATGTAAGACAGATGACAGGGCCAGAAAATGGAGCTTGATGGGGAGTCTTTGTATAATATGCTTTGCCAGTGGTTTTCAACAAGTGGTTTGTGTCCCCCCCACTGGACTGTAGTGGTACTGCTGTTTGTTTTTCAACTGCAAAAAATGAAACATATTAATTTAACCAATTTTTTGTGTAGATATTGTATAAAACACAACACATATTACTATGTTAATCATGTACTAATATAAACATTTAGATCAAACTCATTGATTGGTCTGGCAAAAAGCATGCGCAACTGACATAACTAGTTAATTATACTTATATATTAAGTTCTTTTTTGTACACATGAAATTATTCATCATGAATAAGTGGCTAGGTACAGAACCTGTCATAAATTTCAAGATTCTTTTGCTTATTATAACATACGTGTATTTATTTGCATTGTAGGTTATCAGGTCTGTTCATTTTGGAGTTGGTTGTACTGGCCACAAGTTCCACATTTTTCATACTCTTTCAGGCATTCTGTCTTCTTTGATTCAAAGTATTTTTACTGTTTTTCCCTCCAGCACATCAATAATGAACATATTCATGGTGAGAAGAAGGAGTTTGTGTGCCACTGGAAGGATTGCTCTCGGGAGCAGAGACCTTTTAAAGCTCAGTACATGCTGGTAGTCCACATGCGCAGACACACCGGGGAAAAACCTCACAAGTGCACTGTGAGTATCCATATGTGGACTTGGGAGTGTATCTAACTGATAACGTCTTCAGTTTGAATACACATGCAGTCTCTTAAAAGCACTTGACTTTATGTCTTTGTGTTTAGTTTGAGGGTTGCAATAAGGCATACTCTCGTCTGGAGAACCTGAAAACACACCTGCGCTCACACACCGGAGAGAAACCATATGTGTGTGAGCACGAAGGATGTAACAAAGCTTTCTCCAACGCCTCTGATCGTGCCAAGCACCAGAACAGAACACACTCCAATGAGGTACAAACCAAACACAAAACAGACATTCTCACACAATCTGGGATATGCACAGCCACTTGCGTTTTACACTAATATGTACTTCTCATCCTTAGAAACCCTATGTGTGCAAGATCCCTGGATGTACAAAACGTTACACAGACCCAAGCTCTCTGCGTAAGCATGTGAAGACAGTCCATGGGCCTGAAGCTCACATCACTAAGAAGCACCGTGGTGATACAGGTCCTCGACCCCCTGGCTCTGCCCAAACCCCTGCAGGACAAGGTTCAGAGTTGCTGGTAGAAAAAGAGGAAAAAAACAGAGAAGACTGCAAACTATTAGCTCCTGAAAATACAATGGTGAGATACCGTTGACATATATACCATGAGATACTTCTCTTCCTTTTACATATTTTATCCTCTTTAATACTTCTCTTTAGTATTCAATAAATATTATTATTGGATGTTGTTGCAGTTCAAATCTTGTTCAGATTTGTAACAAAGTGTTTTTGATCTTGTTCTTGACTGACTTTGTCTGTCTCTGTTATGCATCTACTAGAAGTCTCAGCCAAGTCCTGGTGGCCAGTCATCCTGCAGTAGTGAGCGCTCGCCACTAGGGAGCGCCAACAATAACGACAGTGGTGTGGAGATGAACCTGAATGCAGCAGGGAGTCTGGAGGACCTGACAGCACTAGAGGACGGAGGGGGCAACAGTACGACAGAGCCTAATGGAGGAGTGGGCTCTGGGGGCATGGGCATGTCTGCACAGGCCCTGAAGAGGCTGGAGAATTTAAAGATTGATAAACTGAAGCAGATCCGCAGACAGACTCCACCAGGCCGGGGGGCAGGAAATAAACTACCAACACTTTCAGGTAGAGGGGATGTAGTAAATCGGGGACATAGAAATGGTTTTATGAATAATTTTACTCTGTCTATAGATATATCTTTCCAGCAATATGCCTCCAACAGATGCAAGTCAATAAATGTTTATAGCAAGGATATAATGAAACTACACCGGCTGTAGTATTTATTCATTTTTTTCCAGTTGGTTAGGTTAAGATGTTTAATGGCAGTAATTTACACACCAGTCTTTGTTTCTCTTCTCCTCTTTAGGTGAGATGATGACCATGTGTGCCCCCTCCCCCTTGCTTTCCAACCGTCGTGTGATGGAACTCTCTAACCCTGAGCTGGGTGGAGGAGTGATGAGTGGAGTTGGTGGAATGGGTATGCCATGTCCACCTAATGACCGGCGTGGAAGTGGCACCAGTAGCCTTAGCTCTGCCTACACTGTGAGCCGACGATCCTCCATGGTTTCCCCTTACCTATCAAGCCGACGCTCCAGTGAGGTATCTCAGGTGGGAACAGGTGGACACTGCCAGCCTGTCATGGGAAATGATGTAGGTGGGGACCCATTATCACCAGAGAACAGTCGAAGAACTGGGTTGTGTCAGAGTGCTAGTGCGCTACCTGGTCTGCCTAGTCTTACTCCTGCACAACAATACAGTCTGAAAGCTAAATATGCAGCAGCAACTGGTGGCCCACCACCAACACCTCTGCCCAATATGGATCAACCTGGAACTCCTGGTAGGCGTGGTGGATTTTTGAATGAGTACCAGGGGCAACCATTGCCACCATTCCTTCATCAAGGGGGTGCCAGACGACACAGTTCTAATACAGAGTATGGCACAGGGATAATCTACCCACACCAGGCTCCTGGCAACAACACACGGCGTGCCAGTGATCCAGTGCGCTCTGGTGGTGACTCTCAAAGTCTTCCCAAGGTGCAACGCTTCAACAGTTTGAGTAACATGGCAATGATGGGACGTCGTAATGCCTTGCAGCATTGTGGGTCAGATGTCAACCTCACAAGGCACATGTACTCACCACGACCACCAAGCATTACTGAGAATGTAATGATGGAGGCAATGGCTATGGAACCTCAAGGGAACCCAACAGAGCGCAGAGATCAGGGCAGTACGATACAAGGTGGAGACCGGGCCTATATGGGCTACCAGCAGTCTCAGCACCACCCTCATCCAGGCAATCAGCTATCCCCGGGACATGAAGGCATAGGATGCATGGATCCATCCTACCAGTACCAGGGCCAGCGTGGCGATATTGGTGCTGGAGGAGCATTGAGTCAGAATGACATGTCAAACACTCTCCTCCAGCAAGCGGAGTACAGTATGAGCAACTGTCAGCTCAGCCCATCTGGGCCACATTACCCAAACCTGGGTCAACCCAGCGATGGAACAGGACCCTGGGGACCAAACAGTCAGCTCCAGAATCCTCATGTGGGTGTACAAGTAGGAATGCAGTTCCAAGACACAGGAATGCAGACACAGCAGTATCCTCAAGGGATGTATGATTCCAATGTTGATCATAACCATCAAAGAGTCACTATCAAACCAGAACAGTTCCATCCAGCCATGGGAGGGTCTAATGCCTGCCAGAATGCCAAGCCTCTTCTACAGCACCGCCAGGCTAATGCCATGGAGTTATGCCAGCAAGGATATTCACCACAAGCACAAGAGCAGGGTTTAATGGGCAAATCCTCAAACCCCAGCTGTGAATTCCATGGTCAGATGAAGGTCCAGTCAGGCCATGGGCAGCAGCAAAGCCAGACTGGATCATTCCCTAATGGTGGAAGTCTGAGTCTTGGTTGTGCAGGCTCTGTGCTCACTGAGGGTCGGAGATCACAGACACCAATGCTGCAGGTTAAAGAGATGATGGTCCGAAACTATGTACAGTCACAGCAAGCACTCCTTTGGGAACAGCACCAAGAGCAGCAAGCAGCAGACAGCAGTCTCTCTGGGAAGTCAGAAAGCATTGAAATGAGAGGGCAACCAGCCATGATACAACATAGCCCTCAAAATCAGCAGCCTAATCCAAACCTCTATCATAACAGTTACCAAGGTTACTCAAATCAGAATGTCATAAGTCCTCCAGCACACAGTCAAGTATCCAGTTCAGTGCCGGTCAAGGAACAGATGGGTGGCATGCAGAGTTCTTGCTATAGTCATGATATGGTGCCACATCCACCACAGAGTAGAAAGCCACTGAGTCGTCAGAACAGTCTTTCCCAACAAGCAAGCGGAGCATACCTGGGTAGCCCACCAAGCTTGAGCCCTAGCCATTCTGCTGCTAGTCCCAGGAGAGGAATACGGTTACCACCTGTTCAGCAACAGCAACAACACACCGAAAATTTCTACTACTCAGGCCAGATCCACATGCATCACAATGTGGATAAGCCCTTGGAATCCCAGGATGGATCATGCCTACCCCAACAGCACCTTGCAGGAATAGACCCTTCTACAAAGACTGCCTCACTGGCCTATCCTGAGTCTGCACCCATATCCAATACCTTGGAAAACCTGGACTTGGAAAATGCTCAGATTGACTTTGCTTCCATAATTGATGACCCAGAGCCTTCATCCTACAGCCCAGTAAACCCAGCCCTGGGGCACCAGACCTCCTCTTCTCAGGCCTCTTCCCGTCTTACCACTCCCCAAAACTCCATCACTCTACCTTCTGGCCTCTCGAACATGGCCATTGGGGATATGACCTCTATGCTGACGTCCCTTGCTGGGGAGAACAAGTATCTGAACACACTGTCTTAAAGGGTCACTTCATATGTTGTTGTGAGTCATAAGATGGACCATCATTCTGGTGATTTCAAATTAACTGGACTCCAGTGAATGACCCTTAATGAAACCAAAGGTTCCTGTGGACCTTCCACTCACTCTTAGCAGTGAGACGCACTAGACTGGGCCGGTCTCCTAGAATGCAGATATTCTGCTTCTCAACAGGATCTTGTCATTTCTATTTGTTTGTTGGTTTGGTTTGTCAAATAACCATCTTCCAAACATTACATTGGGTTTCATTATCAGAACGAAAGAGGCATTCCAGTTGCCATGATGGGACTGTTGATAATGAAACAAATTGTTTAAATGTAAATATATTATCCTTTAAATCAGCAATGGACTGTATATTGAGACAATGATACAAGAAACCTATCATCTGCTTTATGAAATGTATGGGGAGTAGTGAGACTGTTAGAGAGCACATTTTAGTTTTAGGTACTCTACAACCCACTCTCTCAAGTGACTGGTACAACAGGTCTTAAGTGCCTTTGCCTTTTGTGGCTAGTAATTCCTTACAAGTACAAGAGTTATTATTAAGAGAAAGATGCAGAAGCAGTCATGCAGGTGTACAGAGAAGGTAGAAAACTCTGAATCTCTTAATGACCAACAGTCATAATGCCTATGTGCAGTGCAGTATTCAAAGCCTTATCAGTTGTTAGTATTGCTCATGATTATACAAATGAATGTGCAAGTTGAAAGAACTAAGTTTTAATCTAGTGGGACCCATTAGACCTAAATGGACTTTCATGTTTGTTTTCGTATTTTTCTTCTCATTTGTTTTCAGAAAGGTAGCTTTAGTCAAATGGCACTGAGCTACTGTTACACGTTTTAAAGGCCTGGATGCACTAAGCCGATTTGCTCTAACAAAATTATGGCATTTTGTTAAAATGAAAATATATTTGGTTCACTGGAAAGACATATATGAGTCAGGATTTCAGATATGATTTCAGCATTCAATGCTAAAAATAAAAAGAACAATTAGAATTACATTTATAATTGCTTTAGAATAGACTATAATTGTTCTTTGTCATTGCAGTGTGTCGTTCTCACCGTACTGAGATAAAATGATAGCTAAATGAATCATTTGTTGCATCTCCTTGGTGTTTCCAGGCTCAAAACTACACCATATCATACAAGCTAGCCTCTTAGCATTGCACTGACAACAGCACTGAGCTGAAGAAAAATTATGAAAAAACAGACCATATTCTGTTTTGGTATAGTTTTTTAACAGTATGATGTATGGTATTACATTTCAGGCGGTATCCAGTTGACAAGCTAAAGGTCTTCACGTCCTTTGTTTTGGCACACTTTCGTCACGTGATGCCTCACAACAGTGTGAAGAACTCTTTACTTTTAAGTATTACAACAAGGCAGGGTATGATTTTAACCCCCCTAACAAATCCCAGTGTTTCCTTATGGCTGTCCATGGCATACCAAAGATGATTGGCACTGAGAAGAGTGCATGTGCACCCTTTCATAATACAGTCATGTGGCAGTGCCTTCATAGTGCTGATAGAGAATGTAATTTTTTAACATTTCTTTCTTTTTTTAAAAAGGAACATTTAAAAAGAAAACAGTTTGTGGATTTTGCATTTCTCTGTGTGTTCTGATATCTGTCACAGTTCAAACTTTTTTGCTGGCAAAAGATCATTAATGTAGTCATGCAATTTTTTTATGCCTGCAGTTATTACACCTATTTACAGGAAAGCAAGTGATATATTTTTTGCATACCATTTTCTACATTTTTATACAAAAGTAAAGGTACTATATTTTGCCTGTTTATTAATAAACACAGTCTGTGATGGAAGCAAAGCATGTATTGTGGAGCATCTTTTATGTGCATGTGATGATTACTAGGACACTATTGAACACTTTTCACCAAAGAAAATGAGAAAGAAAAATGATTTTTCACATTGTTACAAATTAGACAGTGGGACAAAACTGAATATGAATTGTGGGTGGGCTATATACAAAAATATACAAAAAACAGCACAATTTCTTCGCATCACAGTACTTTTCTGAGGTTTGATAAGAAGGTACAGAAAAAACAAAAGTGCCGCATTTAAAAACACATTTAAAAAGGTATAATGATTTGATAAACTCTTTACATATACTCAGAAAATCATGGTGTTACACTTCATACGATGAAGTATCACCATATTGCCCGATCCCTAACTTAAATGCAACTAATAAATGAATCAAATTATTTCTATTTGCACTTCCCTAATGTGTTTAACGTTTAAAGAGTTGAAGTGCAATGGATTTTTTTCACACTGAAATGGGTCCCTGACTGAAAAAAGCTTGGGAACCCTTGATTTAAGGAACACTAGATGGAGCCAACAGCGAAACTCTGGGTCTTGGGCATCCCTCAGATTTACTGCAGGAATAAGAAAAGGTTTTGATTTGTACAAAGTTCCTTCTGCTTTAGTTATTTCTCTGTTACTTCAGCCTGGGACACAATATTCTCCAATTAGCCCTCTTTTTGATATAAGTTCAAGAGAAAGATTTTCCTGGACCGTGTGTACTTTTGTGACCGCTGGTCCTTAGAACCCTGCGTAAGTCCCAGAGAGCTTGCACTGCGCCTTTATGTCTTTGTGTAGCACTAGAGAAAGCTCCACTTTGGCTTATATTTTTCTGAGTCAGTTTTCCCTCTGTTCTTCCATTTATTCCAAATGCTGTTATCTTTATATATCCATTGATCGCTCACCCTAACAGTAAGTAAGTTGGTTTTCCCCTCCCTATTCACACATTCCTTTAAGAAAAGCATCACATTTTCAGCAAGACAATCTACCAATGCATATTTTATAATCACAGTTGAGCTCCTTAGTGAGATTCTCTCCATCAATCCGTAAGGAAGATCCATTCAATTTAATAATGAAATCAAACTGTAAAGAGACAGTTAACTACCTCCGGAGGGTTAACTACCTCCGGCACTGCAACTTTAACTTAAGCCCGACTGCATGGCGCTGAGCTTGGGGATACAAATGGAAATGGCAAGCGGAGGTTTTCACATGCGAAAAAGTGAGGTGAGGATAAAGACTTTTCTTTTCTTGCCATTCAAGTGAAAGCTTCTTTTTTCTTTTCTTTGTCACAACTGTGGGCATATAATTAACTGCTGCTTAATATGCTCTTGGGGAGGCTCCTCCCTGTGCTCTCACTCTGAACCCCTGCCAGACATACACACACCGGTCAGAAACATAGTCAGTCAAACTCCCTATGGAATACTGCACCCTGGGCACTCCTGTGTGTGTGTGTGTGTGTGTGTTTGACCATTTGGTGCCCAGATTCCTCAACTCAATAGCCACCATCATTTAGTAACCTCTGGACTCCCAAAAATACACTCAAGAAATAACACAGCCCTTAGAAACTCTTTAGGCGCCACAGATGGTTCTGTGAGCAATGCTACAGAAGAACTCCTTCTAAAGAACCAAGGGATTAGTGAGAGTGAAGCACCGTTTAGAGGTTTAAAGAACCTCTAAGAACCACTGAAACTGTACCAGTTTGAGAGCCTTTACACTTGCATATCTCATTTAGTAAATTAGGCCTCTCAAACAACACTCACTGAATGTCCTGTATGGAACTGAAACTTTTTAAGAGTATAAGAGTATACATTCTGTCTGACTTATCAGAACTTCACCACTGGATAGTTTTTTTATTTTTCAGAAAATGGCTAATTAAAAACAGTAGCTGTGCAAGTATAGACATATGCAAGTATTTAAATTAAAATACATTCATTTACTTTTTTCCTCTATACAGTTTTAGATTTAGTACAGTGATGGTATGCGGTTATTAGCTCATGTGGGCCCACAGGATTTTCTGTGTAAGCCCAACAAAGTGAAGAGCAGTATTATCCCTCCTCTCACCTCCTCCCTCTCTCATCCCTGATCCACAGCAGGGTGTTGCTTTCTTATGCCTTCTCCACCTCCTTTCCTCTCTTGAACAAAAGGCCTGTGACCTCTTATCCCTCTCTCTTTCTCTTTCTTTTCTCCACCTGGAATCCTCCTTTTTTATGCTCCTGAAAGGACAAATGTCCATTAGCAACTCCAGAGGGTCAGCAGGAAGATTAGGGTGATTTTACTGTCAGTCCAGTGTGTGTGTGTGTGTGTGTGTGTGTGTGTGTGTGTGTGTGTGTGTGTGTGTGTGTGTGTGTGTGTGTGTGT
>JBBJLR010000111.1:19910983-19932478 GCA_037577145.1 Brachypetersius gabonensis
TCTCTCTCTCTCTTTCTCTCTCTCTCTCTCTTTCTCTCTCTCTCTCTCTCTCTCTCTCTCTCTCTCTCTCTCTCTCTAGTTGATACAGAGCGCTCTCTGGACTCTGAGGGAGAGGATGAGGGGTGTGCATGGGGGGTGGATATGCAGGATGAGAGAAACGGGCAGGATAAGATGAGTGTGACGGCCAGTGAGGGCACAGAGCCCAACAGCCCTGCTCGCCTTGTCCGGGCCCACAGCCTAAGCCCCTCTGACGAGCGCTGGGACGACACAGAAGCCACTGCCCTCCTAGCCACACCCGGGGAGACAGACAACACCGCACACAGCATGTACAGTAAGTAGCCTACATCATGCTGACTCAGCGCCTGTAAGATTGAACTAAATAAAGAGATTAATAAAGAGATCAATAAATTAAATTAGTTCAAAGAGATTGAAAAAAGGTCTCATCATACTTGCTTGTGTACTAAAATGCTTATTATTAAATGAAAATTATTATTCTGTAACATCTATAGATAATTTAAAAACTGCAATGCACCTTATATGCAGTTCATGTAGTTTTATGAGAAATTTAAACTTTGAACACTTTGAAACATTAGAAAACTTCAGATTCAGGGATCACGCGTTATGCTCCATGTCAGCTCCTGCCTGACCATAAAACTGAATTCATTCAATATTCTAAATCCATCAGCACTATATGGGGCAATAAGCTTTCGTTATGCTCATAAACATCACCCCCTATGTTTAGTTATGATGAATTAAGCTTGATGATAATCATTGCAGTACTGGTGACTGGTGTGCCAGTTCTGAGAGTTCAGCAATTTCCAACGCCTCTGAGATATTAGAAATGATAATAGCCAAACCATGGACGGAAACTGAAACCTCTTGCTAGCATCCAGATAACGCTGAAGTCACTGCACTATGAAGGGTTCTTTTCAAAACTTGCCTCATCAAGCATAACAAAGGCCTGTTACATCAACCGAGGTGACGTTCCCATTCTGAAATCAAAAGTGAGTAAATGAAGCATTCCTTTTATTTGTATGGACATCAAAGCCTTGCGTGGTGCGTCTAGAAACATTCACCACACACACACACGCTCGCTCTCTCTATTTCTCTCTCTGATGAAGAAGAAACAGAGTTTTTACTGCAGTAAAGCACTCTGGCTCTTCTCTGGCCACATTAGAGAAAGCTGGAAATATGATGCCAACATCTGCAAACATTTGAAAAATCCTCCTCAAAGTCGCAGCGTTGCGCTGGCATCTGTCCTCTCTTTCTTTCTGTATTATTATCTGATGTTTTTCTCTCTCTTTTTTGCTCTCTGGCTGTTATTGGTCTCATGAGAGAACCTCAGAAACATTTTCTTCTTTCAGCTCTCATCATTCCCATTGCAGAGCTTTTAAATTTCCCCGCAGAGTTTTTTTTTCTTTAATAAGGATTGCACACACTATTCTCAATTTCTTTTCTGCAGTTATCAATCTAAGCCTGATACTTAAGAAACTGGTTTGCTGTCTGAACCAGATTAACCTCATGACTATCACACCACATATAAGCTGAACTAGGTGTAATGTGTAATATTCCTGAAAAAAACAAGGCTTGTAGGAAAATACAACACCTCCACCCTCACCACCTACACACATACACACACACAAACACACACACACATGCATTGTTGTTCTAAATGTTATATGGTGAGCTGAAGCTGCTCACTGGTCTTGGCAACATGCTCTTGAAGCAAGTATGTTGGACAGCAAAACAGATGAACTAACACCACCACATCCTGCCTCTGCTCCCTCAGCGCAGAAGGATGTCCATGTTCTGGAGGACTGGGCTCGTTATGACTTTCTCATGCAGCTGAGAAAGGCATCCCACCATCACCACTCACGACACAGCCAGCAGCTCAATGGCTCCATCACCTCCTACCACACAGATGCTATGCAGGATGACCCATCATCCACCCTATCGCCAGGCATTCGTGAATCATCAGATGGAAAAGGTATCATTTTAACACTCACAGTTGAGGCCTTGTGCTGACTCTTTTGTCATTAATATGTTACAGGACTAATCTGTTGCAAAAAATCTATTTGACACAATTTCCCTCCTGAATAGAATCAATCAGCCAAGAAGTTTCCTTATTTAGCATTGCACTAGACTCACAATGTTAATGAAGCTAAAAGAAATAGAAGTTTGTAACCACCAATTAGCATTGTGCAAACTGCATGCTTAAATCTTCACACATGCCTCAAATCATATCAAGCAGTTTCAGAAACTTGCGTATGTGGTTCCTGCAAACTGTATGACAGTTTCATCTGTACAATCTCTCAAATGATGTCAAAAAACAATTATCGGTAACCAGTTCTCGCCTCAGATGCGGACCCCATGAGCCCGGACCCGATGCGGATGGCAGCTCAGGTGTGTCCATTCTGCCAGCACTCGTCTCGGTGCGAGACCTCTCTCAGAGAACACATGAAGTTGTGCCAGGAGAGAGAGGCAGGACACAGCGTGTGTCCACTCTGCGGGTACAGAACTCCATACAGGGCACAGATGGAGCGACACTTGGCTCTGCACGCCCAGGCTCAAGATAAGGTAGGGGCTACCAT
The DNA here is from genome assembly GCA_037577145.1 of Brachypetersius gabonensis. Taxonomy (NCBI): domain Eukaryota; kingdom Metazoa; phylum Chordata; class Actinopteri; order Characiformes; family Alestidae; genus Brachypetersius; species Brachypetersius gabonensis. Next base: position 19,913,575 of record JBBJLR010000111.1, read on the forward strand.
ACGTAAAACATCAGAATTATTAACTTTATTATAGAATCACTCAAAATCATTAGACCCCAGCACACAAACCAATGAATCTTCTTGATGAAGGCCTACACCAAACTCCAATTGGTATAGTCAGCTTGTCCATATCCAAAGAAAATCCATAACCAAATCCTTCAAAGTCTTTGTTGAAAATAATATGCCTATTCGGTTTTGCATCACTTGACTTGATTATTACACTCCTTGACATGTTTCTGTATGTTCCAGAATTCAGTGACTGACCCCACAATGGAAAACAGGAAGTTTAAATGTACCCAATGTGGGAAAGCCTTTAAATACAAACACCATCTCAAAGAGCACCTACGCATTCATAGCGGTAAGTGATATCTCCATTTCATGAGCTCAGCTGACAGTAAAATAAAAGAAGAAAACTTAAAGCAGGCTGGTTCATCCTGACATCATTTCCCTTCCATGATGCTGTGTATATTTACAGTTCTCGTCCATGTTCGGCCTTACATAGCTTAGGATCTTCTCTATCCTAATAGAACCTGATAATGAGAAGATGGACTGAGCAGCTTTATTTCATTCTATGCCATTTCAGATTCATGGTAATATTTGACATGCTAAATGTGGCAGTTTAACTGACAGATTTGGTAAAGTTAGAACTTATTATTAATTAATTGAATTGCTTGAAATTTTGTCTTTATTATTTAAATTCCACAGCTGTGCAGTAACATGTTTCCCTCTAGTGCATTCTATAAATAACTCTTAAATACTGAATGCAGTATTGGTCAAATTTGAGACTTTATGACACACTGAATGAATCATAACCTATTAGTCTTTGAGAGGTTAAAGATTTACATCCATGATCATTTTAATGCTCAATAATTTTAGTCAACATCCTGTAACATCCATTTGTCTCTCCAGGTGAGAAACCTTACGAATGCTCCAACTGCAAGAAGCGTTTCAGTCATTCAGGCTCCTACAGCTCGCACCTTAGCAGCAAGAAGTGTCTTAGTGGGGCCGGGTCAGGGAATGGAGCACATTTTAACGGTCACTCCCATCCAGTCTACTTGTTCCCCTCCCCTACATCGCCCCCTGTAGTTGGAACTAGGAATGTAAACAGAGGGAAGAGCTCTCCATATGGCCCGCTGAGTCAGTGCTTCTCTGAGCAGCTGCCCACTCAGGGACAGGAATCTATATTGCGAGGTCCACAGGGATGGGCAGGGGTTCTTAAAGGGACCACCCTTCTGCCCTTGCTGCACTCTGGCGGCAAGTTCGAACACCTCCTGCAGGAAATGCTGCGAAAAGAGGTGGGGAGGGATGAACAGCAAGGGAAGGAAGAAGAAGAGGAGGTGGAAGAAAGAGAGGGGAAAAGTGAGATGCCTGTCAGTACTGCATCATGTAAATGGTGCTTTCAGACTTTTCCAAATGAGGTCGTTCTGAAGCAGCACAAAAAATATCTATGCAGGAACAAAGACGGGCAGAATGCAGAACAGCCACATTGTCGCAGAGAAGGATCGCCGCTCAACTTCTCTCGTTCATCACAGGTCCCTCATGACACCCAGAAAACTCCCACCACCCCTAATGGAATGCCTAGAGATCTCTCTTCCCCACACAGGGCATCTTGGCACTCTGTCCCACAGCAGCTCCTGGTGCCACTACAGTCACCTGTGCACCTCCACCCGGACCCTGGACACACTTACTGGCCAAGAAAAGAACCTGGCAGCCCTCGAAACTCTACGCTTATGAGTCCCACCTCACCTTCACTACAGGAACGCCGACACCCACTCTCCTCAGGGTTCAGCTCCCCACCCTGCCTTGACCTATCAATCTCCACATCACCATGCAGACCCCCCCAAAACAGGCCATCTCCCAGATCAGAGGGTTCCCAGAAAGAGCCCCTAGACCTCTCCATTCCCAAAAGCCGCTCTCGGGAGGCCAGAGATCGAGCCTGCAATGGTGGTTCACCACAGATGGATCGGAGAGAAGTCGAGAACATGTTTAGAAGGTTGACTCCACCTTCTCAGCACCCAGTGGGTGGGGCCTATACACCAATATTTGGTAGTGCGGTTTTTAGCAGCTTTCCCCTTTTCAACCCCGTCATCCCAAGTGTCCTTCCAGGAATGGGGCATAATGGTCTCACATCGCTTCCTCTCACTCCTCCAGTCCCTAGTCCTGGATTCCTCTCACCTATGTCATATATGCTGGAGATGGAGTCAGAGGCAAGGAAAAGAAAACATCAGGAGAAAATTATTATGGTGAGGACACAGACAAAAAGATATATACATGTGTGCAGACAAATGTTCTCAGTGGTGCATGGTAAAAATGTGATCCCTCCCTTTCCTCTAATGCACCATTTGGCTTCATTTTTTAACTTAATTGGCTCCCAAGAAATCAATGTAATGCATGTGGTGTTCTAAAGTGCCAACTGGCGTAAGTGTGTTAATGTGTTTAACAAAACAAACACTTTTACTCACTCTCAGCTCTAGACTGCATCATATTGCAAAATGCTACGAAACAAATCATAGCAGACCCTCATTCATTATCTTTAGACCTCTGTAGGAGTCTTTTGATGCATTTATTTCCCCTGTTGGTGCTGTAAACAAGCACATTACTCAGAGGGGAATTCCTCCCTCTACATACATAAAGGGCAGAAAGAATGCAAGCCTGTTCATACACTGTGATGTTCTGTTTTGAATTCTAAAAGCTCACAGTCATATCCTGACTTCACTAATAAAATGGAGGATATATTGTGAACACTGTACAATATTTATATCAGATATTACTCACATTCTTGAATGTGTGTGTCAAACTCCAAATTTGGGTCTCAGTTAATAGCACTTACCTATCTTCCTTAGGGTGAGCAAATAAATCATGGATGTCTAGAATACTTCTCTCTGATAGAGGAGGGGCTGGACGGAGATAACGGGCCAGGGAGGAAGAGGCTGAGGAAGACGGAGGAGGGACTATACGCATGCGACATATGTGACAAAAGCTTTCAGAAGAGCAGCTCTCTGCTGCGCCACAAATATGAACATACAGGTAAAGAAACCCTAACAGTGTCTTCTATGTTAACACAAACACAAACACTTCAAGATTCAACACTTTATTTGTTACACACACAGTTATAAAAGTGCAATGTTTATCTTCAGTGTTATCATAATTGTTATACAAATACATAATTACATCAGAGTGTGAAGATGTGCGTATTACTATACCAATAGAATGTGCATATTACTTTACCAACACTAGCCAAATTCATGGCACATAAACAAGGAATCTGACTCATCTTGCTGTTCTTTTTCAGGGAAGCGGCCCCATGAGTGCCAGATCTGTAAAAAAGCATTCAAACACAAGCACCACCTGATTGAGCACAGCCGGCTACATTCTGGAGAAAAGCCCTACCAATGTGATAAATGTGGCAAGCGTTTCTCTCACTCAGGCTCCTACTCACAGCACATGAACCACCGCTACGCTTTCTGCAGTCGAGACCATGACCCAGACGGCCCTGGAGAGGAACTTGTGGTGGGGGACTCGGCCCTCTACCTGAGCCCACGCAGGGAGCTTAATAATGAAGCCGAGGGAGCTCCCCTCGGCCTGGAGGACACAGTCACGTTCCTCAGCGATTCCAGTCTGGATGGAGCTCCACTGGGCCTAAGAGAGGAAGATGAGGAGGAGGAGGAGGAGGAGGAAGAGGAGGAGGAGAGCTCTCTCAGTAACCATGCCCATGAGAGAAGGATGGAGAGAAGAACAGGGATAGAAGACAAGAGTGGAGGCCTGGAACAGACTAGTGAAGACAGTGAGGAGAAGGAAAAAGCAGACATTTCAGGGACTGAAGGACATGATACAAAAATGACCAATTACAGCAATAAAGTGAAAGTAGAGCAGAATGGAGATGAATCTAGCAACAGTATTAGACCGCTGGACGGAGAAAAGAACATTTCAGCTTTGAGTTGACTTACCAAAGATGTGAATGTACACATGTGGATTGTACCGTACAGTGAAAGGAAGAACTTAATGCCTTCTCTCATAAGTGCTTAGAGGCCCACCTACTGCACAGTCAAGGACACAGTGAAGGCCCTGTGAACAAGCAAGTGCCTTTAGACGTACGCCAATGCAAAACATTCGTGAAAATAATGCCAACCATTCATGCCAATACAATCAATGCAGTCACACGCACACACAAGCACTATAGGACCAAAGCAGCAGTGTACACTTGCTGATCACTAAATTCTGCATCCACAAAGCACTGTTGATCCCTCAGATCGCTCAGTAAGATATAGAGGCTTCGCACACTGTGAACCAGACAGTTTATGATTGCAGTAGTAACAGGTAAACTAACAGTTCAAACATAATAGGGCTGCAACTAATTATCTAAATATTATATAAATATTTGTATATTCTTTAAGAACACATTGGGCTTTAATACCTAAATAGAAAAAGTACTGTTTTTGTAAGTGTTATTATTACAATAATAATAATCATAATAATTGTTGCTGTTATTATGGTTATGACTTTTAGTTTACTTTTTGATATTTTTTTGCAGAAATGATGATCTGCTTTTATTTATGTTTTAATGGAACTAATTTCATTGAAGTACTACAAACATCAGTGATAGATGATCATTTTTTTAAGTTGCATCAGAATGGAAGATCCTGCTCGACCTGGCAATCCTAGTCATATTGCTGTGCTGTTTGAGCGTGTGGGTGATGAGCTGTGAAGGGAAGTAAAGAAATCTTTTATCATCTTTTGTAATTTCTTGGTTAACTTATCAGTAAATGGGCGAGTTATCAGGGTTTTAAACCACTGAACGTGTTTCTTTAGACGGCTCAAGGTAAAGTTGGAAAACGTTGATGTGAACAGCAGCAAGCCAGTGCTCTTTCAATCTTCCTCAGAGACGAACCCAATAGTGAACACACTAGCTAACAATCTAGTGGAGTAAGAAATGGTTTCCACCTTTCATTTGTAATTAAAACAGCAAAGGTAGTTAGGAAGGGGGTCTTAAAGTCTGTGCGCAGTCTGGTGTCTGGTGCGCAGAGGTGGCAGCTGATTACTGCTAAAGACTTTTCTGTTTTTTTTATATTTCAAACATTCAAATATAAAAATATATGATCAAATATCTGTTGAAGTTCCACCACCCAGTCACAGGTACAGACACGATGTATGGGTTAAACCCTAGGCAAACAACTCCAAATAGTCTATTATAGTCTACCAAAATGAAAACTATTTCTTTTCTTTTCCCTTTTTTCCCTGAAAGCCATTCACTTTCGAGGAGTGAGCCAATTAGAGACCACGGTCTCTACAGTTTTCACTCTTGAAATGATCTAACAAAGAACCCAGCTTGTCATAAAGATGAAGAGATGTCTGTCTGTACTGCCAGCATAATAATAAGACACATTATTAGACATAAATGAACAGCAGCCTGTCCATCAATTCATGACGATCATGCATTAAAAACACAAGAATTTGCCCATTAACATTGATGAATGCAGTATTAAATGCCATTGATTCCCAAACCAAAAGTTAGTAAGTATGGAGACAAATACGCAGGACAATCAAAAAAAAAAAACATTGAAGAAATAAAGGAAAAGAAAAGAAAAAGATCCTAGCTTTGTGTTTTAAAAGCTGCAAAATGGGAGGATGATGCACAATGTTACATACTGCACTGAGCAAGACCGCAGACACACTCTGAGACAGATTAGCCTACATTACTGAGGTATGGTGCTTAACCATGCAACAGTTCAGCTACCTGCACTGCATCTGTAGCATTCAAATGGGAAATGGTGCTTTTATTCAGGTTCGGCTTCAGTTTCATAATCTTTTGTACATGTTAATCTTCATCTTCATCTGTTACCTTGGAAATGTTACTAAATGTATACCCCTTTAAGCTATTTGAATATTGTCTAATTTTCATCAGTGTTACTTTTTTACAGAACCATTTAAGCTTTTTGTACCGTTTTACAGGCCTGTTTGTTTGTGCATACACTTAGTTTGTAGTCTAATAAAGTTGTACATATCAAGCCTTGTGTTGTTACTCAGAGACTAATGGGAAAAATGGTCCCTGGCGACATACCGTTCTTAGAATACGCACTTTCTTCCTTCCTCAAACGAGAGACCCTTTTATGGGACCTGTTTTTGGAGTTTTCGAACTGACATAACCTAACTATAATCTACAAACCAGCAGAAGACTGTGTGTCATCTCCTTCCCCAATGCGTACGGAGCCCCCCTCAGCATTCTGAGTCAAATCTGGACTTCAGGCTGTCCCGAAACTGCCTACACTACACAAATTAACAGCAAAAGGGAAGTTGATTTTGCTGTGTCCGTTCTAGCTTCATAACACAACCCCACAATGTTATTTTAATGTATGCAAACTGCCAGCAAACTGGTAAGAAATAGCACATTAAAAAAATCAATGAGCTACAAAAGGAAGAAATTCTAACAGATAAAACAAAGTAAAAAGTCCATTAGTAAACTTTTTTTTATAAAGATAGTGATATGAGGTAGTTTATTCTATGAAACTAGTAAAGGAATTAGAAAGCAGAAAATATTGTCAATGTAAATCTGTGTGCAAAGTACAAGTTACAGTTTCCTTGAGGTGAAACACACCTCCAGCCCAATCTCAAAGGTTATTTATACACCAAACCAAACCGCCAAATGTCAAGAAGTTTCTATTTAACAAACCTGACTCTTACTCAGCTGAAAATATTTGTTGACACATCTAATTGCATGGTAAGATGCCATCTAAATGTGTCACCAGTCAGCAGCTCTCACAAACATTATTTGTGAGAAAATATCCAGAATGCGATGGGATTCGATTAAGCCCTTGAGGGTATTATTTGATTGATTATTTGAAAGACCCTGTTCAATCTTCAGCCAGTACTGTGATTTTATGTTAGATAAATCATAAGTAAGTTGAACTGTTTTACTTAAGTTTTTGTATGATTAAATTTAAGTTATACTGAGTTATCACTGCCAGCATGCTAATTAGCTTCCTGCACATTAACAAGTGGCAACTGCAGCCATGAGCTGTCAACTGCTGTGTCTTTATGAGTGTAAAGGGAAAACATGTCCAGGTTAATTTAAATATTTAAAAACATTTAAATATGTTACAAAGTGAAGAGATAGACATGGGGTGTATAACCTGCCCTGTTAAAGAGTGAATGTGTTTAATGCTCTTAGTACTACTTCTAAATGTACTAATTGGCCTATTTAACAGAATAAAAAGAAAAATAACTCAATAGTTACCCTGTCAAAAATTGAGCTGATTGCTATTATTTTATGAAGTTTTTAGTTTTCACAGATATATGCTTCCATTGCAATAACTGCACTGTGTATTGTGTGCATTTTACTGCATAGGGTTGGGGCAAATCCGTGTAAACAAAAGGAAATCCATTTACTGAAACATGTCCTGATGAAAATGACTTTCTTTAGATGACAACAGTGAGTAAATTTTTGTATTTGAACTTGAGCTGTGTCTGTCATCAGACCAATACCAACAGCTAGGAAGGAAGACAGCAGTTCAGCCAGTCTGGTCACTTTTGGTTCATCCTTTAACAGCTGCACACAGTGAACCAAATAGAAAAACGATGTTATTTCAATTTTTTGCACGGAAACAGAAAGCCATGAAAATTCCATGATTGTGAAATTGAAGACTTGCTTTGAAGTTTCATGTATTCCAGCACAATGTATTATCTCTTCTTATTTATTTATTCATTTATTCATTCAGTCTTTAAATTATTCAAGGTTAGCTTCAGTCATTGCTTCTTACCCCTTTTTTTCTTTCATGACTGAGAAATTGAAGAGACCTAAAAACAAAAATTGGGTAAGAAGCAACAAGTGAAGATAATGTTGAATAACACTTTTAAGTGTATTTCAGCATAAAGTATTTTCTTTTTTATTCATTTTTTCGTTCACTCATTTTTTTTTATTCAATCATTCATTCTTTCAGTTATTTAAGATTAACTTCCCTTATTGCTTCTTACCTTCTTACCTCTATTTACTTTTCTAGGAAGGTGTCATTTAAACTCCCCTCAATGGATGTAAAAACTCTGACTGGACTTTAATGTAAATGCTGAAAAAATCCCAAGTTACTCTTTGCATTTTAACATGCTGGTGAGTCACACAGGAGGACAATTTTGGAGGCAAACATTTTGGTTACTGTGTAAATTTCTACAAAACCAGAAGTGACTTATCTTATTATATCAAGGCTTTTGATACATTTTCTGACTCACTGGCAAAGAATATAACAGCTAAGAGAGAACAGAATGCACATCACACATCACACACACACACACACACACACACACACACACACACACACACATCAAAATTTAGCAGTGATCACATTCAGTATTAAGTTCACTGATAAGTAGAAATGACACCGGTTGGATTCTAGGGACTGGTTTCAGGCTGATATCCCATTCAATACCATAATAAATCCAGCCTGTAATTGAACACAGCCCCATCTTGTGATGTGATGTTGTTTGCCTTGTATTTCCCCCTGTGGTGTAGTAGAGTGAGTAGTCTGAGCATAAATGCCTACATTTGTTAGATCCCAAGTGAAGCACTTCAATTAAAAATAGCTTAAATTGTAAAACTTCATATCAAAACAGGACTGTCGGCACACTGCAGGTTTAAATTTCAGAAGAGAAAAAGTGACATTGTGCCATCTCTTCTAATAAACAAAACATGTTCCTTAACCACCAACTCAGCTTGTTTGCAAACTACAAAACTAATCATCCAGAAACATTTGCTGAAACATAATTGTCATTAGGCAGATGGTGTAGTGTAGTGTGACATACCAGCAGCAGACTGAGGTCAGCAAGAACACCACGCGGTACCAATAAGTTCTCAACACAAACTCTGTAACAACTATCATTTCTAAGTCAGTCTAGATAAGAGCATCAGCCAGCTGTGTTAATGTAAATGTCATATAAATAATTACAATGTGTTTTGTCTTTTTTTGTGGTTTATTTATTTATTCAGTAAGCTTATTTTATTACCCTAATATAATCAGGGGTTGGCAATCATTTATTGATCATGCTTTATTTTTATACTAAAGTACTGTTTTTTTAGAATTTGCCCTAAAACTGGGAGCTTGGACTTGTTCTCAATTGCACAAAAGAAAAAAACATAAAACACAAAAAAAAACCTTAATTAATGAATTACATGTTTGTACTTTTTTTTTGTTCTCGCCAGTAAGTTATGTTCTTTCAACTTAACTGTTTATAAAAACTAGGGCTGGGAAAGTTAACGTGTTATTATCACCTTAATTATTTACTTAATGCCGACAATTATTTTATTGCGTTAATGCAGGTTTTTAAAATCCTTTTATTTTGAAAGTCAGTGCTTTCACCGAAGTAACGCGAGCAGGACGGACTGGGACTTTCTGTACCAGGTTGGGTTTTCGCATCACGGCCTCATCTTGGGCCTTTTGCAGAACGCACAGATTGCCAGTCCGCCCCTGAACAGCAGCGCTAAGCTATTTAATATGGACAAAAGTAATGGGTATGGTATGAATTAATCATGCTAATTCTAAAATAATCCCAGCAAACAACTGACAAACAGAAACTGACACATTGGCAAAAGCAGTAAAGTAGTGTAACACCCCAGGTGAAGGTGTTACACTAGAACTCAGGTGCTGTGAGACAGCTTTAGGTATGCATGTGTCATTTGTGAATATGGCAGCTCTTTTCAGATTGAATGATAAAAGCTAACTTCCAACTGCCTTACAAATAAATGCATATATTTTTTTTCTGCTTCCAACACATCAGCTTTGGTGGTCTACATCTAAACTTACTTTCTTGAAAGTTTACTCAGAGGGCAGAAGTGATGTGTCAGTCTTCTAAGTCTTCTTAGGGTGACTTCTTAGAGTGAACTTTGGAAGATGACATGCATTGAAGAATAGATTTTTTTTTGTAGATTAAGGGAAAATAAATAAACATTAAAATAAACATTAGAAAGTAGACTAAGATTTTTTTTAAATCATATTGGAAACAACATTTTGTTAATGCTACTGAGTGAAGGTATTTATACAACAGCTTTAAAAATACCATTTTAGGTCTCATTCACTTACTGTACAGCTAACATTTATTGTGTTTGGTGAATTTGTGAATCATTATTCAGCTGAGTTACCAAAAACAGAGGAGAGCTTTAAACTCAAATAAGTAATCCTTTCAGAACTTACCTCTAAACGTATTGCTCTTTGTTGTTTTCAGTCTTTTTTTTTTTCACTTTTTAGATGCAGCCTGAGTGAGGCTTGTTGTCAGATATTTGCACCACAGAAACAGTAAATGCACTAAATGATTAACTTTACAAACCTCAGTTTCCACGAAAATGTCAGATAGAACTTTATCGTTCTAAGCCCATGACAACCACTCCCCTACAGAGGAAGCAGTTTCCCCACAGGACACACAACGCTGACAGACTTGTCAAACTCTGAGAGCATTGTTTTGAAGCCAGTCAACATGGACCCAAAGAATCATTTAACCACAAAGGGCCTAAGAAACGCCATGGTCTGGATTCCTGAACGCGGATTAGGTCTAGTCCTCGACTAAACTGCAGTGGCAGTGCAGTGAGGTTTAGGACAATTTCGTGTAGGCTTGGGCTTAATCTGGTGCTGGGAAATTGTCCTGAAATCGCAAAAAGTGTGTTGCTGGGCTAAGACAGCCGGATAAGTCAACTGAAGCTTGTTTGGCTCTGGGTTGAGAGGGTATTCACAGTCTCAAAAACAAGATTAAATCGCACCCTGTAAACGTGGTACAATAATCATAAATCTCAGACGGGATGGGTGACGTTACGTGTGCAATTTAGCTGTTTATTTTAAACCACAAATGCACCATTATTAGCCTCTTGCCAGAGGCCGCAGAGAGAGAAGCTGCTCCGGGCCGTCATGGTGACGTAGCCCCTCTCCCTCGGTTTAAAATGTGAGAAGGCTTTTCACACCCCGTTCACACAAGCGTCTCCTAATGTTACTTAATCCGGAATTGCTCGGCTCCCAACGTAAAAAATGTCATTTTTTTCAGCAGATTTACTTCATTGGTTTTTATTGTCAAATAATTCTCTCAAAGTACAGGGTCTGGAGAAAGAGAAAAAGAATCGACAAATAATTAGACTGCATGTTGGCAAGACCTGGTTGTGGTATTGTTGTGAAGCAGAAAATGTAGGTTTGTGACAAGTCTTTCTGAGGTGCCTCTAGGCCAGAACCCCTACTTACTGATAAAAAAGGAAACATTATACATAAAAAAGAGAGTTCTCTTTTCGTAAATCGGGGGGGAAAAAATCCAAATTAGGGACTAACCTACATAAAAGTAAAATATAGGAACTGAAACGGTTTCATATCACTGAGCTCAGTCAAAGACAGGTTATTAGGTCAACACTGGAGGTAATAAAAAAAAACAACCCCGCTGACTTTACCAGGACTTTACATCAGGCCATAGGAGAAGACAGAGGCTGTGAAGATTTCTTCAGTCAGAAAATAGGTTTCTAAAAGTTCAGGCACAAGGATGTGTGGGTAAATCACAACAGTGTGAAAAGAAGGACAACGATCACTTACATTTCTAACCAAATAATCCTAAACCACCATAATGACAATATGGCTTGAGTGAATTTCCGCACTTAAAGTGCTTCAGTCGTTTTCCCCATGCCCTCGCCCCCTTGCAATAATAAGAAAATAAAAATGAATAAATACATAAACGTTAGCATTAAAATCCATGTATGCTGTCTCTCCGTTCGTTTTCGTCTCTCTCTCTGCTCTCTCCTTCTTGTCTCCTGCCAAGCCACAGTCAATATAAAATTACCAAAGCCACGGTGCTTTGGGGGGCGGGGGGGAGGGCTGCCTCCACATTTTTTAAACATATGCATTTTTAGCTCCTCTTTTGTTCTGTTATTAAAAGCAGAGATTTGGACCAATAGTGACAAAGAGCTCCACCCAATCAGTGAGTGACAGAGAGAACGTACCTCTGCACTTCTATCTGTCACGCGAACCACACACACAGAAGCAAACACCACAGCCATACTGCTGGAACAATGGAAAAGGGGATTACATAGCACTTTGGATTGAACCGTACCCTTTTTTATTTCGCTATTAAAAAGAAACCAAATGACTCAAGCACAGATGAACAACATGTTAAACTTTCGACCTGCGCTCATGTTTATGCTTATTGGGTGACTATTGCCCATTTTATTTTATGGTATTGAGTTCGTGTACCCTGGATGTCTTTCTGGGCAACAAAAAACTCTGTGTGTTTTTTCCCAAAGACAGTGGAGTCAAAGAGCACAATGAGAAACACCTGTGAGGAGACATCACACACAAACACCCACCCACACAAACAAACAAAGCAAAAAATAAGCCCCTTGGCATAATTCAGAGACACTTTTAGTATGTGTGACTTGGTGCCTTTGGGGGACTATTTTTGCTCCATCCGTCCGTCATGCATCCAACAGGATGGAATTTGTTGCATCATTGCAGCTTAATAAATGGCAAAGTTCAATGAACTGTTTTTGAGACTCTTCTCTGCATGAATATTTGAGTTCGGATTCATCTGGTTCACATTGGGCAGGTTTCTGCTGCTGTCCTGGTGTCAGAGAAAGCTGGGTGGATCAGGTCCAAAGATCTGATCGTATTCACTTAAGATGAGTTCCACTGCCTGGTTCTGATAGACCATGTTAACGGCCATGTTTCCGCAGTCGCTCTGTGGCCGCATCAGGGTTGGCCCGAAGACGATGCCGATGTTTTGCGTTGTCATGCGATTGCTGTCTGAGTGCTCCATCACCCTGCGAGAGAGAGAGAGTGAGTGAGTGAGTGAGTGAGTGAGTGAGTGAGTGAAAAAGAGAGGGATACTGCAGTGATATGCATGCGTGTGCGCTGGAGAGTACAGCAGGGACACAGGGACAAAGGAATGGGTTAAAGCCGCAGTATGAAGCATTCTTCTAAAAATGCCATTCCCACTTAACCACAGATCCAGCCAGCAATTGCTCAAAACTTCCACATTAAAAAAGAAAGGGGAGAAAAGGGAAGAAAGGGAGGCGAGGAACTATGCAACGGCAGGGGAATAGGAGAGGTTCCAGCGGTGGTGCTGGTGATCCTTGAAGCCCCAAAGAGACCTCAGGAGAAGGGTGAGCAAGGAACGCAATACAGAATAGACAGAGGAAAATCAGCACAATGTGGTGCACATTCATATACTGCTGTTTCTATAGATTCTCTGAGAGAATCGTGATTTATGACCAGCTCCATGTAATCAAATTCACTACTGAATGAAATTATCCTTCATCAGCACATATGGGCCAATGAGACTATCTATAGCACTCACTCAATTACACTCAGCATCTATGGCCAACTTTTTACAATGAACAGTGTGTGTACACCGCCCCCTAGTGGCAAAAAATAAAATTATACAGCGATGTGTGCATTTCTGCAGGAAATGAAACTGAAAACTTGTTGCTGTTCAAATCTACACTGAAAAAAAAATTACTATTTATTTACAAAGCAATCATTATTGAACAAACATTTTACCCAAGTGTTTTAGAGGATGCTGAGATGTTATCACAAATAATTACTTGACACTTGACTGGTAAATACAGACCTAAAAATAAATTGTGATTATGGATCAGGGATGCTGGTGCTAGATATACAAAAGAAAGCTGATATTACATAATCTTTAAGTTACTTTCTGAATGAAAATCATAAGTGATGAATGCACTTATACCGCTTAAGATGGCGGAACATGTGTCTCATTGTGTCGTGGTTTGGGGGGGGCATGCTGATGACTAGCAGTTTCATCCGGTCCACTTTATCCAAGTAGTCAGACATCTCTGCAGCACAGACAGACATCCACATCAGAACAACAGGAAAAGCAGCACAATGCTGTGACTATTTTTCATAATATTAGATTTTACATCATTTTGTGATTCTTTCTAATTTAAGCTCTTTAAGTAGTATTGGCATATAGTCAGTGAAGTAGTTACAGGAATCCAATATGTTTAGTGTAATCATCATTTTATTGTAATCCAAAAGTAAAATAACTAATATCTCATATGTGTCTTTTAATCCTAACTGCTGCAGAACATAAAATGTGCTTTGATCTTTTTTGAACAGCACTCCATTCATCTATGTGTTTATATACATACTTTATATATAGATTTATAAGTATGTATATAAACACACATACACACATATATGTATACATATGCTGATCACACCCTGTGCAACACTTTCATGACTCATGAAAACACAGGAACTCGACTGCCAAGGGATAAATAAAGTGCATCACATTTTGCGGCCTTTCAGATTTGACTCTTACACTTTGAGTTTACTCTTAAAAACAGAGGATGACACAGAGGGCTGTTTGTGCAAGGCCATAGAACACATTCAGTTCTATACAGAAACATGTTTGGGATTTATGAGTATGAAGAAACCTTTGATATGTTTAAAGAAGATAAGGTAAAGGCCCTGTATATAGAATATTTAAGGATTCTTCTTAGACTTCTTCTAAGCACCACACACAACGCTGGTAGCCCACTGCTTCACTCAAGTGAAGGGTTAAATGCAGCAAAGAATTTCATGCTGTTCACACAGTATTGTCTGTTCATGTATGACAAATGGACACTTTACACATTAATGTAAAAATAACTTCAAAAAGGTTCTAACATGCATCCCTTGTACAAATATAGCTCTTTAAAGAATTATCCACCAAAAGGGTTTGGTGTTACGTTTCTTGAGGTATGGCACTAAAAACCCGTTTTGATATTGAGTAAAGGTTCAAGTATTAAATTAAAACTTGGGTAAGTTGCAAATAACACAAAGTACAGTTACATGTTAAATACATTTTTATAAGTGTGTGTGTGTGTGTGTATGTATATATTTGCATGTATGCATCCATACTCTTGCTCTCTCTGTTCCTCTCACTTACTGACAGTCTCCACGATGTCATGGAAGAATCCGTAAGGAACCAGCGGCTCAGGCAGCTCTCTGAAGAAAAGTTTCAGGGCACCTGTTATCACATGAATGTCCTCCCACTGTGGGTCCTCCAGGTCCACTCGCTCCACTGATCCACACCCACGCAGAGAGGAAAACAGAGGAGATTGGGAGCAACGGATAAAAGGAAGAGAAGGGAGAGGAAAAAGGAGGTTGGTTTGGGGGAGATGTGAGGAAACAGAAAGAAAAGCATATTATGAGTGCCATATTTTCTCAAAGGCAAACACAAAGCAGCGTGAAAACACACACATGCATTCATCACGGTGGTGAGTCGCTTGGCAAGAGGCTGCAGAAGAGGAACACTGAGTGCAGAAGTGAAGGACAGAGAGAGAAAGACAGAGGACAATACTACAGAGCAAAACCGAGGACAAACTGTGGAAATGCCAGCCTTTAGCATTTCTCCAGGAAAGTTCTTGCTGTTCACACAGAACACACACAAACAGCTCCTCAGAAGAGAACCAGTTCTCTGCCTCCCATTAAAAAACTAATCATCAGAGGCCATCATGGGTCCCATGCGGTAGGAAAGACAAAATACTGTAAAACAAGCAGCACAGATGAGCACAGCAGCATGCGCCTCTCTGCGCAAGTGGCATCAGCACAAGGTGTCAGTCACAGAGCCCACGAAGACACAAAGAACCGTCCGTGCTTTAGGAACAGCCCCGACGTCACCCTTGGTCACTGATCAGAGATCAAGATTAGTGATCCTTTTTGTAATAATTACAAAAGTTAAATGCAAGCTGGTCCCTGGCTTTTCATTTATAAAATATGATTTGTTTTGATGCTTAATTTTAACTTTTGAAATCTGATAAATTCTGGATGTTTTATTTAATTGGATTTTATTATTACATTATTGGAGGCTAAATGGCTTTTCTCAGTTATTTTAGAATCTTCCACAGCTCTTTTCATCATTCTGGACACATCAAACCTTTTTGCGACTGACAATCATTAGCTTTGAATCTGCACTTTTTGAAAAAGTGGTAAAAGAATAAATAAATAGAAAATGGGTTGGTATTTTGACTAAACTAAGACTGTATGAACTCATCAGCCTCAAAGTAAAAGAAAATCTCCTGATCTGCTTATGAACACTAATGTCATGTTCTAGCTGAAAGTTTAGAATCCATCTACTTGTTTTATTAGGTCATAAGTGAGAAGTAATTTATATAAATCTATGCTTTGTTTTTGTTTTTGCTGGCAATGACTGCAAACTTGCATTTGGCTTGCATGAGCAGCTGGTCGCAGATCAGTGTAAAAGGGCAGCGTCCTCCCGGCCTGCAGGCTGATAGCAAGGCCGCTTCAGGGTATAACAGAGCAAGGAGCATTGATCCTGATGATTGGGTGGGCTACCTTGTACCAAATTCTCTGGAAATAGATACCGTCCATCCGTAGACACCGCTCGTTCTGGAAAAATGGACAGGAGTTACAGCCCACCCACCAACAACCACACAAATCCTCTCCCCATTACAGCGGTATCACATCAGATCTAACCTTAACAGTCAACAGAGCATTTCGATTTATTAAAACAATATTGACTCTCAATATTCTGTATCTTTACTTTGTCTCACCGTGATTAACAGCGAAGCGAAGTTTTTGGATCACTGCCAGGTTCCCGCTGACTCTGTAGATGCCATCTGTCTCTAAACCTGAAAGCACACACACAAATCTAATTATCGACTGACCTGGCTGTGTAAGTGTTTGCCTTTAGGTGGTGGTTTCAGGCCATTGTTAGTGTAATCGATATAATACAGTGCATATACACACCTTTATTCTCCACGGTGTCTGTGCATTTTCTAACAAATCGTGGCACTGTGCTCTTCTCTCTCTCGCACAGCAGTTCCAAACTGCAGCCAAACACCTGGTCTGAAAGTATCAACCACACAGCGTTATCCACCGTGCTCCACTTTTTTGCACTAAAACAAAGACTTGTATACAGTCACTGCAACACTTAAGAGTTTCTAATCTAACACTCATACTGTATACAGTGAGGTGTTGCTCAAAGACATTTTACCCCAAAAAAATGTTCTTGTGTTTGTCAGTCAGCAAACTGGGCACTAAGACTGAAGCTCTCCTATGAAATATGTTTATTTTCCTTCCAATATGTTAAATTCAGCAAATAAACAATATTTATGCATTAAAATATTTAGAAGTCAGTAACCTTCTGTATACTTTTGGTGCCTGAACTTTTGCTTACGACTGTGTACACATTTCAAAATAAAGGTGCCACAAAGTGGCGTATTTGAGGTCATGTCAAGGTCATTTCAACCCTATACTAGTATACAGAAAGACAATACGGCAAAGCTCAGGTTCCACAGTGTATGCATGCAATAGACATAAAACATGCAGATTAAGAACTAAGAGCAAGGTTTGACCAAACCTGTTCTGAGTGTGTAAACAGCTCTGTACTGTAAATTACATTTAAAAAGTGCAATATAGAAGAGAATTGCAGCTTGTGTGTGACTTTCAGTCTATGTCTATTGGATAAAGCTGAACTTGAGTATAAGTTCAATATAGAACAACAGTATAGTTCCGTAAAAGAGGCATTATTATTGTAAATGAGAACTTTCACATTATGAGGATGTTCTTTTAAACACTGAAGATGCTTCTGTGTCTGTAATCCAGTCTAATCCAATGAAACAGTTGGGGAAACTAAATGGTTCTTCTGTGGCATCAAGCAAAGAACCCTTTTTGTTTATGAGTCTATACTATATGAACAACTCATTAGCATACCCTAGTGGACATGCAAAGTATACCAATATAAACTGCTTTGAGAAATATTGCATGTGCACCGAAAACCACATACAAAAGCAAAAAATTAATTTGCAAATGTCAGCCATTTTAGAAAAAAACTGTTATCCGCTGTTGCACACTATTACAACTAACTACACCTCAGCCTCTTCCGCAAATGAATCACATGTCAAAGGGCATAAATACTACAGCCTGTAATATGTTAGTGTTAATCTGGGTTTGATATGGCTGGTGTGCCTGCAGTAAAGGTTTGCTCACCTTTGATAAGGCCTTTCTCCTGTAGTGCCTGAAGTGGAGGTCTCCTCAAAATTAGCTTTTTTAGACGACTCTTCACTCGTTTTCGCTCCGAATTCTCCAAATTAGAGCTGGAACGAGGGACTGAGAGAGAAAGAGAGAGAGAGAGAGAGAGAGAGAGAGAGAGAGAGAGAGAGAAGGAAATTTGTAAGCTTAGCATATATCATGCTGTGTCTGTGAATGATTTCACAATGCAACATTTTTGTTTTGTGAAAATATGCAGGAATTCTATTTTGGTAAACTAAAATGTTATAAACATTTAATCATGACTGTTCTGAGTTTTACAATGTAATTAGCCATTAGATGATGTAGCTTAGTTTAGGGATATAGGCAGTTACAACATTACAAGATAACTGATATAGAAGAGGTGTATTATGTATAGATTTCTTTGTATGTGTATTTGTGTTCGGCAACATAATTTAGGACTTTGTAATAGTCCAGCTCCACTATGCCTTCCGTGTTTATCATACCAGACTTGTGTCAGCTGTCATGTTTACACCTGTGTGTATATACCCCAGCTTGTGTGTATGGTCTCTGTTGGTCAACCCTAAAAGTAACCCTTACTCTGGTGTCTTGGTTCTGTGTCAGTCTTTATTGTCTGTTACTTGTATTCCCAAGGTTTGTGTTTTGTGTTTTCTTGTTTTGTTTAAAGTAAAATACTTGCATCCAACTGTGTGTGTGTGTGTGTGTGTGTGTGTGTGTGACTAACGCGAGGCTTTGTATCCAGTACGACTGTCATCCTCATCTCCGCTCTGGTCCAGCATCTCCATAGAGCCTGCTTTCCTCAGAGAATACAGCAAGACATTATCCAGAGGATTCTCTTTATCCTACAACACACACACACACACACACACACACACACACACACACACACACACACACACACACAAACACACACACACACACAC
>JBBJLR010000111.1:19973930-19993641 GCA_037577145.1 Brachypetersius gabonensis
ATCTCTCGCTATCTACTAAAATCTGCCTCAAACTGAAAAATAAATAAATAAAGGGAAACATTTGAATGACAAAATGCCATAGTTTATCATGAATTCATCTTGAAAATGGGAAAGTATGGAAGTAGGGATTTACCGAATTAAGTTGGTGTAAAGATATTAAATGTGTGAATAATATGTTATCAAAATGTGTTAAAAGGACAAAATATTCAATAAACGTATTATATTATAACTATTAGCTATGAAATACGTATCTAAGAGCATTATTTATGTATTTAAATGCTGTTTATATCATATAGTGTGACAAAATAGTCATATGGTGTGACAAGAAAACCCTGTCACCCCTTATGTTTTGTCACACCGTATGAGGTTTCATGTACTAAGCATGAGATTAAGCAATGTGCTTTTATG
Source organism: Brachypetersius gabonensis (assembly GCA_037577145.1). NCBI lineage: Eukaryota > Metazoa > Chordata > Actinopteri > Characiformes > Alestidae > Brachypetersius > Brachypetersius gabonensis. Next base: position 19,974,339 of record JBBJLR010000111.1, read on the forward strand.
CTAAAATCCTAAAACCATGCTAACTACAATAGGACAATATTGCTTTCAGGGTAATATTGACTGAAAAGTTATTTCATTTGGGCATTTTTGTGTAAAATGCGTCACACCAAAAGAGAAAAAGGGAACTGAAGCAGGAATGCCGGATAAACTTGATTTTTTTGACGTCATGAAGAGAGATAACTCACTTTATAACTTTCAGTTCTGAGGTGCTGTTCTTCTTCCTGAAAGAAGGAGGAACCCACTCCCCAAAAGTCTCCAAACAATTGCCCATTTAAAAAGGGAATATGGCATCACACCATATTCAAAATATAATGCCTGAACTTTTAGCCAAGCAGACTCACAAGTAGACACCTGGGTTATCAATATAGGGTTGAATAAACAGAAAATGAATTCATTGTCATGGTTATTTTTTTTCAAAATCAAACTTTGTGAAATTTGCTTGGGACAGTCACGCCATATGAGCTTTTTCTAGTTTGGCCCTAAATTGTGAACCAATGGAAGATTTATCCGGTGAATACGTTCTGAACAATATCACCACAATTTTGACATATTTTTATATTAATTGCTTATCTTTGACACGTCGGACCAAAAAAGGCCATGTCATGTCAACCACCCATACACACACGCACGTACGTGTTCACATACATTCTGACACACACCACACTCCATTAGTCACACCATGATTGAAAACATCTTGAATCGAACATTTGATTTATTGGATTGAACATTCTTACTCCTGTCCATAGACACACACACACAAACGCATACATACATAAACACATATAGACAAACACAGCTCCAGGAGTCACACTACTGTTAACGTCGTTGAATCGAACATTTGATTTATTGATCAGAGAATATAATGAATGGGTTTATTAATCTGAACCCACTCCACAGTCCACGCTGCCCTAGCCCGGGTGCATTGTGGGTATGGAATTCCCTGGGCCGAGGGCTCCAGTGCGCAGGTCCGAGAGGAAACTCCATGATTTTTTTTTTGGGGGGGGGCGCGGAATCCTGGGGAAGAGAGAGGAACTTGAACTCGGGATTAACTGAAACGGCACCATCACAGAATCACGATCCAAGCCGTCTATCTGTCTCCGGCCTGCCGCAGGAGGAAGCTGATGGCTGTGTTTACAGCTCTGGATTAGAGAGTCTGGCTGTGCAGAGATCCTCTCAGGAATTAAGGATCGTTCCGGGGGCGCAGTAAAACGCAACCAGCGTTATTGCTCTTTGTTTTTTTTAGGCAGGACGGGCAGAGGGTGCTGAGGAGACAGGAGGGGGAAAAGTGGCCTAAACTCGCTATGCGAGGAGGACAGGAATCGGAGAAGACCTGCAACACCTGCAAAGAGAGTCTGTGAGAAAAAGACTCCTCTATCTCTGCTCTGGCCCCTACAGCCAGGCTCGGAAACTTCATAAACACAGACAAGGTACGAGGCTAGCCAGCCCTGCTAGCTATCACAGGCTAACAAGCTGTGCACCACAAACCTCTGCAAAACATCATCTCCACGCTATTTTGCCCCTTTGTCTACCTCTTATGTTTATATTTCTTCCATTTCTTTCCCACACCACACTTTCCACCCCTTTAGCCTCTTAATTTTGCCAGAACCGTTTCTTCTTTAACATGTTAGCCTAGCACGCTAGCCAGCTACTCGGCTAGTTGTTGTTATGAAGGCGCTAGCTCAGTGTTAGCTCACTGTTTTAAACTGCTCCTTACTCCTCCAGCTCCCTCCTTTCGAGAAATTTCACAAGGCACATCCACTGTATACTCATTTTGTCTCTCTGAGGTTAAAGCTGTGTTTTAGCCACCAACCCGACCTCTTCCAAGGCTGAGGGTTGTCCTGAAACTGATAAACTGGAGTGTTTTTAGTTCTCTTTCCCTTGTTCTTGGTGTATGCAGACCTGACTGTCCTCTCATGTCATGACACACTGTCTGCTGGTCTCCTCATTCAGATGTTTTGTGTCTTAGTTTGCCCTAAGAATTACCAACAAGGAATCAGTCGTGCTAATATGTAGTTAGGGCCAGGAAAGTTTTGGAGTCTGACTTTCACAACTGACCAGTCTCTATCTTAGGGTCTCATCTTTGTATTTAGCACACATCAAAGGATTCACATAGTGTCTTCATATTTGTAAGTGCAACTTTGCACTACAATTAAACTCTACTCTGACGCATTTCAAACTATAGTTACTGTCATCCTCATTTCCCCGTGTTAGATAAAAAAAGTGTTTCTCAGGTTGGTCCTCAAGGGCCTTAGAGATAAATCTCTAACACATATCTAAGTAGCATTGGAGCAGAAATGTGAACTGTTTGGGGGTCTCTGACAAGCAATCGGAGGATCACTGGATTAGTTTAAGCAGAGTTTTTACAGCTGACATCTTTCAGGTCTGATATCTTTCTCCAGGACCAAACTTATTTTCACTGTAGGACCTTGTGAGAAAACAAATGCCCTTTTAAGCACTGTATCTTCTATTATGTGAGAAACTAGAGTAAGTCATGACAATCCAACTCTGTTTCAGGTCGCCAATTCCAAGACATTCCAAAGCCAGGAGAAGAGAGATTGCAGATTCCAAAGTGGAGAGGATTATCTGTTGCTTGGATTGTGTTCACTTGTGTTGAGCTCTGGTAACACTGTTTGAGATGTCCTCACAGGGGTGGATTTCATGGATTGTGCTGACCCAGGCTATATAAAAATGAAAAGGTACAGTAAACTGAAAACTACTTCATCTACAGTAAAAAAAAAAAAAAAGTCTGCTTCATCAATGGCGTTCCTCATTCTATTCATGGAAGGTTCCAGCAGATTTTTACCCTGAATGATGGATACTGTGTGTTAAAAAAAAGAAAAGCCTGCCCTTTAAGACTGGAATGCAGGACTCTGAAGTGGTTTTGCTCCAGTGTGACAGTTTGGCATTGATTGATTTTGCTTGGGGTCCTGTATGTAGACATAGGTGTGTGTGTGTTGCTCTCATGGCATTTGCATTCCTTACCTCAGGAGCTATGAACGAGGGGAAAAATAACAGTTCCTATCTCTGAAGCATTCATATGCATCTGTTGTATAAACCAAATGGTGACATGTTGAAAATCTGTTGAATGTTCAAGTGCACTGGCTGTTGCATGTCAGAGGTTATCACATTGGGGGGGGGTTCTAAATTATTAAGACCTCTGCATTCATCAGTGTGTGTGGACCTTCAGTCTGTATGTTCGGTGCATAGTCTAAAGAGATACTGACCACATTCAAGTTTTATTCACTTTTTTCCCCTAATCACTCTTTCTGAAATGATTTTTAAGTGGTCTTTGCAGCAGGGCTCTTTGTAGCTACTAGATTAGATATTAGTTGTTTCTTACTCCCCTCTGAGTTGCTGGTTTGGTTCTGCAGGAGCTGGATGTGTGGTAGCCGAAAATGACGGGGGGCAGTGAGAATGCAGCAGGAGAAAAAGATGGTGGTTCAGCGCTCACCGCTCAGGTCCCTGTTGGCTGGCGAAGAAAAGTGGAGGATGGGGCTGTCGCTTACGTCAGGTAACTTTACACTTCCGTTGCACTTCTTGCAAGTTGTTTTGTGACATCCTTCAGAGATCATATGAATAGGCAAACAGATTTGTGCGGAATTGTATGCTGCATAATTTCCATTAAATTATTCATGGAATAATCATGAACTGCTGAAAATAGCAGTACAGTTTTTAGTAGAGCAGCTATAGTGTATTTTGCATAACAACAGGGTGCCCATTAGAAACAAGTTTAAACAGTTACTCATCCTCATGTAAGATTTTCCAGAAGTGGTCAGGGGTGCAGTGCATTTTAAAACGCATTGGCTCAAACTTTTACAAATGTGTATTTTCTGAATCTTAGACATGCTTATGAAAGGAACACAGGTTTGTATTCCTCCTTTCTGAAATATGAGTGACTTTGTTCTAAAAATTTCCACCAGTCTGTAGGAACTATTTTCACACTCTGCCAAGCAGTGCTTTTGCAAGACAGCTGTTATTACACACACATGTGTGTTGGTTCATCAAAGCAAACTTCAGTCACACATTCAAATGTATTCACTGAGCTGTCAAACTGACACATTCTCTGATCATAGGATCTCCAGCTGAACATCTGTGCCTTTTTTCTCCCCTCTTCCACAGCCCGAGTGGTACAGTCCTCTGTTCTGTGGAGGAGGTGAGGATGTATCTATTGACAGACAGCACATGTAAGTGTGGACTGGAATGCCCACTGGTCCTCCATAAGGTGAGATTCCTTTTTAGTTTCAAATTTGCTGAAGGATTATATCCTCAAAACAAGCAATCTCTACTCCTAGCCCTGTGGTTAATTTGTCTTAGCCTTAACAGACACCGGCTGCATGATTCATTACAAGAAGAGCCAACTAAGCCTTATGTAATTGGATATTAGTGCAGTGTGTGAAACCCTGAATATAAAGTAATTGTTTGCTTTAAAAGTATTTTTAAAATAGTAGTAATGGTGGCACTACTAGTTCTTTTTCACTAGCCATACCACACTAGAACCACTTCAATCTGGATAAGGGCGTCTGTTAAATGCCACTTTACTTCTACCACTGCAGGTTGTGCCATCTGTAGATGGACAGAGTATTGCAAGCTCATCTTTTAGCAAGTCAAACAACTAGAGGGACAGGGCATGCCTTCTTCTTTTCTGTACAGTATGCACTACTAGCCAAGCCCAGTCCATTCAGTTCCACAGGGAGCTTGTTCTGAATCCAGAAGTCATTGTTATTTTCTAAAGGACACTCTGGAGCTCCAATAGGCTTCCAGTAGGTATCCACTTTCTTCTGCTTTGTGTAAAAAACAAACAAACAAAAAAAAAAGCTCAGTGACTTCATATACTTGGCTGAATGGGTGAAATACTAAAAAGCCAAATTAAAGAGATACTAAATTTCAACAAAATCCTCTACATTTGATTATGAATTGTCTTAATTCTTTTGCTACACAGGTTTCAGTTGACAAACTAGATGCCGGTGACAAATGCAAAAAGTAAAACACTTCTGTGTCTCCAGCAAGACTAAAGAAACTGTGAAAAGTGCCTTTTTGGGGGGCTAAGTGGAGTGATGTATCTCTTTCAGAAATTCCAGGCAAAGTCAATTAAGAGTGCTCAAGAAGCTTTTTTTTCTTGTAGGTGTTCAACTTTGATCCTGCTGCAGTGGTTCAGGCTCCGAGTCATCAGTCAGGGAAAATGGAAGAGGACATGACGAAACTCTGTAACCATCGTAGGAAAGTGGTTGCTATGGCTGCTTTATGCCGGAGCATGCAGGCCTCCCAAATTCCACTGCCAGTTCATGGCACAGGTACATGTTTATCAGTAACCGCAAACAGATTGCATCTAGCATGAGAGCCATCAAGTTGAACTTAAATGGCAGAAAATGCACAATACTCAACTTTTAAGGTGTACTAAAGAAATGTCTTGTAATCTTTAATGTATAGTTTGTTTTAGACCATTCTATAGGAACTTTATTTATTTATTACTGGTTATTCTTGCTGAAATTGTATTTTTCATGAGGAAAAACACTGAGCAGTAGACTAAGTATTGGCTTTATATAGTGTTATGTGGTTCTAATAAAGCAATTTTTGTATAGCGCAACCTAATGTGCTTGCAGTAGCATTAGATTAACTTGACACAGTATACCAACTTTGCTCTACTTTCCTGCAAAGTTGAGTTCCAAACTGTTTTACATGCATCCCCTTTACCGAACACTAATGCATCCACTCCAGCTTATTTAAACTTAGATTGTCCCTCCAGCAGATTATGACTATGGCTGTCCCTCAAGTAAAACCAATTACTATAACAATTTATCTGAATGTATGTTCTCAGGGAATTATCATAGAGGAATTGCTTTGTCTTTTGTATGACGGAGGATCCCACATTCTTTATAAAGCAGTCTGATTATAACAAGACACTGTTAGTACTCAATTTGCTTTTGAAAGCATTGCTGAAAGAGATGAATCCCAGGTCACGAAATCTCACAAATGTGGATATGTTTATATTTAAGTTTATGTAAATGATGTCAAATGTATATGCTTGCTTGATTATTTGCAAAGCTGACTGCAAGATTACTCTTATTAATTTAATTGGCAGTGATGCCTGTGTGATGTTCAGTGTCTAGGTTTCTTTCTTTTATGAGCACTGCAAATCAGACAAGTCTTTTTTTTTTCCCAATGAATGTCTTTCACTTGCCTTCTGCCATGTAGTTCATTTCAGTCTTGCAAAGCTACACTGTATTACAGTGTATTTCACTGTTATAATAGCATTACTGCTCTCAACATGATTTAACTAACTGGTGAAATAGCAAGGCCCCCAACTGAAAATCACAGATTAGCAGGATAACACTAAAGTGTGTTGTGGGTTTTTTTTTTGTAGGGAATGTTGTGTGCCCGGTGGATGGAAGGGATCAGAGAGGGTCCATAGTGGCTCGTGGAGATGTTGTCCACTGCACTTACTCAACCCAGCTAAGGCTGAACCAGCCCAGACCCAGCAGCAGTAGTAGCTTTCCTCTGCCCTCTCCTCTGTCTCTCCTGCAGAATGGATCTGTATCCCAGCCCAACTCTGTACTCACTTCAGATCAGAGCTTGCCCATGAAGAGAACGCCTGCCCACTCAACAGGGACAGGTGTAACTGCTTATGGGAAACAGCAGTGGAACTTTCGTCCTGCCATTACCCAAACCATCCTCCAAAGGGCACCTCTCAAGCCCCTGTCTCCCAGCACTATGAAACTAGACTCGCACATGCATGCGTACCAGCTAGACTCCTCACTCCCAGTCTTGTTTTCTTCCCCCTCCTCCTCATCTTCACCAGCTATTGGCAGGGCTGGGCAACCCCATCTACAGGGATCAAATGTGAAATCTCCCTCACCTCTTTCTGTCTCATCATCACCATCTCATGCTGTGGACTCCTTCTCTCCTCATCAACGCTCACGTCACTCCTCCACCTCCTCAATTTCTGAAGGAGCTCCAGGACCTGGTCTTAGTCACACTCATGGAGTCAAAAGCTCCCCATCTCCACTGCCCTCCACCCAGCCCTGTGCTTCTTCACCCAAAGTTCCTTTGACCCCCGCTAGCCCACGCATCCGCCTGGAAGGCATTTTGCAGCAGTACAAAGAGTGCAACACCACCAGTGCAAACACCAATATCAACTCCATCCAGCACCATAACGCACTCAGCAACCAAAGCCACCTTCATGCGCCGCAGAACCCACAGGCTACTCACAGCAGCCCCAGTGACAGGAGGAATGGGTCTGGGGCTAGTACTTCCGCGCCAGGTTTATTGAGTCTCCCTCTGGGTCAGATCCTTTGCCAGCAGAAGAATCAGCAACAGCACATCAGCAGCTCCTTCCCAGCCAGCAGCCTCCTGTCAGCAGCCGCCAAAGCCCAACTGGCCACCCAGAAAAGCCAGAACCAGTTCAGTGCTACGGAAGCAGCGGCTGCACTCCCTCTTCTGGACAAGGACCAGCAGTCAAAGGTATTGATTAGCACTTTAAACAATAACCTCCATGTCCCCACGTCCCGAAGCCAATCATTGACAGCCTTCTTGCTCCCCCACTCCCCTTCCCTTCCCATGACCCCTCCCATTCTGACGGAGAAAAAGTTACATCGTCGGCGTCAGCGGCGCTCGCCTACGGTGCTTAGTATGTTGAAAGAGTCTCAGATGAACCCGGCTGCAGGAGACACCCCTGCTTCTTCCCTGCTTGTTCCTTCCCCCTCTTCCTCCTGTAGCTCCCCTCCTCCTCCCATCCCTCACTCGGAGAACCTCCTCCAGAACTCACGGCTTTCTGGTGCACCTCCTGCCTCACCCAACAATGTTTTGAAACAGCTCGATTGGGAGGAGGGCAAGAAGACGATTCTTGCTAACTCCCTTCCTCTTTCTCCCCCCTCTGCTTCCTCCCAACCTCTGTCTGCCCTGCTTCAGCTCCTCAGCATGCAGAGTGCACAGAACACCACCCAGTCCAACAGCACCACAACATCTGCTGTGCCTAGCAAACACACGGTCGGATTGCCCTCTTCGTCGTCTCCTGTTTACCCCCAGACACCTAACTACGACAGCCAGTCTGGGCCACGCACTCTCATCCATGTGCAGCAATCTCAACTCCAAAGCCTGGAACCCTGTTTGGATCATCTCCCTCAGCTACCCACACCTCAGCCTATTCCTCTGGAATGTGACACAGACGGAGCCGCAGTAAACCTCAAAAAAACGGCGGACAGTGCTGTTCTGAACTTAAGTCAGTCACAGGCCAGCACCAGTGCAGCAGTTGGGCCTTCTGTTAGCGGACAGATTCTCAGCACATTGAGCCAGCCACCATCAGCCGGCTGCCTCCGTGCGTTCACCAACCCAGAGAAAAGCTGTGCATCCAAACCAGGGGAGACCTCGGATCACATTTACCAAACAAACCAGTTGAGCCACAACCGCAGTCATCCTACAGATAGTGAAGGTAAGTGTGTTTAAGTATTATGTGATGTTGAGCTTGCAACTGGTAGACAGTGGTGAAACTCACCGTTAGAGTTGTTCACTTGTTAAACCCAAGTTGCCCATCCCCGTACTGGAGGTTTTCAGCTCTAGAGTTTACTTCCAACAAACCTAATTTGGTTTTTAAATAAACCTTGAAGACCATGATTAAGTGGATAATTGAAATTATATTAGATAGACGTCATGCACACCTTCCTTCTGCCCTCAAGCCAGGCATACACTACACAACTTAAAGTCCTAACAGATTTCTAAAATGAATAGCATTTACTTAACATCCTTCATTAGTTCATTAGAGCCAGCAGATATTGCTATAAATAAGTGCTTCCAAATGACAAATATTGTCATTAAATGGATTTGGGAAATGCAAATATTGTTCTGTTGTGCAGTGAGAGCTAAAGTAGCATTTTGCTATACATTTTAGTGTTTACCATTATTTTATTTGGTTATAATACTGGACATACATTTTGTGTTGTACACATCAAACATGCCTGAAAGTAAAGTGGCCCCTTATAGTCATGTGTGAACACACCACAGCACACAGTGTGAACAATGTGAAATTCTTTCTCTGGATTTATCCGTTCACCAAGTGAAGCAGAGGGCTGCCACCAATGAGGGGCGAACAAGAGCAGTGTGTGGTGATGGTACCTTGCTCAAGTATATCGCAGAGCTTGGGATTCAAACCCATGACATTGTGATTGCAGGGGCAATGCCCTGTTTTTATATATTTAATATCAGAAGGCCTTGAAATTGGTCAAGAAAACTGATTTTGTTTCCCCTAATTCATCATCATATCATCCGTACCTACAGTTTGTCAAAGGGGCCAAATTAGGACTGGATTGTATATAGTGTACACCCAACTTAAGGGACCACACTATATATTATGTAGTTATGAGACTAAGGAACTAGACACTAATTCTGTAGTGGTAGCCAAATTAATTGTAGCTACTGAATAATAAGTCTAACTGTTTATTCAGTAGCTAACTGAATTAACAGACCGGCTCAATGGGGCAAAGTGAGCAACTGTATCTTCTCCCCTTACAGGTCCTGTAACATCAGAAGAGCCTCGGGACGTGGAGAATAGGCTTCTTACTGGCTGTGATCCAGACTCTACCCTCTCCCAACCCTCTGCTACCACTGCTCCCTCAGCTGACCTCGCCAACACTTCAGCTGACCCCACAAGTGGCCTGCAGCTGGCTGAGTCTTTCCCCTTCATGACACAAGAACAGCTGCTCCAGCTTCTCTCCTCCACTGCAGGCCTGCCTTCCCTTCTTCCTCCTTTCTTAGGCTCTCTGCCTTTGGGACTGTGGACAAGCAGTCAGCCTCCTTCTGCAGGAAACAGTGCCCAACCGCCACCACCAACAAACAACCTCCTCAACCAGGCTTCCCCACTCAGCATTTTGCCTTCCACTCTAGGAGCTCAGGGGGAGCTTCCCCTCAACCTCATCAGTCTTCTCAGTCCACCAGCTCCTGCTCCACCAGCTCCAGCACCAGGACTTGACATTGCTGAGAAGAACCCTGGCCTACAGGCTCTGCTAATGGCATCCTTGCTGCTTGGTCAGAACCCTGCTACCATTCTGCCATTGCCAGGACTCAATCTGGAGCTTCCTCCCCCACAGCAGGTATTCGGGGAAGGAGTGTCTCTGGAGAAGAACCCTGCTCCTTTGCTGGACTCGGTGCTGATGGGACCAGGGCTTTTAGAAGCTCTACAGGCTCTGGCTTCCCCTGCAGATGGCCAATCACTTTTGCTCTCTGCCCAGCTCACTCCTCCCCCTCTTCCTCCTGCCTTTCTGTCCCTCAACCCTACACTGCTGGCTGCAGCTCTCGCCCAGGCAGAAACTCTCCCCAACCACACACCATCCCCCCCGCCACACACTCAGGTACACTTTCACGCTCGCCTGCTGACTGCATGCCCTGTGTACAAATATACACACTTGCATGTCTGCATGCTGTAGGTATCTCTTTTGTGGGGGTCATCTAGTGGCTCACTAACCATTTATATGTGTGCTGCAAATGTTTAAATATATCTGTTCGTATGTGCTGTAGGGGACTCTTTCCAGCCCAGCTCTGGTCTCTACCTCTGTGTCCTGTACCCCTCTGGTGCCCATCACTGGGCAGGAGGTATGTGATTCACTAACCGAGCAAGAGAAGACCAGCACCCAGACACCTCCATTTCTTCCTCCACTCCTCCCACCAGGGGTCCTGGGTGAGTAAATTTGTACTGTACTTCATATTGCAAAGGTACAGAAAAACAGGCTTCTCAATGATGTCCACTTTTCTTTTTAGCTCTACATTTTGTTTGTCTGTTTCATAGACAAAAGTATGTTATGCAGTGTCCAGACACCACAGACTCAAATCTGTTTTACTGCTTACTCAAGGCAGTTTTTTGTTTGCATACTATAGTTACAATTTAGGTAGTAGGGAAGTTGGAAGTAGGTATGTGAAGAGCTACACAAAATAAAGGCAATACATCATGGTTTTAAACCAAAGCCTATAACTAGACAAAGCAGTTACTCAGTGAGCGTGTACCTTGTGTTCAAAAGGTAAAAAAAAAAACGAAACCCTTTGCAACGTGGAGTCTGCATGTCTAGCTAATTAGCTCACTGAAGCTAACCTCGCTGATGATGAGTGTTTCAATTCATAGATTTAAGCTCACTTTTCCCACCATCTCTTGTATTGCTAGCATTTATGTAACATAACTTTATAGTGCAGCCTCGTGGTACCAGGAGTGATCTCATGATGATAAATTTGACACTAAATGTCCATTAGGAATGTTGACTTTTGTTGAACCAGTTTAGTGCATCATTAAAGTGGAACTTTCCTTAACATTGGCCTTCGGGCAGCAGTTTTGTTGTTACCCCCTGGAAGTACCATACAGTGTAACATTAAATCCACCCACCTAATACAGTGTAGGTTCCCCTCATGCCATCAAAACAGCTCTGTCCTATTGAGGCATGGACCCCACAGGACCTTTTGAAGCTATGCTGTGGTATCTGGCACCAAGGTGTTGGCAACATATCCTTGAGGTCTAAGACATTTCGAAGTAGGGATCGTGGATTAGCGGAGTTTGTTCAGCATACCCCACACTTGGTCCATAGCTGGACAATTTGGATGCCAGGTCAACACTTTGAAGTCTTTATTCTTTCAGTCTGGTATGCGACATGCACCCGGCCATCCCAAGATATGCTTGATTCGGTCCCAGACACAGCAAGCTGTGATGCACTGTGCTCTGTCACCTTTCTGTCATAGCCAGCATTAATTTTTTATGATACAGTCTTCTGTGGAATTGGACGAGATGGGCTTTCTTCTCCCCCACACGAATCAGTGAGTCTTGGGCAGCCCTCATCCTGTCACTGGTTTACCGGTTGTCTTTTTTGGACCACCTTTTATAGATCCTGGCCACTGCACATCAAAAACACAAAACTTTGCTGTTTTGGAGGTGGTCTGAGCCAGTCACTAGCATCAGCGACAAATGAGTGACACTGGGGCAAAAGCCTGTGTCGCTCAGATCCTTTTTTCTGATTCCAATGCATCAGCTTAAAGAACGGACTATTCACTTGCTGCCTAATATACCATATCCCTTCATAGATGCTGTTGGAACAAAAAAATAAAGTATTTTGGGTTATAAAATTCTGGCTGTGTTTTTTGCAGGGTTCTTTATATGTGGGGCAAAGCACTTCTATTTGGGGCATTTTGTCCTGGATGTTTTGGGAATTAGGGAGTGATGTAATTATGATGAAATAAGAAATTTTCTCCCGGATCAATAAAGTTTTCTGATTCTGATATACTTGGAAAAGATAAAAGGTGTCGTGCCTTTTCAGTTAATAGCCATGTCTTTTTCTGCTAACAGGTATTTATTGTGAATAGCATTGGCTTGCTTTTATGTATATATATTATTTACTTGTTTTTTTGTTTTTTTTTATCTTATTGTGTTAACTTGCTTTTTGTTTTGTTCCCATGTGCAGGGGATCTGACTGCTCTCGGTAATATTAATAGTCTACATGGTTTACTAGGAGCAGGGCCTTTGCTGCTGCCCCAGGCTCCCTCTCTAGGCATGCCACTGCCACAGAACCAGGCTGGCCTCAACCCACTCACTTGCCTACAGGTAAACCCATTTAAAGAATGAGAAACACATAATCCAAGTGAACAATGACTGATTCCATTTATTCCAGTTAGAACGTATTCAGTGATATTCTAGTCTTCATATTTCACTTTTGATAGGTATTAGCTTGCCTAGTTGATGTATACCTCTATATGAAAGGCTAACCGTTTATCACTTAAGGGAGAATTTTGGCTTTCTGAAAGCACTTGCTTCAGAAAATGGGAGAGACACCACACATTGGTGACGCTGGTGACAGCAGAAGCTATTCTCCAAAGTAAATTAAGATTTGAATTTTAAAATTGGACATTTTACTCTTTTTGGCTCTACTGGAGATGACTGTGAAGGTAACATACCCTTTACAGAATTTGATGGTCATCTACCAAAACTTTAAAACATCAGGACGAAGCATTATTTGCAGACATCATGTGACTGACACTTGGATTTTAACAGTGTCACAAATCACTATTTTAATTGTGCTGCAAATACTAGTATTTACCCAGTAAAGACCATTGTTATGATGTTTTTGTCCATGTTATTAAGCATAATTCATTGCCATAATGCATTTAATTACAGCCTCAACATCAACAGCATCAGATATGTGTGGGGGCATATTTGGCCCAAGCATTTTAACGTTTACTAAATTGTTTAAAATTATTTGGATTTCTGTTTTAAAGCTGTCTATGGCTCCAGCACTGATGGGAGAGAAACCGTTGGGTCTGCATGAGACTTCCCCAGCCCAGGAAGACCTACCTCCCTCTCACATGGCCCAGGACTCCCTCCTTAACCCTGGACATGTTCATACACATGAGCAGCAGAGGGAGGAGTCAGCAGGGGGAACAGAACATGGGCTGCTGGACCCTTACAGTTCTTTCATGGACACTATTTACACCTCCTTCCTGCAGGTGAGTGGGCGAAGCTCTGAGGGAGGAACTGATTCCACTCCGCTTTCGTATCCTGAACTCCCACCCCTCCTGCAGCAGCCCAGTGCGCCGCCCTCCCTAAGCCCACGCCGAGCCTGCTCCGTACACAACCCTGACCTGTCCAGGCTCAGCATGGAGACGGCTCAGTCTCCAGCCCGTGGGACACCCAAACTGACAGAGGACCCCTCTACCCCACCGCCCAGTAAACCTACAGGTGCAGACGCGTGTCCTGCAGACGCCCCTCTTCATCTCACTTTTATGGAGGAGGCCAAGACAGATGGTTCGGCAAAACTGTGTGTTTATAGCAACGGAATAGGTTCAGGGGCCGCGGCAGGAGAAGACAACGATGATGAAGAGGAAGAAAGGCAGCCACAGGGATACCTGAGCCCCAGAGAGAGGGTGACCAGTGGTGCAGTGGATGATCCTTTAGGTAACACAGACACAGAGCAGAGCAGGGTGAGTATTTATGTAGGAAAAAAAAATCTCTCATTCACTCATGTACAGGGTGGCCTTTAAATATGCTTTACAAATTTTAAAAGTATATCACGGTTATGTCCCTCTGTCTCTGCTGAGGGCGTTTTGTTTTTGAGACCCTAGTCAGTGATCAAAATGTGGTTGAATCATGTTGGAGTAAAGTTGGACAAGAGGAGTGCATGACTTATGCACGAACAAGAAATGGCACATGGAGCTTTTGATTCAAATTTTATTAAAAATTGAAAATCATATGGAACATTACTCTCATTGTTGGGCGTTCACAGTACAGATTTCCATTTTCACTTTTCCACACTTTTAATAGGGCTTTAATTGGACACCAGGGATGTTCAGTGTTATATTTTTGTTTATTATAATGGGTATTGGGTAACTTGGGGTCTTCTTAAATGTGGTCATTCTGGGATGAATATGCAAATCTGACTTTACATATCAAAAAGCTGGTTTATAGCTGAATAGTTGATCAGTTAACATTCACTCTGAAACACCTCTGTTTCTTTGGTACAGACTTCAGAAATGCGTACAGGTGCCAGAAGGGGGAGAAAGAGAAAGCAAACGTGAGTATGAAAATAAATGATGAAAAATTAAGGTTTTTTTTCTTCCCTTCTATGTAACATTTTTGCCATCTGTTTGTTAGGCTGCAGAGAGGATCAGAGATTCCGGGAGATATCGACAACATCATAGAAGAGCCAGCAGCTACGGCAAGTCTGATGCACAGACACATCAGATTACTATTGCAGCAAAACACCATAGATATTTTGAACACATAATAAGCTGATATAATGGCACACATACCAGTCAGCCACAACATTAAAATCACTGACCGATGACGTGCGTAACAGGGATGATCTTGTTACAATGTCACGTGTCAAAGGTGAGATATTGGCTACTGGAGCACATATTCCTGAAACCTTTAATGCTTGTTATGAACATCCTCTGGCTCTGCCATCCCTACACACATGGTGAACCCAGTCCAGACTGGTCTCATTTGTGGGACTCACTGGTGGAATGAGCCTCAAAAAGCACCAGAGCAGCAGAATCTTCCTATAACCTGAATATTATTGTATTCACAGAGCATTTTCTCTCCTGGCCGCCTTGCACAATGACCTGTGTATACATTTTAGCACTTAGTACTTTTCTTTGGTTCTCACACTGTCCTGAAATTGAGTGGTTCTTCAACTTGTAAATCACTTTGGTCTGCCAAATGAATGTAATGTTATGCAATGACAGAAATGACAGCTTTCTGTGGGGCTGTGTAGCCACAGACCGGTCAGACCGTGTAGCCACAAACTGGGGCCCTGCCCACCACTCAAAGTACCTATGATGGGCATATGGCCATCAGAACTGAACCCTGGAGCAGTGGAAGACGGTGGCTTAATCTGATGAATCACAATGTAGTTCAGCAGGAAAATGTGCCCTCCTATGCTACTAAAGTTCTTTAGGAATGGTTTGAGGAACATGAGTTCAAAGTTTTTACTTGGCCTACAAATCTTTCACGTTTCTGGGGTGTCCTGCATAAACTAGCTTAATCCTTAGAGGCGCCACCTCTAAACCTAATCATGCTGCTCATGATTTTATTGCAGAAATCATAGCAGGTCCATGTCTTGATGGCTCTGAGCTGTTTTGGTGGCCTGCGGGGGACCAACACAATGTTAGCTGGTTTTAATGCTATGGGTGTAATACACATTTACATATCCACCAAGTACAAAGGCCTCATTGCATTAAACAATAACATCAAACAAGCATTGTCATTTAATGGTATGTATGTAAACAGGATGCAGCCATTGATTTTGACTTCAGGGGATGCTTTGCTTGACAATAGCGGGTGTGTTTTGATTCATTACTAATCATGTTTGTTTTGTGTGACACAGATAGCACTGCAGAGGCCAGTGAGGGCTGCGAGAGGGAAAAGGCGGCGCGTAGTCAGATAGGCGTTTTACCAGAAGCCCTTATCCTGCTGTACTTTACCCGCCAACACCAGCACTGTCACTATGGCAACACCACGAGGGCGCGTCACGGTCGACTGCGCTGCACTGTGAGGATCCGCAGAACAGAGTCTCTGTCTCCAAATGCCCAGTTACCTCACCTCCTCCTGCTCTCCTCTCTACTACAGTTACCATACTGTTTGTGACATCTGAGTTGTAGTTACACATTTGTAGTGAGAGTGGTGCGAACAGTACTAGTTAGGGAACTGGCTAGACAACACTACTACATAGGAATTCACTCCAGCTGCCCTTTGGGATGGAGTAGTATCTCTGGACATACACATGAATGACAGTGTGTGTATATGCATTCTCCATCTTCAACAGAAATTGGATGCTTGAAGTTTTTGTTTGTCTCTATTTTTAATATGGACCTATAACACCCTCTATCTGTCAGTCATTGTTACTGCACTCTAGTTTCCTTCCCATTAGCCTTCGTACTGGTTTAGATTAAGGTTCCATCTAAACTTTGACCAAAACGAAAATATTAACTGGTTTGTCATTTATTGTGCGATAACCTTTAGAACCTTACACTTCTGAAAGGACAAAAAAAACAAACAAAACAAAAACAAACAAAACAACCTCATGAGTAGAATTTCCTTCCCTGCACACTGGATCATTGTGTGTGTGTGTGTGTGTGGGAGGAGAGTATGTACTGTACGTGTGTTTAATTTGCGGGGTCAGAGTCTAATACTGTGATCAGTGGTGGATTCTGCATGTATAGTCAGAGCCGTAACTCTGCCGCTCCATTATGTCTCAAACCCGACTGCCACTTCATCAACGCAGGCACAAGAATATTTAAATAATGGTTTAAAGTAATAATGAGGATGATTATGCAATTTTACTAATGAATTTTATGTAAATATGTACAGTTTTAGTATTTTATTTTGTACACTTTTTTAGGAAAAAATGATCAATTTGTAAAGTATTTCTTCCTCAGAAGAACTCCTTTCCTTTCCCATATTTACGTTTGATTTGTAAAGAGAATACTTTGAAAAGTGAGCAGTAGCATTTTTTTTTTTTTATGGGAGTTGACTTTTTATTTAACAAATTAAAACGTTTACCAAATTGAGGACTTTCCTGTGTCATGAGTTTTTCTATGTAGTGAGGTGGCAAGAACATCACTCTTCAAAGCATTGTTAAATTTATTCTCACATTTTGGAGAAAGACAGGTTTAATAAGTATGCATGTCAAAAGCTGACTAACATATGGTGATCCATCTCATAATACAGTAATGACAGATACAAGCAACTGAGTGTGATAACAGTTTAAGGTACACAGGCATGTATATATACACAGCGTTGTTCATGACGCGATGAGGAAATCTCCCACAAACGTTGGCCAGAGGCAGTGGCTAACATTTAAACACGTAGATGCTTCCTACTCTGGGACATTACCAAGCAAAACAGGATCAACTTCATTCAAACCTACTTTAAAACAGTTTCCATCATCTGCAGGAAAATAAATCTGGAATTGGTTCTCTTAAAACTCCATCAAGAGCAGGGAGTGGAATTTAACTTGACCATCTGTGAAAAAGAGGAGCTGCAGAGAGTGCTTGGAGGCTGTAGTGTTACAGGGGCATTTGCTCTCAACCTTCAACCAGACCTTTGATGCCAACTTTATTTCCAACATTTTAGCATTGTGGAAGAAAAGGCGTATGAGGACAAAAAGCACAATTTAAAACAAGGAAATTCTCTTTTTGCACATTCCTCCATCTCTCACTGAGGAGAAAGATTTATTTAGACAGTTTCTTCATCCTCTGTTCAAGAGTAGCAAAGTTCTCTTCCACAGAGACCAGGTTCTCCTTCATTGTTTGCTGTACCTGTACAAGGGAACAGGGGGAGAATTACACCAGAATAGAAAACGGTCACAGTGCGAATAGGAAAAAAGTAACTAGTCTGTAAATATAAAGACATAAGCACCTGTGTGAGTAATGTGCCATTGTCCTTTAGCGCATTGTTGATCATCTGCTGTGTGGTATCCAGATGGGTCAGCAGTTGCCCAAACTGCATGGCTAAGAGGGGAAAATGCACATGAACAACATGAAAATACAGTAATAAACAAAGGTGTAACTACGAATGTACCAAATGTTCAGAAAACTACGGGAAAAACTGCATGTTTGGCAATTTTTTGGGGAAAAGGAGTTTTATACATGATTAATATTAGAAACAGTGATTAAAAAATGTTCCTTTAGTGCTGGTCACATAAGTACATCCAGACAATTTAAGCAGCAGCGGATAGAGAGGGAAATGTGGAACTATTTCATGGATCCCGGATGAAATTTGATTAATGATTTATTTATGATGCTTATCAAGAGAGGTTATAGCACCCAAGGACTTCGCCACTACAGGTTTGAGTGCACTTGTAAACAGTGGTATGCCAAAACAGTAAAAATCTATGGCATGTCAGGAGCATCTATTATCAGTGACAACATATAAACACATTGAAATGATTACAGCTGTTTGTTTTTCAGCTCTTTTGGTTTTCTGCCCAATGCATCCTTAATTTAGTTTTGGCCAAGGATGAAATTCACAACGGTGGCTTACTAGTTATACCCATAATTTCACCCTCACATACCTTGCTCATGCAGCTCTTTAACAGCAATCAGTCTCTGGACCACCTGAGGCAGGGAGGTTGCCATGGAATCCCATTTCTGCACTACATCATACAGCTGCGACACCTGAATAAAAACAAACCCAGACCCCGACAGCGACCAGCATGAGTTAAATTGCACAGCACTTTGCCATTAGAACATTAATTCAGTATTAAACATTTTTTTATCGACATCTACTTGAATGAATATACATACTATTCAGACTAAAACCCTTAAACAAGCCACATTATATATGGCACTTTAAAACACCAAAAAATTAATTTTCAAAATCATACAGCAATCTGAACACAAGAATAGCTAAAGCCAACTAACTGGAGAGACATCATTAGAGAACAGAATATGGCATGCTTCATTAACTCACTAGGTAACAAATTGCACTTAAGAACTGTATCCATCTAACAAACCATTTAGGCAAATGAAAAGTTTGTTGGATGAGACAATGTGGAAAAGTCTACTGCTGCCATTTTTCCGTGTAAGCAGTTTAGACTAGAACCATTACAATAACAATTAAAATAAATCAGCAAAGTGAAGGATACAGAGGGCGTGTGTGTGTATATATGAAAAATTTCGAGGCTCACTGCGGGCGGGCGCACGTACGCACGCACCTAAAGGATTATTAGGAACACCATACTAATACGGTGTTTGACCCCCTTTCGCCTTCGGAACTGCCTTAATTCTACATGGCATTGATTCAACAAGGTGCTGAAAGCATTCTTTAGAAATGTTGGCCCATATTGAT
>JBBJLR010000111.1:19993741-20007750 GCA_037577145.1 Brachypetersius gabonensis
ACAGGTGCGATTAATCGCGAGTTAACTATGGCAAACATGAGATTAATCGCGATTAAATATTTTAATCGACTGACAGCTCTAGTATGTGTATATATATACTCATATATACGTTGAGCTATTTAATATGAACAAAAGTAACCTGACTCCCACAAAAAACAGCCGACACGTACAGTGCTCCCATTACTTTTATCCATACAAGATGCCTGACCATTACAACAAATGTGACTTTAAAGGGGACTTATTATGCAAAATTCACTTTAAAAAACTGTGAAACTGAAGAATAAACCTGGTAAGATATCTGGGGGACACTGCTGTTAAAAAGCTCCTTATTTGCTTGCAAACCAAATATTAATCCACTTTTGTTCATATAGCAGTACTTTAAAAACAAAGGTGTGCAATACATTAGTTTTGAATAAATTATTAAATTTTGCATATAACAATGCAATTCCTCACAGAAAAATGTTATAAGTTTGAGGTATTTATGATGATGATTTCATAATCATGTCAGTGTGCTTAGAGTTAAGACTTGCACAGATGTTTCCTCAAATTTTGGAAACTGAGTAACTGCAAGGGACTGGAGTAGCAGCAGTAGCAACATTCTTCACAAAGCAATGATTCACCAAACAACTTTAACAAAACACTCATCTCATTCGCTGTACTAGACCAGTTTTCCTTAAGTTTGTCAGAATAGAACAGCTGATCTGCAATCAGAATATTCTCTTATCTAGATCAACACGAAATGAATATGCATACAAATTTTGGAACCTCGTAAGCTAAACAAGAACATTACAGCTAATGAACATATACATGAAAGCATGTTACTGTCTAGTTACAACATGAGACATTCAGTGACCCAGAAATGTTTTCAATTTCATTTACTTTCACAGGTTACTTCTCATATATGAATACAGACAAAGTGTACCAATTTGGAAAGTGAACCCACCTTGTTTTGGGCTTCAGCATCTTCAATTGCAGCCTTGTGCTTTGCTATTTCATTCATCTTCCCCAAAACACTCTGCAATACAAGTGAAGACAACTGACTAATTCAAGATGCATATTCCCATTCATAAAAAGGTTAATTCAGTAGATTCAAACGGTGGCCTCAGTATACATTTGCCCACCTAAACTGTAATTTACTAAAGATATTTGGCTACCAGGCGAAAGATATAGGATGATGTGATCTCCATTCTGATATCTAGATCTCCATTACTGGATGCTTTGCAGAGAAGAACGTGGCTTCTCAGATGAAGCACCTCCGGTCAATTCCGATCAGTGTTGTGGGTTCTGTTACCAAAATCTTCCAGCAGTTTCTTACTTTCAGCAGACAAGGTTAAACACTGATAGTCCCTCTAACGAATTGGCCAGCTGCCCACTGAGGTAAATTACTCTGTAGTCATGGTTACCTGCAGTCTGGCTTCAACCTGGTCCAAAGTGGCAGCATCCAGAGCACTCACTCGAGCTTCCAGGAGCTCCATAGTCTCCTAGTAGAGAGGGGAAAGAGAGAGGAAAAAATAAGGCTGGAGGGAGTAGAAAGGCCCAACTGTTGTAAATGTAGAAGCTAATACGAACAGACGCCACATTTTCAAAACACAATGAGAGTCAAACAGAATAGTTATAGGTTACAGGTTTTTATAACCACGCACTGTAGCAGGGTGAGGACTCACCATTAGACTCGCACCCTGAAGTCCAGCATTGAGAGGACCCTGTCGTACACAGACAAAACAAAATTAGGCCTACAGTTTGCACACTGTAAATTTTGCTTAATCATCCTCCCAAGGAGAAGAATTTCAGATAATGCCCCATAAATACTGGTGCAGAGTGATGCCACTCAGCCTGACCGCAGAAAGAATGTGTGTGACAGGGCAAGTGAATGTACCTGCTTATCTGAGCCTGAACCTACAGCAGTCTCCAAGTTCGCCAACCGTCTCTCCAACTCAGCTATCTGCTCACAGACAGAGAAAGGAAGATTAGTGACATTCATAACGTGATTTAATGGAAACTTCCTCAGTTAAACAGCCTAAGTTTAGCAATTTGTAGTAGAGCAGGGCCTTCAATACAACTAAACTCACCTGCTTAAAATACTGTCTGAGTCTAATCTTCTCATCACCTGCTGCTTTCATTTTATTGCATTCATTATATTTTTGTCATAAACAGTCATATTGCATAAACCATTGACAACAGATCGGCTGGTTCTTAAACACAGCAGTGTGAGTAACAGTAATTTCATTTTATTCTATTTTGTTATTATCTGTACACTTTTTGTTGCACTGAGCATTCTCATGACTTTCCTTCTGGATTAATAAGGCTCTTTCTTATTGTATCCTTACCTTTGCAGATTCAGTGAACCGCTCATGCTCAGGCCGACTGTGCAGCTCATACAGCACAACTCCATCTGGACCTTTGGGTCCTGATCCTTTCCTCTCTCCCCCTGCACCACTACGTACTCCCCGCGTCACCTCCAGCTGAGTCATCAACCGTCTAACACACACATCATGGTGTGATACAAAAGCAATAAAGGACAAAAGAAAATAAAAGTTCAACCCAGCTGAACACACTCAGCAATAATACACTGCAGTGAATTGAACAGAACATGCCAAGACAACTTCCTTAATTCATTTAACTCACGTCACATTCTTTTCATGGTTGCTAAGAAATTCTTTATAGTTTAGTCAGTTTAGCTGTTTCTCCATCAACAGCCAAAAACCTGGTCCAAGATCACCATAATTAGGAAACTTCTTGCCTTTAACTTGCCCCTCTCGATTCCCTTTGTTCCTTACTTTGCAAGAGCTCCATCTGGGTCAGCTAAGTTGATGTGAGCGTTCGGTCCCAGAAGTGAGTCCAGGTGTGCCGAGACTAACTGTTGTTTGAGCTGAGCTGCCCGCTGGGCCAGAACCACTGGTGTCAAACGCTCTTCTTCACTGGTCTCCTTAGTACTTGCCTGAAAAGATATAGAAAAGGAGAATGGTAAACACCAATCACTTATCGTCATGAATCTCACAAAACATATTTAACCAAACAGAAGGACCTGGGAAGTACATGTGGACACTAATTAAGTATAATCTGAGATGGAGATGCAACTTCAGAGAGCAATCCCCACAAGAATGCAACTTAGTAAAGATGGATGGGAAAACTTCAGTTCCTATTTCGTCAGCACTAAAAGCACTGGTTCCTGTCCAAACCGGTCCTCTGAGACCCCCAGATGTTCCCCCTTTTTGCTCAATGCCTATGCATTGCGAGTTGATTTTCAGCTGTATGCCCATGTGTTGCGGACTGAAGCCAAAAATGTAGACCATCTGGGAGTCCCTGAAGACCGATTTGAAAACCACAGACTTTGAAGGTAAAGTGACTGAAAAACATAACCATAGTGCCCTTGAGTACAACACTCTAAATCACAGAGTGAAAGGAAGAATCACATATTGTGTTTGTGTGCACACAAAAGAAGTTCTTTTACATTCTACATCTTAGCCATTATCACTGGGACACTTGAATGGTATATCATGTACTTCATTTCATTCACCTACTACAACACAAATATGCTGACAAGGAGCCTCTATTAGTAGAGGCAAAATGTCTTGGAGAGCTAGCACTAGTTGAGACCTGAGGTGTCTAGTAATTTACCTTGGCCAAATTATTATATATTCTGGTTTACCTACAAAATGGCTTTAAATAATTGGCGGCAATGTCATGCGTTGCATGCAGAAAAATGAGAAACATGCAAATTATTTGAGAGATAACTAGAAGTGTTTGTGTTTGTGCTGAACCCCAACCTGAATGTGTTCCACGTCCTGTGTGAGCTCCTGAATCTCATTAAGAAGCCGCTGGTACTTCTGTTGAGGAGTCTCCTTCACCCCACACCCCTCTGCAAGCTAGAAATAAAGAGAGAGAGGACAAAGTGGTTGAGTCTACAGACTAAGAAAGTCATTCATATAATAGTGAATAAAGGCAGAACTTACAAGCTCATATTCTCCAGACTCGTAGCCCACTCTGCGAGTCTTACTGATGCGGTCCGAGAAGTCTGGGGCCAGACAAGTAACAGTTATTAGACACACACAGGTAAAACGGCTATTAGGAGTTCACCTTACAAATTAGAAGAGGACATTCAGCAGTTGTTTGTCTCACCAAGACCCTTAGTGCCGACACGTTTGTCTTTGAACTTGTCATATGCAGCATTGGGGTTGACTACAATGCGCTCAACACTGTCACTGCACAGCTCTTCCTATTAAAAGAATGGTGGAGAGGGGGATAGAAATATATGTTAAAAGCCATTTCGCAACAAAAGGCACCATTGTCATTTTTACATCACGGAATTAAAATGCAAATTTAAACATGTATGTGCCATTTGAGTACCAAAAGGAACTAGGCAGCGTTCACATTTACAAGGGTCATTAAAATACATGGCTAGCTGCCATTTGCTTGCTTCAGTCACATCAGCGTCAGTAGGAGAAATTATGGCGCTGACGAATTTCTTCACTAAATCCAGGTATCTGCATCAAGGACACCAAGGCAAGCCAGACCACCTCTGGACATGGTAAGGCAGTTTTGACAAAATCAAGGACATTAACTTGTTATTTTCCATATTTTATGCACATACAGATCAGAGTTTAATTCCAGATGTAAAAAGAGTCCAAACAACAAGTACACTTTTGAAATAATTTGCGCATGCAAAAGGTTAAGCCCAACTGGATACTGAATTTCAGTCAAAGAGGTCTCAGTGATTATCAAGTAGCAGTAAGTTAACAGAACAAGTGGTCTAAGCTTTGAAAAGCAGATTTCCTAGAGAAAGTTAAACCTGATTAGAAAACTGGTCTCAAAATGATCTTAACTGTAATCACTGAAAAACAAGGCTGATTAGAGCATCTCAACTTTCAAATCAAATCATTCCCTCCCACACATACACAATGGCATTGAGACCTATGGGAAAACTGAAAAACTGGATTCTGAGATTTATCCGTTAACTTTGATTTAAATAAGGAATTGCATAGGATTCACAGTGGTCTGATGTGAAATGGCTCTCATGGATACAATGCCATAGTTCCTACATGTAGTATTGAGAATGGTAAAAGAATTGCAATAATTTTTTTTAATAATTACAAAAAAAACCCACAATGCATACATCTCTGATATGAATCCTTCTGTTTTCAGATATTTTACACATGGACCTTCTCCAAAACATAAAAATGTCTCAGGCATCATGCATTTATTACCATTTCACACAACAGTTTTCTGGGCGGTAGCTTAGGACATCTGGTTTTCATCACCACTATTATGAACAACTGACTTGGCAAGTTCCTCTACACTGTCGCATTTCACATCAAATCACTCAAATGTTATGCATAAATCTGAATTTACGCTTTAACTTACTGTTACTCTATGCTGGGTTGACCAAAGCTA
The DNA here is from genome assembly GCA_037577145.1 of Brachypetersius gabonensis. Classification (NCBI taxonomy): domain Eukaryota; kingdom Metazoa; phylum Chordata; class Actinopteri; order Characiformes; family Alestidae; genus Brachypetersius; species Brachypetersius gabonensis. The sequence continues at coordinate 19,999,133 of JBBJLR010000111.1, forward strand.
CTTTTGTTAGTTTGTTCATTTAACCCAAACTAGTTTGATGAATCCAGTTTTATACAGCCACTGGAACTAATCACATACACAAATTTAGGGCTCAGAGGGAAATTAATTTTACAAAGCCACTGATGTGCTACGTGAAGACGCAGACTGCACAGGTGTTATAGGGTTTAGGTTTGCACTCAACTGGTTACACAAGGTAAAACAGTGCTTAGCGCTAATATGCTACAGAAAACTATGGAGGCTGAAACAACTGTGCATTATGGCGCCTAGGTTAGCACTGAATTCATAAAATGAGGAAGTCTGAAATGTGGGTGCAAACAGACACACAACAGGCCAGTAAACAGTACAGTACTGCACACAAAGATGCACTGAGGAAAAAAAAACCAAACAAAAAGAAAAACCACTTGTACATAGTCATTTTGAAACAGACAAGAGGGCTGATTTTGTTTAGGCTGCAAGGACTGGTTAAGTGTTAGGGGGGAAAAATCACACAGGCTCTTACCAGCTCCTTGGGTTTCCAAAGACAGTTAGAGGGGAAAAAAGTGGGAAAGAAGGAGAAAATAGACAAAGAAAAGAACATATGAGGGAGAAAAGAGAAAGACGGGGAAAGGGGATAAAGAGAAAGAAACAGAAAAAAAACAGATAGATATTAATGTGGTTATCACATGACATGCACAACAGGAGCTAGGGACGGAGAAAAGAGAGGGCTGCTTGTTGTAAGCATCATTGCTGTTGACTATCTATTCATGGCATTGCCTTTCTCCTTTTCCCCACCCCCACAGAGCACAGAGGCATTAGTTCCAGTTCCAGTAGCTTCTCACACCACAGCAGAAAGGAGTTTGAGAATGGACTAGAGCAGTGTTCCCCAACTCTGGTCCTGGACTATCAATACCTTGCATATATGTTTCCTTTAACATACTGATGTGGGCTTGTCAATAGTCAATACTCTAGTCTGCTAGCTTACTCCAGGATCAAGGTTGGGAATGACTCTCAGGTGTGTGTTTCACAAAGAAAGATCTCTCATTAAGATGGATAATCAAAATGTGTTGACATCTGACTGACTGTACTTAGAGGTGGGGTCAATAGTTTTGAAACAGTCAAACAAATGTCCAATCAGAGCTCAAAACATACAGCCTTGTCTCAAAACATACACATGGACTGCCTGGGCTCATTTCTGATAAGAATAGCTAGTCGTAGGACCTTTGTTATACTGAGTCTCTTTAAAAACCTAATTTGTTAGCTTTAGATGTCATATGCAAAAAATGACCAGTGCAGTAAATTTGGAGCAACATCAGAGTCACTCTTTATGCCCTTCAACCACCTTAGCTCTCTCCACCTTACACAGACTTATACTCATCATTGCTCTATATGGTCATTTTCTCCTTTTTTTTTTTCTTCTTCTTGTTTTGTTTGGAACAGATTCATTCATTTTTTTCTGCCTCGGATATCAAATCCAGCACTTTCTGCTGAAATCCACCCATAACCAATATCAAGATCAGTGCAATCTCTCTTACGAAAATCAATGGTCCCACCTTTGCAATAACAAGTTAACAGAGAAATGTTTCTTTGTGGAAAAACCCATAGTTCTGCAAAGCTCAGAGAACAACCTAAACATAGGCTTCAGAGTACAAGAGTCGTAAGAGTTGTCGCTCCAGTTAGGAGAGCAGTGGAGCCTCATGTATTGTTAGATGCAGGCTAGATGACAGGAGCCTTGCGATTTAAACAGCTCTGCAATTGAGATTCTGTCTCTGTGCTTGAAAGAGAAGGATGAAAGGGCTGAAGCACCTTCGCCTTCAGATCAGAGAACCAGCAGGTGCTACACATATGGAACTCGCAGTGAAGGCACATGGCAGTTAGAGAGAATGCACGTGCGTGCACGCAAACACATCCATACACACACACACACACACACACACACACACACACACACACACACACACCTCTACAAATAGAAACACTCCCTTTTATTCCTTTTGCCATAGTCTCACAACTAATCACAAAAAGCACTCTGCCTTTGATATAGGATGCATGGCATTTGTTCCTACACTGGTATGACAGCTTAGGTTGAAATGAATGCAAGTCTAAATCATTTAAGTGTTAAAAACAACTTAAGCATGGATGGTAGGTGGGTTGATATCCAGTCATACCTACATGTTTGCATAATTTAGCTGTGATAATAATACAAGCACTTTTTCACCAGACAGTGCAGTAAGGAACAGTATGGTTCCACTGTTTCCACTGCCAAGTGAACTAGACTATTTTTCAGTACCTGTGCTGAATTTATACATCTTTATTTAATCTAATGCAAATATCATTGAACTGTAATCTGTGATGCCATAACACATCACATACATCCAAATTAAGTCAGTGAGGGCAAGAAATGTCTAGCAAACTTAAAATTATATGTAAACTTAAACATTAAGCATTGTCTGTTTGTGTATGTATGGTAGGTTGTGTCATGTGGGCATCACAACGCCACACAAACTCGAAAGAACCTACTTTGACTGAGACTGTTACGCAATAGGAAATGCACACAGGTACTCAGTCCAGGCCAGTCCTGAATACTGATCATTAACAGTACCAAACCATCCCATACCGTCTGTTGAAAAAATGCTGTGTGAGATACATGAGGCCTAGAAAAAAATCACATCAGATCAAACCACTAAAGAATCAAATTAGAGGTAAAAGGTCAGACAGGGTCTCAGTTCTACGAAGCTACGATTGTCCCCGATTGAAAGTCAAGACAGAATGAGATTACAACCCATGCAGTCATTTCGGCAGAAAGGGAGGACCTCTTACTTGTACAAACTAGAGTCCAGGGTGGATCAGGACAGGAAGGGTGGGTGTTGTGACAGGGGGAGGTGAAGTACTTATTAGGTTAACCGGGTGTCAGGCATTTGCACACATTCAATAAAACAACTCAACAGACAGCCCTGCGTGTCTGACTGTGGATCACCTACCGATTCAAACTGCGCCTGATCGTCCTCGGGCAGGTCGCTGGTCTCATAGACATCAGGCTCATTAAAGGCCTGTGGGGAGATGTCATTATATTAGTAGAAAAAACTCTCCAAAGAAATCAAAGTAAGGACGTTCAAGATTAGTGAAATACAAGCTACACTGAGGCATCTGACCATTACATCCACAAGGACTTTAAAGACGCATTCAAATTTCTCTCACGCTTTGAAGCTACAACAGCTTCCACTTTTTTTGGAAGGCTTTCCAAGTGATTTTGGAGTGTTTCTGTGGGAGTTTGTGCCCAAACATTCTGAAGAGCATTCACGAGGTCGGGCACTGATGCTGGACAAGAAAGGCCTGGCTTGCAATCCCTGTACCAGTTCATCCCAAAAGGTGTTGGAAGGGGTTGAGGTCAGGGCTCTGTACAGGCTAGTCAAGTTCTTCCACACTGAACTCATCCAACCATGTCTTTATAGACCTTGCTTTGTGTGCTGGGGCAGTCATCCTGGAACAGGAAAGGGCCTTCCCTAAACTATGTCCACAAAGTTGGAAGCATTGGGTTGTCAAAAACGTCTTCCAAAGCATTAAGACTCACTGGAAGTAAGGGCCCTAGACCAAACACTGGAAAACAGGAGTGTCCCGATACTTTTGTTCATGTAGTGTATGTTCCCAGTGGCGGGGGAGAAGTCTGTCTGTTGACCTCCGGGGCCGCCGCCCTTTACAGACCTACTTCCACAACACTGGCTTACCCACACGGCAAACACTGGAGCCCAGTGAGATTACTGACATTTTAACAATAAACTGTTAGTAAGAAGCTTTATTTCAGTGTTTTACGATGGGTTGAGCTAGTATGTTGTCTTAACACGTCTACTCGATAACACTGGCAAAACAATAGCATGGTGGTTAGCTCATAACCCTCCTATGCATATAAACAATTTAATACGAGACTTTTATGATCAAAATTATTTTTTTAGATATAGCGGTTAAACCGTTATCCTATCTCCACATTAGCTTCTGAAAATGACTAGACCGGCTTTTTGGGTGGAGTGATGATGACAAGCTAGTACCCAGGCTAACGCCAACAACAGTTATTTTACTGACTAACATTTTAGCCAGAAAAAATGACAAGTATCGAGCTGTCTCTCCTAACCGTAGCAAAATCCGTGCTGTGACCATCTAAAGAAGATCTGACTGTAGGTCTTTATGAAGCGAACAGTTCATTTAGCCAGATCGCTAATGCTAAAGTGGACAAATAACGAGCTCTTATTGGATAGACTTACAATGCCAGGGAGGTTGGCGTACTTCGGGTCTGCCATCGCAACAAAGAAGAGAATGCAGAAGAGTTAGGGAATATCTGTGGTGTTGGTTTTAATAATTTCCAGTTTTAAACGAGGCTAACTATAGCAACAGAGAGAGCGTTAACACAGTGACTTGCTGACAGCAGTGTTAAAACCCGGCGTAGTCTCGCGAGAAGTGCGGCCCCAGCCCACAGTATAACACAAACTGTTTACACACACACACACACACACACAACACACACACACACTGCATAATATAACACAAACTGTTTACTTCACCCTCACACACACACACACACACACACACACACACACACACACACACACACACACACACACACACACACACACACATTGCACAATATAACAAACTTTACATACACACACACTGCACAGTATAACAAATTGTTTGAACACACACACAAACAGCACACATAGCACAGTATAAGACAAACTGTTTACACACTCATTGCACAATATAACGCAAAATAAATGCATACACACACTGCACATTTTAATACAAAATGTTCGTGCACACACACACACACACACACACACACGCACACACACACACACACACAAACACACATGTACACACTCAGCACAGTATAACACAAATTGCTCACACACACAAACACATATACTGCACAATATAATCCAAACTGTTAACACACACTGCACAAAATAAAACAAACTGTTTACACACACACACACACACACACACTGCACAAAATAAAACAAACTGTTTACACACACACACACTGCACAGTATAACGCAAACTGTTTACACACACACACACACCTAAGCACACCCATTGCATTTGGCAAAGCCTTCATAATACACCCCAAACATATTATGCTACATTTATGCTACATATTATGCTACAGACAAGTTTTTTTTTCACAAATGTGGTTTCATAAATGTAAAGGTAAACATTATGTACACTGGGACTGCTAAAGGTTAAAAATATAAATAAATAAATAAATAAATTGTAGAATAAAAACAGAAATAAAACCATTTCAATATCTGCAGAGTTCAATATCTTTCTCTGAACACACTTGCTCTGCAATGTCATGAGCTTATTTATAAGAAAGGTAATCACAGAGAGCATGAGATGAAACTGGAATAAGCACGTTTTTTTTTTTTACAAGTATCTTGTGTTATTTATCTCAGAATACTTTACTATGATACTGTTTGTCAAGTTGTAATTTTGAGTGAGTTCACCACCGCTCTCTGAACACACTTTCTCTGTCTAAACAGGTGTTTTGAGAAAACACTGATGGCTACGTGAGATTAGGACTGGGCCAGGTTCATATACTAGTTGACAGTGTGTGATATTCATTTTTACACTAAACATGTTTTTGTAATATCATGATCCTATTTATTAGACAGAAAATCACAGTGAGGATGAGCTGAAACTGGAATAAACATGTTTTAAGTGTCCTGTATTATTTATGCCAGAATACTTGATTAAGATACTGTTTGGTTTAAAGTAAGGTTGCAATTTAAGTAAGTGCACCGTGTAGGATGTGAGTTCACCATCCCTCTCTGAACACACTTTCTCTTTCCGAGCAGGAGTTTTGTGAAAACACTGATGGCTAAATGAGATTAAGGCAGGACTTGGCTCATCTCCAGGATCTTGTCCGCTGCTCTATCCTGCCACCTGCCAGGCTTTTGTTTTTTTTCTGTCTTGTTTTTACATCCCAGTCTTCAGCCTGAGTGGTCCTGATGCGAGCATCACAGTGACGTCACAGCCCCACCACCTAGGCCCCACCCCCCTCACCGATAAAGGCCAGTCAGCGTGGAGTTGGGCCAAACGCGTGCGTTCGGACTGCTGCTGCAGCATCATACACAAGCTCTCACACGCACACACAGACACACACACACCTCCCACATCTTGCTGCAGACTGGAATGAACGCAACTGCAGACCTGCCAGGATTTAACGCAGTTTGTTGGGCAGTTAAAAAGGCCAGTTTTAGCGCACGAGTAAAAACACGAGCTGCGTAAACTTAGGCTGTGGAGAGGTGTTGGGCGCTGGAAGGCTCCTAAACTGCGAACATCTCATCCAAGAGCCCGGGAATCATCATCCACAGCCACTTTGCGCTCCGCAGCGAGACGCAATCCCCAAAGGAAACAAGCCTACTTTCCTCCAAACCCGCAGAAGAGCGCACGATGGCTGATCCTGGCGCAGAATGCAACATCAGGGTGCTGTGCCGGTTCCGTCCCCTGAACCAGGCTGAAGTTCTTCGTGGAGACAGATTCCTCCCAGTTTTCCAGGGAGATGACAGTGTCATCCTCGGGGTGAGTGGCAGATGCTCCAGTCTTATCTAACTCTCAAGGTTTTTTCCAAGATAAAGTCTTAGAAGATTTCTATTAGGGATGCAGATAAAGCTCCTCACAATCTCGTCCTTAAGAAGTTACCCACAATTAGTATCAGGCTATAAGTCATTTAATGAAAAGCGTCGTTCGGTGTCTGGATCTCAACGTTACAGACATGTCTGGGACTAGTTGCAGATGTTATCTCAGATTACAGAAATAGGAGTATTAAAGGGCCCTTGTCATATATGTAGAATATTTTATTCCACTCAAGGTTCACTTGTAACATATGTGAAGATTTATGTCAGAAAATCAGTCACAATTCAATTTGTACATGACCATTTTCCTCTCTATATTTTCCGATTTAGAATGCTGTTCCTATAAGACTTATATATGTAAACGAGTATGGATTTGATAGGCTGCCATGTGTTATGCTTTATTCAAAAAACAGACCAAAACACTCCTTATAGCATCAATCAAATTGGAAGAGGGTGTGGGGGCGGGTAAATTGCTGTAAGCTAAATAGGAAATGTGGAACTGAATTGTTTTTCATGACGACAAAATCTATCAAGTCAAAATACGATGTTAGTCTTAGTGTTCATTTATAGTATGTAAGGAACGGGGAGTGAGTGTTGCTGTAAATACATTTTTTTTTACCATAACACTTTAATGTTGGTGAGGTGAGGAAATGACATGAGCTCTTTAAGGCATGAATTGTATGCGCACTTTTAGAGGACCAAAAAATGTGTCTCTAAGGATTCGCTCAGCCTGTCAGGTCTTACCTAAGCAAATAAAAAAACGAGAAGATGCCACAAGGAGTGTGGTGAACAGCAAATGGATCAAATTGTGCTGTATTGATCGCCTCCACTGACACAGCAGGCCTAATGTACTCCTTATCACCAGTGTTTTGGACCAATTTGAGGTGTCAGCTCAGAGTCAAAGTCCACTTTGTTGTCATATCATATAGAGTAGCACTGATACGGGTGTGTGGTGTCTGTGGAGAGTGGTGCTCTGGGTGTGTAGCCTTGTGTATTTTTAGAATTCACCCTGGGAATACACATACTCACACATTGTAGGCAGAAAATTTGATGAGTTTTGCCAATTCATACACTTGGACTTGACCTATACAAAATGCTCACATATCCACGATATCCAGTCAATTCTATAAGTCATATATCATAAAAATGTTAATATGAGCAAATGTGAATATCTAAGATAAACCCACAACAACATTTATCTCTTCATAGAAAATTTATGTATCCTATCATCTTGGCTATGTGTACAGCAAAGGCACACTAGGTCATGCTGCTCCCTTAGGAGCGCACACACACATACACACACATACACAAACATCCCCATACACTGATCAGCATCCAAAACACTGCTCCACAACAGTCTCTGTGTTGCAGTGACAAAAAACATTAGTGTACATAGTGTCTTAGTGTCCATGTTGGTTAAAGTCCATACAGTGCACATGTGATAGCTGCACGTTTTGAAGTAATTGCTTTGTGAAGATATTTATATACATATGCCTATTTAGCCTAAAGCATTTTAGCTCCACCTATTCATGCTGAGGTTATTAAAACCAGAGACAGCTTTTTAAATGATGCACAATACATGGAAGCCAGTCAGGACAGGGATCATTTATATATATCAGTCTTAAAGCCTGCATATTGAAAACTTTGTAAGGGACAGAAGGGAGAGTGGGAGGTTGGAAAATGGTTATGTACTCATTTTTATACATAAAATCACACTAATGATATAAGTGGATTTCAGAGGACATAATAAAATACATGACACTTTAAGCTCAGAAAGCTGTTTGTGTATGTGTGTGTGTGTGTGTAAGAAAGAGAGAGAGAGAAATAGAGAAAAACAGAAATAGGAGACGAAGAGACAGACAGAGAACGAGAGAAGGCCTCTATAGATCGGCAGTGAGATAGACGTACTGACACAGCAACAAGAGACTCTTCATGAATCTCTCTCTCTCTTTCTCTCTCTCTCTCTCTCTCTCTCTCTCTCTCTCTCTCTCTCTCTCTCTCTCTCTCTCTCT
>JBBJLR010000111.1:20010763-20025470 GCA_037577145.1 Brachypetersius gabonensis
GAAAGTAACTCAAAAGTAATACAGGAGTCATGTAACGTATTACATTTCTGAGACAGTAATATTGAAAGGTAAGGGATAACTTTTAAATGACTGTAACAAGTAATCTGTAATGTATTACAGTTTGGAAGTAACTTGCACAACACTTCTTATTGCTTATAACAGTATCCATCTAATGTTTATTTTTTCAATCATTTTCTTCAGTCAACCATGAGTTTAATTTGGTTCAGTGTAGTGTAATCCAGCATAGCCCAGCAATTGCAGGATTGGCTGAAGTGTAAGAATGACGTTAACATTGAATAGTTTAAAATAATTCTCTAATAACAATACTTTTTAGTATATCCAGCATCTGTTAACATAAGGAAAGGGGCATGGTGATTATGGTTGGCATTTTTCTCTTTTTTTATATCCTTTAAGATTACATTTAAAGTGTAAAGCTCTGAAGCAGCTGCTGTGCTGCACTCTTACACAGCGAGAGGCAAACCTCAGTAGTGGGCCCTGGGGGCTGCTTGACCTCATGTCTTTTTAACTCAGCACACTGAACAGAAGGGCTACCACCAAGGGAACCATGAGGCACCATGTGGGCATGCCACAAACAAATCACCCTTTCACTATATACAAAGTGCTCTCTAGACAGATCTCAACTGTCTTATAACTGTCATTGTAACTTATAAATTATAACTGTCTTAACTTTCAATTGGCCTTGTGTGGAAAAGTAAATGCCCAATCAAACAATTTTAGTTGATAATTGAAATCAATTACGCTAAATACACGCAAACTTAATCAATACCAGCCAAAAGAAATCAGGCAGAAAACATTATTGATCCTGGAGTAAATGTAATAGGGACCTTCCCAGCAACGGGGAGTGGCTTCTGAAAGAGATGAGATTGTTGGGATATATCAGCCTTGAAAGGGTTACAAAAATCATTTCTAAGACTCGCATTCTATCGAACCTCAGTGAGCCATTATCCTAAAATAGAGAATCTTTGAAGCAGGGATGAGTCTTCCTAGAAGTGGCAGGTCTACCATAATTCCTCCAATATGGAGCAATTACTCATCTGGGAAGTCACAAAAGAAAGCACACCTGTAAGGAATTGCAGATCTTGGTCATCTCAGAAAAGGTTGATTTTACCAACAGAAACAGACTGTATAACAGCAAAAATTTTATAAATGGGACAGCTGCAAGATGAAAACCACTGCTAACAAACAAAGACTTTATTTGCCAAAAAACAACTTGCTGTTTCCCAAGCTTATTGGAATAATGCTCTGTGGACTTATTGGAATAATGCTATGTGGACTTACTGGAATAATGCTCTGTGGACTTACTGGAATAATGCTCTGTGGACTTACTGGAATAATGGTCTGTAGACTTATTGGAATAATGCTCTGTAGACTTATTGGAATAATGTTCTGTGTGTACTGTACATCTGGTGTAAAAACAGCTAATACAGTATCTGACAACAAGAACATAAAACCAACAGTCAAACGTGGCGGTGGTAGTATAATAGTGTGTGGATGCTTTGCTGCTTTAAGGGCTGGACAACCTGTCAGAATTGGCAGAGCATTTAATTTAGCTTTCTGCCAGAAATTCCTACAAGACTGTAATTTGGAGCTTAAGTTCGTTTGAGTTATACACCAAGACAATGACCGAAAGCATGAGATCAAGTCCTTCTCTGAATTACTCAAAGGAAACAAAATAATAGTAGCTTAGTCACAGTCCTGGACTGAATCCCATTTAGAAGCTGTGCTTTAAATGGTCCCCTAATGTGCCTGAACTAAAGTAGTTCTAAAAAAAAAATGTGTGAAATTCCTCCACAGGGAGGTGAAAGACTTCTCTCTAGTTGTAGGAGGTGTTTGGTTGCAGTTCTTGTGCTGAAAGTGGCACAATTAATTATCAGGTTTAGGGGGAACCCATGTGAAAAAGCTCTTTAATGTGTGGGTGTTGCAAATGTATGAAATGATTCCTCATGATCTCCTTGTCTCATAGTACATTTTCCATGTGGATCTGTAGTGACTTATTGTGCCAAATATATAAAATAGATGAATTCGGGAACTTCTTCTTTATGAATCGACCAGAATTCTGTTCAGAATATGCTAGATTTTATTACTGTAATTAATTTATTATTGGCCATTGAAAAATACATAAACCAGGAATGATAAATGGGAATTTGTGTTTACCCCATGTAACAGAGTGACTGTTGTACACTAGAGTGACTGTTGTGCACGAAATTCATAAATTTCTAACCAGACAAATCCCTCTTTGTGATATGCAGTGTGATGAGCTGAGACGTCAGTCTAACTGGGCTGGCAAGCACATGCTCGGATTGCTGTTATTTATTTAATTAATATAAAAATAGCTAGCGCCAGTATTTTGACAATGACGAATTTGATCTCAGCATCTCAGTTCATAAAAGATGCTTCTCACAGTTCTTATCATTTCTCTATCACTTCATCTCTTCTCTGCTCCTCATTGACTGTGTCTGGGTGACTCTAACGACCATCCATCCATGATGCAGATGAGAAGCTGGAATCTGTCACAATTCGGTAGCACGACTCGTCGTAAGGCTATAAGGCTACGAGAAAACATTTACTGCAGACACATTGAAAACAACTCTGATCACTGACCATAACATTGCAGATTTACCTCAAATATTCTTTGGTTATTGTTTTACATCATTAAAAATCCTTTAGTGTAAACATTTCATGATGAACGTACCAAGAGAAATACAAATGCAATAAAATCTTAACATGCATTAAAGTTAGTTGTTCTTTCTTTTTCTATAATTCTACCAATTTTGGATATTCAATGTTTTGTTCATTTTGCATTTTGTACTTACTAACTTATTGGTACATGCTCATTTTTGGTCAGTAAAGGCAGCATGGCAACACTGATGCCATGGCAGTTTGAAATCTTTTTCCAGTTAAAAATATTGTAGTAATTAAAGCACATATGTTGCAGACATTGTATCTAGTGTAAAACACAAGTATATCAAATGGAAATAGAAAATATAAATAGAAAAGCAATAAATGTATATGGTTGCTAACAGCACCACCTGATGGAGAATTTTCAGCCTGTTAAACTTGACAGTCACAACAATAAGAAGCATCAATAAAATAAAATAACAATATAAAAATAGACAAAATCACACACAGCAGACAGTAGACAATGAAAGAGGTGCAGGGCTTAAAATATAGCACAACAAAATGGACAGTATAAGTGATTAACTTCACGACAATATCAGCTATGTAGGAGTTCAGACAGAAAAGGAAAAGGCTGTTTGTTACAATATTCTCACCATATTACATTATTTTGATTCTTGAGAAGTGTGTTCCAGATGGACACTGTAATAAAATGTCCATATTTCATAGTTTTGTCATGATATCACTATACCAACAAGAGCCTTGGGAAATATTCTCAACGCTACATGACTAAAAGCATTAGTAAAAGTGTCTGCCAAATGAATCTGCATTTCTATGATACATTCTCTTCCACTTTCTCATCTCATTCTCTCTCTGTTGCAGGATGATGAGATTAATTTGCAGAGTCAGCTGGTGGAGAAACTGAAGAAGCAGATGCTGGACCAGGAGGAGGTGAAAATCTCATTTCTGTTTTCAGATCTCTCTCTTTTGTCCAATATCTCATGTTGTTTCACTCCTTTTAAGTACACCATCTTCAGACATATCTGAAGCCAAAGTTATCCGTTCATACTGTGTGTTTATGGGGGTGCTTCCATCCAGTTCTTGGCGTCATCACGTGGAGACAGCGAGCGAGTGCAGTGTGATCTGGAGCGTCTTCAGGCCGAGAGTGATAGCGCTAAGGCAGAAGTTAAGGAGGTCCTGCAGGCTTTGGAGGAACTGGCCCTCAGCTACGACCAGAAAAGTCAGGAGGTGCAGGACAAGGGTCTGCAGAACAAGCTGCTCACAGAGGAACTTGCCCAGAAAATGGTCAGTTCTTTCTCCCGATCTAGTCCCTTTTTTCATCTATCAAAGTATTTAAGGTTAAGGTGTTTTAATTTGATAATGCTAATTAACAATACATGCTTTTCTGAAACAATCTTCTAAGAGTTCATTCAGTAGTAATTTACAGTGTAATTTAAGGACATAGCCAGACATGTGAAAGTTTTTTTTTGTATTCACTACTTGTAAATATTAAAATGACATTGTAAACATTTGTACATATGTACATAATATTTTGTCATCAAACATACACCTCAAGATCATATTCTGGATATTAAATTTTATTATAGCACCTTTCCCAATACTATACATTTCCAAGGACCGCTAGGCACCTCTGAAGTACCCTGAGCAAGGTACCATCCCCACACATTACTCCCCGGGTGCTGTGTTCCTGGCTGCCCCCTGCTTCACTTGGTGAATGGGTTAAATTAAATACAGAGGAAGAATTTCGTGCTGTTCACACTGTGTTGTGGTGTGTTTACGTATGACAGAATGGTCATTTCACTATTTCACATATAGATCAATTATTCTGTAACTACCTACACAGTCATTTGTTAAATTAAGAGCACAGCACCTGATCACTCAAATAATATCTTATCAATCATGAATAAAATGTAAACTATATGCAGTAAGAATGATCATACTGAAAAAAAACTGTCTGTCTGTCACAAATAGTACTGAAAATTCCAGAGTTTGGAGTGCTAATGTGATTTACCTTTATCTTTTAGACGGATCTGATGTGCTTGGAGACAGAATTCTCAAGACTTCAGGAAGTGAGTGGCCAGCAAAGGAAACGTGTCACTGAAGTTTTAAACACTCTGCTAAAAGACCTGAGTGACTTCAGCACCATCATAGGGAGCAATGACATCAGACTGGTACGTGTGTAGAATGTGGACACACACATACAGGACATAAGCAACTATTTGCCAAAGCTTTGCTGCTTTATGTAAATGTGTCTCATTACAAAACTCCTCACTCCTCTCTTACAATTCAGATGTGCTCTGGTGGGTCTCATGTGAGGCATCTGCCAGCTGCCGACAATAATACTGATTCATGTTCGCTCCACTGCACACAGCTTATACCCTCTTTCTGCTTGTTCACTTCTATTACTTTCGCTCTTCCATGCTCTCTCTTTCTGCAGCCTCGTGATCTCTCAGGTGTGTTAGAGGAAGAGTACGCCGTGGCGTGTGTGTATGTGAATAAGGTGAAGTCAGAGCTGAAGTCAGTAGTGAAACGCTGTAGGCAGCTGGAGAGCATGCAGACAGACTGCCACCGCAAAATGGAAGAGACTGGGAGGGAGCTATCGTCCTGCCAGCTTCTGATTTCCCAGGTGAGGAAATCACACACTCGCACTCTCCTCCTTACACACACTTTCTGTGTACAAACTGTTGTGACGAACACTAAATTTAGCTGTTTTTTTAAAAGTATTTTCCATTTAAATCTAAGCCAGCTATGTGCGGTCAGATGCAGTCAGCTTGTAAACGAGTGAGTGACTGACTGTCACCCATAATCAGTTCCGTGTTAGTTGGTTCTAGTTGGTCACCATTAACTTTTTTAAAACTTTTAAACATTCCCATTCAACCATCACAGACAGGAAATGATGAGAGAATTAAAAGGATGAAAAAGAGTAGCACATGAAAACAGCACTCCCATAAGGCTGCATTAAGCACATGAGTGATGCAAACCAGTCATTAGTACTACATGATTAGTCCCAGTACTTCAACGTTCCCTTGGTGTGTCCCAGTCATATTAGTGAGGTTAGGTTTGGCCCTGGCTTACAGTTCTTGGATGGGGTTGAGTTCAGGGCTCTCTGAAGACCAATAAAATTCTTCCACACCAATTTTGGCTAATCTTTGCTGTATGGAACTCATTTGCAAATGAGGCATTGTCCTGCTGGAACAGAAAAGAGCCCTGCCCAAACTGTCGAGAATGTATTTTTGACTTTTTGAGAGTTTTTTAGAATGTCTTTTTGATTAACTGACTTGTTGGAAAGATGGCATCCTGGGACTGCTATTGTTTACCAATGAATGCTGTATGGTTGTTTGCTTGTATTAGATACTTGGTCATAACTGGCAGAAATAGCCAAATGAATTAGATACTTGTGGCCATGTAATATGTGTTAGTACAGCAACAATACAGTCACTTCACCCCAGTACAAAACAGTACAAGCCATGACTATTCAGCAAATTCACCAAAATCATCCACCATCTACAAGAGAACTATCTGTAACTTTCACCATATTTTTGTGTTTGTATGCTAGCATGAGGCGAAGATCCGCTCTCTCACTGAGTATATGCAGAACATGGAGCTGAAGAAGAGGCAGCTGGAGGAGAACTATGACTGTCTGAGTGAAGAGCTGGCAAGGCTACAAAATACAGGTGAGCCTTTGTACACAAACACACTGTCCAGAGCCCACGTTTCTGCTTCACACATTTAAAGATGGATACTCAGTAAAAGCACAAACTGTTTACAACTTGCTATACGGAAAGCTCCAATGAAATTATTGGCACCCTGGGTAATAATAGGTCAAAAGGGTGATGAAAAATGTCTTTGTGGTTGAACAGTTTGATCTCACACTGAAAATCTGAGAAAAACAAGTAAACAAAATTTAAAGTATAAGTAAACACATTTATTCTGAAGCAAAAAATACATTCTGCATTTTTATATAGAAAAACCATGTACTTTGTTTTGTGAAACCTTTATTGCCAACATAACAGTCTTCCTCTATAATGGCTTATAACAATATAGGGTAAGCACTCTGAGACCACTCCTTAAGTCACACTCTCTGTAGATCTCCCCGCTTCCAAGCTCCCCTCTTTTGGATAGTTCCGAACACACTTGATCTAAGTAATCAGCTCATTAACTACACGTACGATTTTGTTATAGCTTTACAAGTATGAAGAGCAGATGTAGACTACTTAAGTATTACTGATGTACTTCACTCTGGATTAGAGCGTCTGCTAAATGCCATAAACTTTATGGGACCAGAGACTAGGATGGCCATCTGTAAGCCTTAACTCTGTAGACACTTATCTATTTTGGTGTGGATTTGAAGATATTGTGATTTTCTTCCAGAAGAGGGCATACTTCCTTGTCACCTTTGCTCAGGGGGGGCTTTAACACACAGTTTTGAATAGGCTGCTTTGCCACAATGCCTTCTGTCAAACAAATTTGACATGACTTGACAGTTTTATCTTTTTGGTGGATATTTTCACTTTATTTTCTCCTTATGATTCAGGCAGTTCATTCCAGTCATTGCTTTGGGAATCATGTAAAATAATTTAAAGAAATTGCAACATCACTCCTGTATAAAACATAGAGATACTATCTGTACTTAACCATAGTCTCCACTTTTGCAGAGAGCCTTCAGTCCAACCAGCCAGACACGGAGGAGTCTGGGGATATTAAGGTAAACGTAGACATCTGTGATAATCAACTGTTTACTGACACAAGTGAGACTGGGCATGCAGTTTTATATGTGCTGTTCACTGTCTTCTAATGATGCAGTGCAAAGACTACACCCTGCACTGCAGTAAAGCATTTCATTCTTATTAAATATTTCAGGGTAGATGTAATAGTGATACATAATAATGTTGCATTTTGTTTGTGGAACAGCAGAGAGAAAATCGTCACGAATCACAGCACAAACAGTTGGGACGCCTGCGCGACGACATCAACCACAAACAGAAGATCATCGATGAGCTCACAGAGTCAGTGGTTCCAACAATCTTGCTCTTCTTCTGTTCCTTTCTCCATCTCTGGTGATTTCAGTGCATCACTGTACACCCCCTTTCTGTCTTTGTAGTAAAAATCAGAGGCTGGGGCTGGAGCTGGAGCAAATGCGTGCTGAGTTTGCTGGGCTGAGAAGCCGAGAGCATGAGAAGAGTGTCCAGTTGGAGGAGCTCAAGTGAGTTTGTGTTTTGTTTCGAATGTTTTCTTATCAAAACACTTGAGACACTGAAGTAGGGTCTGAACCTTTTGAGGGGGGCTGGCAGAAATTTACTGTCATAAAAGTGGTGCTTTATTTATTTTAAGCATAAGTTCTTCCGAAACAAGAAGATCAGTCATATCCGTGACTGTTTTTACAAGATTCTATTATGGCATCTTAATTAGGGTTTACTGAACATGGTTTGGGGATTCAACTAGAGACTTGCATAAGAAATTAGCTTGAAAACCCTGTTTATTGTTTTGCTTCTTGTTTTAGCACAACACTAAATCCCAAATTAGACAGTACTAAACCTGTGCTACACATAGCTAAAGGACAGTGGTCAGCATGTTGTATATTCGTATGGTATGTGGTTGTTAGGGCTGCGTGATATGGACATAAAATGCCATGTCTGAAAGCATTGGTATCATGGCAAGCAATAAATTACACAGGTCAACTATTTTTTTTTTGTAATCATCAAAAACCACAACTCACTTTCCAAACCTGGTTTTCATGATGATTTCAGATCTGCTTTCATTTTTGTTCAGTCACATCAACTTTTTGAATTATGAGTAATATTATATTTGCAATAGACTTGCATGCGGTTTTATTAAACCGCAGGCACCAATCAAGTAACTGTTTCAATATTTCAATAAAGACAGGCCACACTGTGGCATAGATATAATGATCAGTGTCAGTCAGCTACCACTGTCTCTTCAAAAACGCTCAGCATATGATTATTATATGATCATTATACCAACTATCTGGCAGTATATAACTAGCTTCATCACAAAAACTGTACGTGTGGGAAAAACTAAACACAGATTTGAAATCAGCATGAAAAACACTACAAAACCCACATAAACTTATCTCTGATGATTTTGACCTGTTTACTTGAGTTATTATTAAATGTGCTGCATTCCTTCAAGTAGCTAAAAACTAACATATCCTTCAAGCAAGTAGAAAAAACACAAATTTACTACTATTTACATCACTACTATTTAAATCACTATTTACTACTGTGCAAATTAAAAATAATGAACTACCACTAAGCACTGCAGAGCTGTAGGCACATTTTTGTCTGAAAAACAGAATTCCCTGAACAATTTTCTACAAAGACTAAAAATGAATTGCAAATTAATTTAATTGAAAATCTCCTTGCAGATTTGCAGGGATGCACATTTGTTGTATAATAATGTGCAATTTGTAAGTGCAAATTTTTCACAGGTACTTACTGTGTTTAAAGCCTTTTTGCGGGAGGGTGCTAAAGCATTGTTTGAGCTCTGCTAATAGGTGTGAAATTTTGTCAAATGATTATGTTACTCGTGGGGTTAGTGGTTTCAGCTTTTTTTGTATTTAGGCCCAATTTTCTTCCCAATTAATTCACTGCTAATCCTAAACAACTAGCTAGGTCACATCCCTTTCACAATACTGCCAACATGCATTTGCTTCCCTCAAGACAGGAGAAATGATACTGGATTTTGGCACCAAGGAAACTAACATAAACCCTATCAGTTTTCAGCTAATTTTTTATGTTATTTTCAGTCTAGGAACTGCTGGAAAAACATATTTGTAAATTTGTTTAAGCTCATTGTTTAGCATTTATTTTATATCACTTTATTGAACTAAATATCAATCAAAAAGGCCAAAAATGTTTGCATTTACGGGTCACGTGTATTGATGTGTTGACTATCCATAACCTGCTTTCTACATCCTGTTGTGGCAAACAAGCTAGACACCTTGCAACAATCTTCCAATAAAATAAATCCCAGCATATTTATAGTACAAATAAGTGTACTTATAAGAAGTAGAACATGGTTGACCCAGTTGAAGGTGGCTAAAAAAACAACATTAATCCTTTTTGTCCACAAACATTTGACACAATAGTCACAGACTGCCAAGAACAAAAGACACTTTGGGCGTTTGTAATGGTAGTTGCTGGAACTGTTTTTGGGGTGGTTCTAGGAAAAAACTGGGGAGACATGAGCTTCTGCTAGTTAAGCCTAGGGGTATGTGGATAAAACCTCGGAGGAAAAGAATATGACACATCTTGAAGGCCAGAGGAAAAGCTGGATATACGTAATCCGGAAGAACATTTAATACAGTTCAAAGTAAGAACAGGCTGCTCCAGTCCCTGGTCAGGATATCTTTAGTCAGAAAAAGAGAGCCACAGTACAGGACATACTCATGGGAGCAACCCACAAGCACAATGGCAGAACATAATTATCACCCTGCAATGAGAGATTTTCCAGAGCTTAGAACACCACACATATCCCACATGAGTGTGACATTGAGACGCAAGGTTTTGGCAGGTGTTTCCAGCCATTTTACTCACAAACAGTGTTCTGCCAGAGCTTTTATGCTGCAAGAAATTGGAGGACCCCTTATTAATGGCTTAATAAATATGGCTTATGGCAGCAATGCTTGATTTGACGAGTTACATCTCTTCCTGTAAAATACTTCAATCTCAATTCATCCTGAAAAAAGGGAAGCAAACTGGCTCAAGAAAGCATTACATCATGGGTCAATTATGCTTTTTCTCTTTTGGAGCATTTGAATTTGTACAGAACAGATCATCAACTACAGACCAGCATGCACAAATCCATGTTCTAATTAGTTATTGTAGCCTATGGGGTGCACAGGTTTTCACTAATCCCAGAGTTGCAATTAACCCCGCCCAACTAAAGTCAGTTCATGCATAAGCCCGTGCCCGTTGTGTAACATGATAGCCTTAATAATGAGCAATTATATCATCCCTTTGAGGCTGTTTCGCTGAGAAATGTTTGGCAGGTATCTGGGACACAGGAACTGGATTTTCTTTACTTGAAGGCGAAAATGTTGGCTTTTTTCCAGCATATTTGGCCATATCCTACCTTGAGCCAAGTAAACGCACTTCAATCAGCTATGAATTTGGGGACTCCAGGGCCATCACATCACCACCACAATGCACAGTATTTATGCTTTACAGCTCTGACTCCCCTGCTCTGTACAGTGCACAATGTGGAATACAGAGCAGTAACAATTAGACATGCAGGATCAGACTCTGAAGGATTTTCTTTCCCTCAGCATAATTTCCACTGCATTTTTTTTTTTTTGCAATTTTGGTTGAAATGTGTGTGGAATGCAAAAAACTGCTCCATTGTACTTTGAACACAATTTCAATGACTGTTTAAACACTTCAAGTCCACCGTTTAAACATTGCTTAAAGTCTTTTTCTCAAAAGTTGGGCAAATAACTCAGTAGCACCCATGTAAAGTACAAACACTGCAAAATGTATTTATATACTCCTTCATTAGACTGGAAACTTGTCCAAGGTTTTTCTCTACTTTGAAGTGTTAAGGTGGGCTCCAGCACCCCTTCCCTACCCCCTCCCCTCCCTGGGTAGGATAAGCGGCTCAGATAATAGATGGCTGGATGAATGGATGATTCATGTAATCTCTAATCAGCATTCTCATGAGTGCTTTGTCACTATGGTAACCAAGGTGCACATGTGAGCAAATGCGACTACAGTATGCCACCGTACAAATCAGATTTGGGCACTTACAACTTGAACACTCATGTCTAAAAATCAGATTTAAATCGGATTTGCCCTGCAGTGAGAAGAGCCTAAGATATGCATGTCTTTTCGTCTTGTACATACAGTGCTAAGAGAACACATTTGCCCTGATTTCTTTCTTCTTTTTTGTACACACTTATCACACTTAGTACTTTCATAGTTTTACAAATATTTTAATATAGAACAACTACAGCTTAAATTAACTCAATCATGTATTAAAGGGAAAATAACTTATTCAACACAAAGACAGGAAGGTACTCAATCAACCACAGGAATATATTTAGTTCATAACTGAGATCAGTTCAATTAGACACCCTAAGGCTTGATTACTGACAACAATATTAAACCTAAACACAGAAATAGAACCTTATAGCAATGTAAAGTAGGCTGAAAAGTCTCAAGACATAATATCTTGATCAAAAAAGCTTCCAGAAGAAGGAGAAAGAAAGCTATTGGAATAAATCAGTCTGCAAATCAGAGCAGGAACTGTTATCTCCAAATGGGGGAAACGTGGAACAGTAGTAAATCTTTGTGGCTGGCCTACCTGAATTCCTCCTCAAGTGTAGAAACCATCTGGGAAATCACAAAAGATCTACTACCTAATTTAAATGAAACTGCAATAAAGATGGGTTCTGCATATAAATCCCTCATAATCTGTACAAGATGCCATTCACCTGACCTGTTCGTCAGCTGGCGTGGTCTGTTTTTCTGCCTGCAGAATCTGGCATTTGAGGAGCTTGAGGTTCGGCAGATCAATTCAGTTTTAACTCCAATAGTTTTATGAGTTTCTGGACACAAAAACTTTATGTTGTTCTGTCATATGCAGATGTCATATGAGCATAGTTTGATAATACTCTGAATATATTTGCAGTTGTGGTATGGGTTATCCTTGAAAGTACAATGTGCACTGAATGGTGATACTTGAAAATCTTTCAAATGTACTGGAATTGCTGAGATAATACAACAAGTAAGCTTTTAAATGGAGTGTTGCATTCACTGTCCCCTTTCTATACAGACAGTAACAAGGTCTACTATCAAATACACGTCCTAGTTACAACAAGATTGTTAAAGATAAAGATATAGTTGAAGTTAAAGATATAATTGTTTCCAAAACCAGCCATTACCTTTAATATAATAGAAAATATTGGTGTGCCTTCCATGCACAGGTATCTCAATGAACGCCACGAGCAGGCCAAGCAGGACATGAAGGGTCTAGAAGAAACTGTTGTGAGTATTTATCTTTTATAAAGCATCTATGACTGGAGTGTAAAGCATGGAAGGATAGGAGTGTGAGAAATCTAATCACCTTTCTTCGCTCTGTGTTACCAAGGCTCGTGAGCTCCAGACCCTGCACAACCTTAGGAAGCTTTTTGTTCAAGATCTCACGACTCGAGTTAAACGAGTGAGTTGACGGAAACCTGAAGTCGAAAATTACATCGATAACTCTGCTCTGACCTCTGTAAATGTCTCCCTGCTGTTTCTGCAGAGTGCAGAATTGGAGCCTGATGATAGTGGGGGGTGTTCCACCCAAAAACAGAAGATTTCCTTTCTTGAGAACAACCTGGACCAGCTTACAAAAGTACACAAACAGGTCAGTGTTTCAGTTTTAGATTGGCTTAGAGGTTTGAATAAAATGGTAGATGGTGGTGCATGGTTTGAAGAGGCAGTGAATTAAATGAAGCATTCCCTGAGAATAAAAGGTCCAACATTAATCTAAGTGCGCCCTCAAACTCGCACGTGCCAACAAACAGCATATCTTCAGTGCTCTCATACGTGATACACATGCTTATCAGCATTGTTTCATCATCACTTCACCTCTGTTTCTTCTTTTTCTGTCTCTCCTTATTTTAATCTTATTTCCATCCTCTTATCTCAGACGCACTCCAAATTGATTTTCTTACTCTCACTCTCTCTCTCTCTCTCTCTCTCTCTCTCTCTCTCTCAGCTTGTCCGTGATAATGCAGATCTGCGCTGTGAGCTTCCTAAACTGGAGAAACGTCTTCGTTCTACAGCTGAGCGAGTTCGGGCATTGGAAGAAGCACTGAAAGAAGCCAAGGAGGGTGCCATGAAGGACAGACGGCGCTACCAGCAGGAGGTGGAACGCATCAAAGAAGTCATGAGAGTCAGGAACCCTTTTCGTCGTCCTCATGCTGCACTGATTGGTCAGTTGAAACACCCACTGGCCAGTTTCAGAACTACTGACTCATTTTCTGGACAAGGATTAAGCCGAGTCATAACTGAAAATCACAGTTTAGCACAGAATTCAGGAAAGTCCTGGACTAAGGTTAACCCGCCCTGGGAAACTGACCCTAAAAGGATTAAATAATCTAATGTCACCATTGATAAGATCGTACAAAACATAAAAGCTCAAAATAGTCACTATATGTCCAAAATAGAAAAAAACACGACATGAATGAATGAAACAGTGAATGGTTTCTGTACCAATTTAGTGGCTCCATGTTTGTCTGAATTTACGGTTTTATTCACTAAAACCAAAAACAGTGTTAAAATTGGTTAAACAGTCTCTGATTTGGCCTCAGGTGAGTGCTACATTGCTGAATCAGTTAATGGTCACTGTCTAAACAAAACCATATATCGCATTTCTTGTTACTCCTTTTGCAATTAAAAGATATCAGCTGCTGTTTACTATAAGTGAATTTTCATGATGAAACAATAGAAGTGCTGCAAAACAGCTTAAAATAAAATCCTGTTTCATTAATTTGCATTGAAGGTTTATTTCCGACAGCAGAAAAATCGAAATTATTTAAATTATTATCAAATTTCATATTTTATCCAAGTTTGCTCAGTACTTGTTTGTGTGCCTTATTTTGCTCTCTGTTCTCAGCTAAACCAATTCGGCCAGGGCACTACCCTTTCTGCGCTCCAGTCAATCACATGTTTATGCGCAGCAGTGATCCCTCCATCACATTTAGCAACACACTGTTCCAGAACTCCACTCAGCCTCTCATTCCACCTACTTTGTCAAACAGCACAAAGACTGACAAGTAAGTTTTTCAGTGGTGATATTTCATTGTTTTTGTGATATTTCATTGTTTCAGCATTTATCAAAATTTATATGTATATTAGTGGTGGGCATAGATTACTTTTTTTTATCTAGATTAATCTCACTGTATTCTTGGAATTAAAATGGCTCATTTTAATTCTGCCGAAGGCATTCAGAATATGTGTGCTACACAAATAATGACTAAAAGTAAGTCTTTGAGAACGGGTTTCTCAACTCCTACAGTAAACTAATTCCACATTGCACAAGG
>JBBJLR010000111.1:20031438-20041737 GCA_037577145.1 Brachypetersius gabonensis
CACACACACACACACACACACACACACACACACACACACACACACACACACACACACACACACACACACGCATACACTCTAATAAACAAGCCCAGGTCTGGACCTGATTGAGAGGAAAGTATCTGGATCCCCTGTTTGTTTGTAGCCTTGGTCAAAATCTCTCCACAGTTCCTAATCAGCCAGTTAGGAGGAGAGAATAAGCCAGGCCAGAAATCCCAGCTGTCCTTCCTAAAACATAGAAATGAACTCCGATGCAATCATGATAAAAATGGGGGTACTCTGAAAGGCTCTGTGGCACTTTTACGTGGACAGCAAAAAGGCATTTGTTTTTACTGTGTTTGGGAACACAGATGATGTAACTTGGCCCGCTAAAAGAATTTCACATAGTTCTGTGAAAGCCATTTACTGACCTCTGCCCTATGCCACATTTAATTATTAAATTGTGCCACATGGACTACAAGCTTGTTTTCTGACTTGTTTACAAGCTCATCCTTTGGCTTTGTCAGGTTTTAGTCCATAACTGAGCACTGCATGCAGAAAACTAACCCATACATATCCTTTGCTAATATGATTCTAATCCACAGTAGTCTTGTCTGTAGTACTACAGACAAATGTGATGTTTCAGCATATGGGCTAGTGATTGTACAGTTGTCTATTTATTTATTTATTTATTTATTTATTTATTGCTTTCTGATGTTTTTTTTGTGAAAAGAAGTATAGTGCATGCTGCACACAATGCCTCTGTAGCAGATGAGAAAATGCTGTCCAGCAAAATGTGTCAATAAAATGAAAAGTGTCTACATGTCCTTGTCTTTCCTACTTGAAATGGTTTTGAAATGTTTGTGAAAGGAAGATTCAGGTTTAATCTGCTAACACTGTCAACATCTTTTCATCATTTGTTATTAAGGTTATCTCTGTCTATGGGCAAGAGAGTAAACAGAAGTATCACTTCTGAAGAAGTCACTTCTGTCATATGAAAATTTAATAATTGTATTTATATAAAGAATAAAAGCTGTTGTTTACAATGGTATGAATGGATCAACAGTGGCCCACAGTTACTTTGAATAAAATCTTATGGTATTAACATTCATTTAAAATTAGTTTACACACACACACACACACACACACACACCAATCGGCCACAGCTTTAAAACCACTGACAGGGTATGTAAATGACATTGATTATCTCATTACAGTGGCACCTGTCAAGGGATGAAGTACATTAGGCAGCTAGCGAACACTCCGTTCTTGAAGTTAATGTGCTGAAAGCAGTCTGACAAATTGTGATGAATAGACAACTGGTTTGCAGGGTGTTCCAGTATGCAGCAGTTAGTTCCTACCAAAAGTGTTCCAAGGAAAGACAACCAGTGAACTGGCAACAAGGTCATGGACACCAAAGGTTCATTCATTCATTGGGAGCAAAGTATACATGATGTAAATGAAAGCCAGAACACATTATTTTTTCCATTGCCCCATGATCCAGTTCTTATTCTCATACGCCCATTTTAGGCATTTTAGTGGTGAACCAAGGTTAACATGGGTACTCTGACTGGTCTGCATCTATGACGTTACATAAGCCGTACATAAGCCGTTTCTGTCTAAGTCATCCTTAACTTTTTCAGCAGTTTGTGCCACAGTAGGTCATCTGTGAGATCGAACCAGGGAAGCAAGCACTCCCCAGGACCCTGGGTAGAAACCAAACACATAAAACCTATTGACCCCTGTGTCTATCCATCACAATTTGGACCTTGTCAAAGTCAAATTTTCTTATGCTTTTTTGTGCCACTTTACCTATCCGTGGTTTTAATGGATGATAGGTCTATACAATAACAACAAAAACTTTGAAGTAGGTATTGGAACCCTTAAGTATCACACAGTACTGATGCTTGATCTTTGGCTGTGGCTTGAATTTTGTGATAGGGCCAATGTTGAAACAAATGCTGCATTTAGGAGGCCTAATACATTTTTTAAAACTTCATTTTAAAAATAATTAACATCAGTTAACATCAGTTAAGATGAACATCAGTTAACTACATGATATCAAACGATGTGACTGTGTGCCATTTCAGGCAGGATCTGCTACAGGATTGGACTGCATGTCTATATGGACAAGCTATCTCTATCTTCTTGGCACATTTATATTTAAGAGGGTGGAGCTGATGTACACTAATAGAGAAAGAAAAGAGATAAGGATTCAAAATGTGGTTGCGTCAGGCCACAGAATGTCAGGTCATGAAGGACGAGATAAAAGGCAATTAAAGTGATAGTCAATGGCACTAGAGTCCAAACACTTTAATAACAGAATAAGCCTGGCCCAAAACCAAACAATCCAACTTGATCTACTTTTGAGCTTTAAAGTTTACTGCTGATACAGCTCAAATATTCAAATATTGTATTTATGTACCTCAAGTTCCTTTCACCGCAAATGCAGATAAGAAGAGATAACATAAACAAGGCCTGACGTCATCAGCATTCTGAATCTAAATGTTAATACTGATTCAAAAGACCTAACAAATATTATTTGTTATTGTCCTGACCTATAAATACGAAGTTTAGATGTTACAAAGATCAGTAAGGGGAGGGGGTTTGGTGGCCAAACAGATCAATAAGAGGGCATATATACCACTCAGGGTTGGAGAAGTGTGAGTAATTAAGCTGTGTGGAGTTCAGCTGGGACACAAGACAGCACAGAAAGCATGTCAAAGTTGAGCAGAGGTAACAAAAGGACAAAGTTCTTAACCACACATACACACAGCTGGCAGACCTCAGACAGAACACAGTGCCTCATTTGGTCTTCAGAGGGATGGATGTGACGGGTTTGAACTTCATGTGAAAGGTGAGTCTAGAAGACTGTTTAATAGGAACTTTTTTCTATCTCTGAAGATTTGCCCTCCTCCAAACCACTGAATCACCCAGTGGTAGTAAGTTAAGATCACAGTGCTTGTGGTATAATCTTAAAAATGTTTTACCACTCATCAGTGTGTCTTTATCACTTCATTAGAGGTGATTCACTCCTGCTTCAAGCATTTTATATTTACCAAATCAGGTTAAAAAGACTACCAAGCAGTGATGCTCAAAATTTTGGGGCCACCCCAAAAAAAGAATTCATTAATTAAGTTTTTGTGGAAAGTTCCTCTACATTTTGTTGCATAAATAAAATGAACGCATTCTAAAGATGCATGAATCTTTATATGAATCTTTATATGTTTATGTCTGTACCTCTTTATTCTATTTTATTTGAGAGAATATGTGGTCAGACTGAACATTACTCAACAGGATGGAATCTGTCCAAAGTGTAATATTCTGTCATAAATGTTGTTCGGGAAGGCAATTACTATATGCGTGAGTTTATACAGAATTATGTCTCTGTCATTAAAGGAGTATTACCTGCTGGCTGAAGTGCTTTACAATGCTTTACACTTTTAGCCAAACAGCTTCCTCAGTTAACTTAATCATTTTATAAAAATGTTTATAAAATGTAAAGTTATTTTCATATTTTCATGAAGCTGATGGAATAGTATAGCAGGTAACACCACTATTCTCCATTCAGCAGACTGGGGTTCAGTCATTGTTTGGGGAAAAATAAGCATCTATATCTGCAACACAATTACATTTCTATGTTAAAAGTTGCTCTGCATTAGAACATATTCTGTAAAATGTAAATTTAGTTGGAGATGCACTTTGGAGTCTTTTGTGCGTTTATCTATGCTTTCATGCCAATTTTTCTCTGTTTTTATGCGAACATAATTATTAGAGAAATTAATGTGTTCATTACAGCATTGTCAGGGAAAAATTTAAATATATTTATCATTAGCTTGATTGCTACACAAATATTTCACATAAACAAAGGCAGCCTGATGTAATATTACACTCTGTCATGGTTGGGACAAAGTCTTGCACACCCATTTCTGTTGGCTTCTATTTTTAGATAGAATTTGAAAATGTCTGTTACCTTATACATTATGTTAACAATAACAGATTCCACAATAACAGAATCGCTAGAAAAATGTCCCATCGTCTTTCCATCAAAATCAGAAAAGTTTTGCCCTTTTGCTAAAAGATACTGTTAAAAATAGTCTTGAGTTAAAAGAACTTAACATTTGATTTAATAATTAATTTTTGGTACTGTCCCCTTTACACTTTCAATCAGTGGTGGGTCCTGGTCAATATTTTTGGTGAAACTAACCACACTTCATCCCTGTTGCGTGCCGCGAACCAAAATACCTCGCACCCTGGGCAGCTTAATATTCTTGCCCCTAAGTGCTTCACCTCCATGTTCTTTTGCTGCCTCACATTTTGATGAATCTTCTCTCACCTGCTCTTCCCTCAATCTCCTCATAGATTGTGTTGAATCACTACAAAAATATTAAAAGTGTTTTATTGTGCAAATCTTACAAACACGTAATAGTAATTTCAGCAGTACATAATTAACAATATTTCTAAATCCCAAGAAAACATATCTAACCTCTTGCTCACCTTGGGTGGTGGGGATTGCTAGCAAGCGGTCAAGCTAACAAGCTAATGCCTTTCCTTCTGTGCACTTGCAGACGAATAATAAAATATAAAAGAAAAATATTATTAATAAATACTAGTAAATAACATGCTACGCGTTTTGTTATGTGTGAACTTTCAGTCTCACACTCAAGGTCAGTACACTCAAGTGGAGAACTACCCAATCACAGTAGGCAGTCACTTGTTTCACGGGTGGGACTTATTCACCGTTAGAGTCCATTGAAACCACGAAATTCCACAATCTGCCGGGGTCTGAGAAAATTTACATTGAATGTAAATGTAAATGAATGAAATGAATGGGGACGCAAGTGAAACTGAATTTCTGAAATTTTGTGTTTCACCACGGTTGGGGATGGCGTTTCACGTTTTTGACCAGAGCCGTATACATCTGTAACACTATTGAAATTAGGAGAGCAACCTTATTTTTATGAGCATTTTTGTTTCACACCAATAAAAAGTGACAGTTATGTAGTTTTTGGTATTATTTTTCAGGTGAAACACTGTTTCACTGTAGTCTTATAGAAACCACCACTGCTTTCAATAAATGCATTTTATGGACACAACATGAAGGAGCTGATAAAAATAATAAAATGAAGTTAGCATACAATTCCTTTAATATCAAAACAAAATAATCAATTAAAGGTAATTAAATCAATTACCTTTATGTGTTTTTCTCCGCATTAAGAGGTATCTCAGGATTTAATAACCACACACCATTCCTCCTTTCTCTCCCTTCACATCACATACCCACAATACTTTTCGAACACCCTCACATGTGGTATATTAAGCATAGACATGACAGTGAATTATAGTGAGGAGCTTGTACTCTATTGCTCTTCATTATTCACAAAGAAAATGCCCATGACACCAGACACACACACATCTGCAATATTCAGCAACCATCTGCCAGAGAAGTGTACTACAAAATGCAATGTCAAGTCATATCATCTGTTCCAATATCCAATTTGAATCAAGTGTTCTTTTTCAATATGAGTCAGCCATGTGTATTACAACAGCATGAAAACAGGTTACTCTCAGTCAGTCACCTCTCTCTATCTATAGGTCAATACATTGTGTTCTCTCAGTCAAACACTGTTTTTGACGTATCTTTATTTTATCAGGAATGAAGCAGCAAACTCCCCTAGGACAAGCTAATCCTTGTTTACATTGTGTGGTAACATATCACTGTCTGGGGAAATGTACCACAGGTAACTACAGGTCAAGCTGGTTTTGTGAGACTTAAGGTTTTCATACCATATCATAGTTCAAATAAGACAACACATTTTCTATTCTATTCTATTCTATTCTATTCTATTCTATTCTATTCTATAAGTGAAAGTGGCTAGGGCTATATTCCAGCAAAAAATAACTTGAGAGCAAGGATTAGAATTAGAAGTGAAACTTCTTAGCCCATCAATCTATAAACTGTTGTTCCCCGTTCATTTCTGTCTTGATGTATTATTAGTACTTAAATGTCTGTTACAAGCAGTTTTTAAACTTTGAATGTCTATGTTATAAGATTCAAAGGTCTGTGTACAGCTACTCTATCACTAGGCAGCTGTGCACTAACTACTAATTAAAATGTTAATAACAGTAAGTACATGCAGCGTTTTAAAATTTTAGCATGTCTCAAAGTTTAGTCCATTGAGTACAAACTGCCACCACATTACCCACCACATACAACAAATATCTTAAGTGACCTCTGTGCTCGATTCTATTCTATTCTATTCTATTCTATTCTATTCTATTCTATGTGTGATGGTAATTCAGACTGCATCTGCATCTAATGTCTTCTTCTTTGTATCACAGACATAAAATTTGGGTCCATATGAATAATAAATAAAAAGATCCTGAAACTGTTATAACCATGGCAACCAACAACATAAGCAGCAATGTGGTGCATCGCAACTGCGGCAAGACATCCCTCAGCCGCCAATCTCCCACAGAGAACGGCTCTGTCAGACACGGTGAGCATTAATATGTGCATCCAGCAGGGACAAATGTGGTCACTGTGTGATAATGTGTCATTTCTGGTATACTAGTAGTTATGGAGTTTTAAAAATCCGTTAAACGTTTCTCTTTTTAGACCAAAAAGTGCCGTAAGCACTGCACATAAACATTACTGCATTAGTGCGCACCACGTATGTGCTTTTTTATGCATCAGGTAATAACAGGGGATGTGTGGACTTGTGGGGGACATGACTGTTGTCCCCAAAAGAATAATCACTGTTTTTAATAGAAAATGGCTTATGAATGTGCCCAGTATTAATATCTATAAAGATGTGACGTAGGTATGACAATATTATTATATTAATGGCAATATTAAATGGCAATGATGTCATAGCAATATTCAAATGAATACATGTAAAAACACTCAAATCTGGACATTTGCACATTTTCAGATCCCAATCACTCAAGGTTTCATTCAGAAGATATGGTGCAATGGGCAAGACATGTAGAGGTAAGACTTACTGTTCTGGCTTTGATCTTGAGATGATGAAGACCTATCAGCTCTTATGCAATAGTAATGAGGTCACCAGGTCGCAAAACACTGCTTTAGATGCAGTTACTGTCCTTCCAGAAACATGTTTTCCAATCTCTGATGGATTTATTATTACTTTTTAAAGTACCATTATTACTACTTTATAATTACTTAGTTTTTCATTTATGTCACAATAGTGTTGGGAAATATTACTATATTTAATCAGTAGATTTCCTACTGATGCTCTTTGTACTTTCAGTTCTTTAAAGCACACTGAATTGTTTTCGTGTATGAAATGTGGCATATCAGTAAATCTGCCTTGCCTTGATCAGAGAATAAAAGCAGAGGTCACTGAACAAGTGACGGCCCAGATGAGTGAGATTTTGGATAAAGCACTTACAGACTCACTGAGGTCCCTCTCCATGAGCACACACTCAGACGCAGTCGGAAACACTCACTCACACCCTGATGAGAAAGCTAGGAGGTGAGAAGCTCAAGTTAAGTAATTCAAATTATGTGCAAAGCAGAAAAAGAAACCTTAAATGCATGAATGAATAACTGATTTCAGGCACAGAATGGAGGATGGGAAGGTATTTGTGGCAAGGCGCTCCGTACTTGAGTAAGTTTGAGTAGAAATAGAAATACTAATAAATGAATGAATACAAAACACTGCATGTAAATAATCTGGGAATTACTGGAATAACTGGGAAAAAATGAAAATGATTACATTCCCTTTCTCTCTCTCTCTCTCTCTCTCTCTCTCTCTCTCTCTCTCTCTGTCTCTCTCTCTCTCTCTGGCTTTCTTATTAGTGAACTGTTTGAGATCAGTCACATCAGGACCATCTATCACATGTTTATCGCTGCTCTCTTCCTCTTCATCATCAGCACACTGGCTGTGGACTATATTGACCAAGGAAGGTGTGTCCTACCTTTTTGAAAAACCCTATGCAATGAAAATATGAAACCTTCTGAGCTATGCTACGGTGTATGCATGTCTAACTGTTTCTTGTGTCCTGATCTTAGACTGGTTCTCGAATTCGACTTGTTCTTCTATGCCTTTGGAAAGCTGGGCATTGTCATATGGGCCTGGCTCATCATGTTCGGCTACACCCTGCTTGGACCATATTGTGTTCTTAGCCACTGGGCGGACCTGTACCACCGTACCAAGTGGAAGATTTCAATATCGGTGGCCACAGCTGTGACAGTGTTGGCAACTCAAATGAGCTTGTTGGGATACTTTCCCATTTACGTGGTCCTGCACTACCAGTTGCCCCCAGCGTCACGCTTCATCATCATCCTAGAACAGGTACTAAACATAACATAAAGAACTGGCAAATTAAGTAAAAGTGAAAAAGCAAAGTGGCAATTTTCTTCATGCATGTATTTAAGCCATGAAGCAGAGGGCAGCCAGTGACCTGGCGCCTGTGGAGCAGCGTGTGGGGACGGTACCTTACTCAAAGGTACCTCAGAGGATCCTGGCAGTCCTGGGATTTGACCCACACCTTGTGATCACAGAGGCAACTCCCTAATCACTATGCCAGCAGCTGCCCCTATAATGGTTACAATTTGAGAGAAATCGTCCAAAAATTTCCGATATATCAGCACAGTAAGCTTTAGAAAGTTTCTCCCTTTTTCTAAAAGGTTTTACGTTTTCAAGATAAAAGGTCATGCCATGGTATCAAAACTAATTGCTAAATAGAAAAAAAATTATTAAAAACTATTCCTGACTTTTGCTCATCCTGGCTGTCTCACTTCTAACTCATATCAATGAATAACAGGCTAAAATCATATATGTCCTTGCGCCATCCCCTTGGGCTCTGTGCCAGCGTCCTGCTTTTACTGCTGGTTCAAAGTTTACCCTCTTCATCCCCTGAACATTACATTACTCACTGCTCTTCACCAGCAAGATAGTACAAACACTCATATGCAAGTGTTACAGGACAGCCTCATGAGTAATGCAGCTCTCATCAAATACAGAGATAACAGTAAAGAAAGGGCAGGGGCCAACAGGGCTGTGTAGTAGAGAAGGAATCTCAGTATCTCTCTTGATTACAGTAACTGCTTGAGTATTCATGAAAGTGAATGTGGAGACTGGACGTTTTGTCTCTCATAGGATAAAGGTAATGCATGCCAGGTAGCTTTGGGCCTTGAGAAATCATTAGGATGAAACCAGCCAATCAGATCAAAATATTCATGTAAAAACATTTGATTACTCTCCCTTTTTAGAAATTGAAGGAAAAATAGTTTTTGTGTTAATATCTGCATATTAACATGAACAGGTGAGGATAGGATTAAACGGACATTCTATTTTAGCTGGAGTTTGTTAGCCTATATTATTAACCTATATTTTACTTTGTATGTAACATTTTAAAGTGGTTTAATAGTCAGTGTCAGTCAGAGTCATATTCACTGTCTGTCAGTGATGTACTGAAGACATCCAGAAGGCCTAGTGTGGCATTGTTACCTCACAAGAATGGTCCTATCCACTGAAAATCAAACTGTGGTTGATTCTACTGTCAGTTCCTAATGACGGTGTTAGAGAGGGTAAGATTTTGAACCAGTGACTAAACACCTTACCAATAAAAACCTAGAATCTAACTTTAAAGAATTTAGCTCTATTGTTTCCAGAATTTAAAAATGAACTAAGATTCAAAATTACAAACACATTTTTTTTGGATATTTCAGGATATGCATTGCAATCATTCTAGCATGAAGTCCTCAGGGTTCCCCCCTGGCTAATATTAGGGAATATCTCAAAATCTAAAGAAGCTTGGGTTATACTATAGGAAGTATGTGGCCCGCCGTTTATTTTCATGAACGGTCTTGCGGTGCAGTGGTTTTCAGCCTGTGAGCTGCGGCGTAATGGTCAGGTGTCCCAATACTTTTTCTTATATAGTGTGTATTGGGGACATTTGTCATCCTCAAATGATAAGCTACAAAACAGTGCTCACCAAATATTTTGTGGCTCAACAGATCCGATTCCTGATGAAGAGCTATTCCTTTATCCGGGAAACAGTTGTGTTGGTCCTTGGAGCCAAACCAGTGAAAGGTATTTTCGCTAAGCCTATTCATTTTACCTTTTATTGCTTACATTGATCAAGCAGAGTGTGACTGGAAATCAAATGCCGAATCCGAATCAGAAAACATTATTGATCCCAGAGGAAATTGCTTATGCTACAACTACACAGACACAGAGACAACAATATAATATACAGTGGAGGAAATAAGTATTTGACCCCTCGCGGATTTTGTAAGTTTGTCCAACGACAAAGAAATGAAAAGTCTCAGAACAGTATCATTTTAAT
>JBBJLR010000111.1:20042372-20058136 GCA_037577145.1 Brachypetersius gabonensis
CACTCATAGTATTGTTCTGTTAAACTGAGTACAAACGGCGCTACCAGAGAAATATTACTGAACGTGCTGCGGTTGCTACTCGCTAACAAGCAGTGCTGTGTAGCTTCACCTGGGTCCTATTGCCTGCCTTCAACCTACAGTAGCTTCAACAGCCAGTACATCATTTTAATTCAATAATGATAGCTACACTTATTATTTTTACTTTCAAATCACAGTATAGCTTTTGTGTAGCTTTTGTTATATTGGCTATACTGCTTCTACTTTTCTTCTCTTGTACTGTTAACTTTTTTGACTTCTGAACCTTCTCTTCTCTCCTCCTCAGCTGTCGGGCCACCGTCTTCGTTCCGTGGCCACACTGTCCGTGTTTGCAATTTCTGCTGTTGTTCACGAGTACGCTTTCACCATGGGCTTTGGCTTCTTCTACCCTGTGATGTTCTGTCTGTTTGCAGTTATTGGAGGTAAGACAAGGAATCATCTGCTTTATAAAAGTCCTCTCCTTTCTGTCTTAGCACACATCATTTTTATCAAACAGAAGACTTTGATGTGAAGGCCTATATTTGGATCTAGGGTTGAAATAAAATTGTGAAGTTGATGCCTGTGCATTCACACTTACTATACAATCCATTAAAACAAATACAAATACAAGAAGTAAAATAAAATCTTTGGCAACCACCATGAATAAAAGTCAGAATAGAAGTAATGGTTGGCAAATGTCCAGCTAGAGCCTAAAGAAATAGATATCAATGTCAAACACCTCACAGATAAAGGGCCATCCAACTTATAACTCCTAATGAGTGTTAAAATTGTCCCAAAGAACAATGAAGCCAAATAACAAGATACTAGGAGACTTTCAAGCAATCATAGAGGAGATGGTCGCACATAAAAAGTGGAAGTCAATATTTATACATTCTAGTCAAATTTTTGGACTTTGGTGAACTATATGAATTTAGTCTTTTCTACATTCAGATCTAATTTAAGCTACTTTGTGTGCAGCATCTGTTAAACAGTACACATTGAACATTGTGCTTAGCTGTTGAGAATCATCTTTAATGTTTATATAGAGTATTAACAGGACATGTCCCAGAAATCATGCCTTGTGGTACACCTTTTGAAACTGGAACAGATTTAACATTCTCTTTACATAAATATGACTCTGAAACCATTTCTAAGCAATTCTAAGCAATCAAAACCAATACTATGAAGCCTTTTTAAAAGCAAGGAGTGCTGCACTGTATTGCTGTATCGAGGTCAATGAAAAACAAGAGCAGCTAGTTTCAGAAAGTAGGGATCCAGTTTATCCTTCAAAACCAATTTCCTTGGATCAGTGGTTTGTACAGCATTAGCAGCATCACAAGAGGAGAATGATTGTAAAGTGAAGGCAGGTTTTGGCATTACATGATCAGGACAGGAGATGATTTTGTATAAAGGTTATCAAATAAATAACCAGCAGGTAGAAAAATCTAAAAAAAAAACCCTCTACATTTAGAAAATCATTGGATGTGAAAAAAATAAGAGATAGGTCTATTGTAAATACTGTCCAGGATTTAACATCACTTTTGCTTCCATATGCTGCAGACAGCTTCAGACACAGTCAACACTAAAACCAAAATCAAATGCTTCAGATTTGGTCAATTTTATTTTTTTGTAAAAATGAAATCAATCAGAGTTTCATCAGAGAAGCACAAAGCAATCAAGGCAAAAGAACTGTAAAAATACCAAACAGGTCTTTGCAGTTACAAATATGTGTCCCAATTTTACCCATGCATTATTTTTTTTATAAACAAATCAAAAAACGTAATTATTAAAATGACTGTAGGACCTTGTCATTGCATCAAAGGCATTGTGGGTTTGGAATGTCAGAATTGTGTTCTCTTGAAATGGCAAAGAAAAATATCAGACTCAGAAAACTTTATTGATCCCAGAGAAAATTGCTTATGGTATGACTGCATAAACACAGAGCCAAAGACAAGAACGATATAAAATGCAAGTCAAAATAAAACTCTAGAAAAATTCTCTAAACAATGCTTAGATTTGATGTTGCATTTACTTGAACAGGTGTGTTCAACTTCACTCTGAACGACAAGCGCAAGAGTCCTGCGTGGAACGTCATCATGTGGACGTGTTTGTTCATTGGCCAAGGTGTGCAGGTGTGCTTGTACTGCTTGGAGTGGTATGCCCAGGTGCACTGTCCACGTACTGGGGTAAGAGTCACCACCTACTGTTCTGATCATGCTATATATGGGTTAGATGTCTACAGATGACACTAGCATGCTGCATGGACGCTGCTGTAAGTGAATTTGTGATGTGAGTTCTGACCAGGATTATGTTTGTAAGACCAGCTAAGCCCCAGATGTGAGTTCCATGACTGATCTGGCAGATGGTGTGAGAAGTACTTAAAGCTCAGAGGAAGTTCAGAAGCCCAAGAACCAGTGGGAGCAGAATGCTATAAATAGACTTAAAACCATTTTGGCCACTTGGTGGGGCTGGAGGAGCAAAATTAATGTGAAGTCTTAATGGAAGCATTACATCATACAAAACCCACGTTCAAGCTGCTGTACTCCATTACAAATGTAAAAATATGTTTTTGTTGCTTTTTTTACATACAGACTGGCTTCTGGGAGTTGGTGACGCCAAGATCATGGACATGTAGTTTATAAGCAATGACATCAAATGCCATATTGTGGAAGTACTGGGTGCTCTGCCTGCTGATGACCTACATAAAGTCACATATTTCATCATTAGAGGTGCTTCTCTCTTTTAAAAATCCTGTATATGAGCCTCACCATGCTGGATGCATAATGCGGCTTAACGGTGCGGCCCAAATAAAGACTGAACAACAGGCCCAGAGATTCATGAATAGTATGAGCTCACGTTTATTAAGACCGAAAGCAGCATCAGTTGTATGTTTAATCAATATTTTGGGACTTTTTTTCTATTTTGCCTCCATATGTAGTATTATGTAGTATTTCTTTTACTAATTTCAGTTGTGAGTGGTTGTGTTGCTGGATTGTTGTAAATATGTGTCAATAAATGCAGAAAGAAGGAAAATATGGTGATAATGGCCTGTTCAGTTTGTTTTATTAACAGAAGAATGATTAATGATTGCTTGTCATCAGATCACCTATGCCTGAAGTGGCCTTCTGCTCCATTTATCCCGTAAACAGAGCAAACACACCGTTCACTGATATCTACTATATTAGGATTACATCTAATGGGTGTATGAGCTATTATCACATTTCTGCATGATGGGTGCTTCTAGACACTATCCAGTTCCTCTAATAGCACCAGTGTCTTCACTCCTAAACAAACAAGACTCTTCAAATGGGAGTTTCTGCATATTTAAAATTTCACCGTAATTAAATCATTACAATGTAAACATGTTTTGATGTAATTTTTACAACAGTGGTTGTAGAAAGCAGACATCCACAGTGTTTGTGAGTTTGTTAGTTTAAATGTGTAAATCCTCCAAAAGGTCACAGAAAAGCATTATATGAAATGATATCAGTGGCTATGAAAATGTTGCCTGATGCTGAAAAACACACAGATAATTGCAAAGGAAAATAGCACATAAACAAATATATATTTTTATATATAGTTTTGATTTAACACTATTTTAACTTTATCGGTATTACAAACGAAAACATAAGAGAATAAATAATACTAATGTAAATAATACGTGCCTGTATTTGTGTCATTACCCTTGGTTACTATCATCACCACTGTAGAGAAATCAAAATCCATCATGTAGGAGTACATTACCAACTACATTTAGCATCGGAACAACTTTGTTTACATTGCAGTGATTGTACAATGAGAAATTTTGGAGAATTGCCTTCCAACTCCTAACCTGGCCTACAGGGTGTATATGACCTGGATGCGTCTGTAGGTTCACTTACGTGTCTAACAGGTGGGGCACAGGGCAGCTGAGCTGATCTGGAACTATAGGTGCTTTATTAGGTAGCCACATGATGTGCAGTGCTTTGGAGTTACCAAGTGGACCTCTCCTGTGACCCAGCAGAAGAAATAAGTCTTTAGTATTTACAGTTGAAATCATAATTAGGCTCTTAGGAATAACATATTGTTGAATGTTAGGGAACACGCCTCCAGAACAGTATTCACTGTACTCCACCAGTATCCTTAGCTTTAGCCCTGACCCTGTCATAATTAGACCAGTGTAGGTGTGTATGAAAACCACTGTATGGATTTTATTTCTGTTATTATCAAATCATTTACCATGCAAACAATCCAAGTTTTATAGGGGCTCCAGATTGTGGAAATGCTATCAGAATCACAGCGCAGCTGGCTGCTGTTCAGTGCTACCATACTGTTTTGTTATATGCAGCATAGCATTTTTATGAATTACGTAACAGGGAGGGCGAGGGGTTTTGGAAAAGCTGCTTTAACAATCTGCTTTACAATGTTAGCACAAAGTGGTGGAAGTGTTGGTAGGTGAATATTCTTAACAGCAGGGTGATTCTAATTTATTTCAACCTCTAATAAATCTCCTGCATATTTAAATCCAGTGTTTACTATAAACACAGTGGGATGAGTACCTGGATGTGGCCATAATATGGGTCAGGCAAAGGTGAAGGGGGATGGGCTGGACTAAACAGCAGGCTGTGGATAAAACCAAGTTTTGGCCTCATGGGTGTCACGCACCGCATCGGCAGTGACTGCCAGATGTAACCCATAATCTTCTATAAGTGAAGTCAACATATGACCAGATCATTTCACTAATTTAACTTTAATACCTCCAGCAAACTACAAACCATATGATTTACTATGGGCTTTTGTGGACTAGGCTTGACTTTGGCCAAATATCTCTCCCTTGACCTGCTGGAAAAAAATATATGCATCTCTCATCGGTGGAAATTTGCTTAGCAGTCCATTTACTCATACCCGCTTGGTGAAAATGCTCTGTTCTCTGCAGAAAGCAGTAATAATCTTTTACAGTCTTTCCATTTTTTAGGTTTAGGGCCAGTCGTAACTGGCTGTCCAGCATCCTCCTGTCACAGTTAAGAACATCCTGCATCATTTGATCAACACAAACCAGCCTGTTATTTCTCACGACTCGTTTCAATGTGATATGCTTTTGGAATTGACAAAAAGGGCACTCTCAAAAGTGTGGAAGATTTTATCTTCAGTCAAGTGGTAGAGTATTGTGTGAAATTGTTCTCCTGACCAAAGCTCAGTGAAGAAGTCTGAAGCTACTCGTTTGAGCTTCTACATCAATGATGTGCTTAATTCGCTCGTTTTAGTCTGGAGCAGCCTCTCTCTTTCCTCCTTCATATCTTCTACACAGTATTCCACAACACCCATCAAAACTACTGGGTCAAGTGGCATCAAAGTAACATTCTCTGGTTTGTGGAGGATGGTGGATCCTCTGTGAAACTTTGACTCCATCTTCTCCTGAAGAGCCTCCAAAGTCTCCTTGACAGAGACAATTCTAGAAGACCTTTTCCAGGGACAGGAAGGAATATGGCAAGACCTGGACAAGCACAGGAGCCGCAGACTGAACTCTTTGCACTATCAAGAAAACTCATTAAGCTTTTCAGCATTTCCAAGATTTTACCAGTAAACTTTTCCAGAACATCACTGATCATCTCATTGAAACAGTTTTCTTGATATTGTACCTATATTCTAAAGTTTACATACATTACATTCAAATTCTTAAAACTTTCAATTTTTTTTATCTGTATATTGGGGGGGAACATGAGCCTAAGAATTCCATTACGTTAATGATGCTACATTGTTATCTGTATTTGACAATAAAACTTGAAACTTGATCTTTGCAGAGTGCAGTACAGCTTTTGTGTTTGATTGGAATCTGGTTTCTCACTTCCCTCATTTAAAACCATGAACTAGTGCTTGTACTCAGGCTGTGCCTGGAAATGTCTATGATGTGCAATATTAACTTCTGGAAGTCCTGTAAGAGATCAGAGCCCTTCCCCTCCACATGTTGTGCACAATTCGCCACATTAACTGGTGCTTCAAAGTGGGCAAGTTCATCAGGAACTTTATCCTCCAAAAATTCTCTTGTTTGTGAGGGGATTTCCTGCAGTGTTGGGCTTTGTTTGAGCTGATTTGGTAGAAAGTGT
The DNA here is from genome assembly GCA_037577145.1 of Brachypetersius gabonensis. Taxonomy (NCBI): domain Eukaryota; kingdom Metazoa; phylum Chordata; class Actinopteri; order Characiformes; family Alestidae; genus Brachypetersius; species Brachypetersius gabonensis. The sequence goes on from JBBJLR010000111.1 coordinate 20,048,471, forward strand.
TGCAGTTAGCTTAGGTTCATCTCCCGCCGTTAAATAATGAACAACTACAGCTTGTGTGAAAAGTGACATAAAAGCTTTCTGCACAATTAAGACTTGCATTTGCTGAATTTGAAGCTAAAGTGCATCATTCTGCTCTTTCATCCTGCTCAGATCCTCCTCTAGGCTGGAGATCTTCATCTTCCCATTTGAACTTTCATCTTTGCTATCTCCAACCTGCAATATTTTCCCTTGATCTCCTCCAATTGGCCCTGAAGAAACTTTGTCTTCTCTGTGCTGTCGTGAAAGGATCACTTCAGGTTCTGCAGGTCAAATTTAATGAATCCGCAGGCCATGCTCATTTAACTGTTATAGAACAAACTCATAGCAATGTTATCCAATATAACAGTTCTGCTGAGTTCCTGCTGTCTGCCAGAAATTGGTCCACTGAGGGGGCTGCAGTCCCTGAATGCGTTTGATCATCCATGCATCTACTTTATTCTCCCTCCACCATCGCCAGATCCAAGTCTTTTGAGCTGAAAATAAACACCGCTGATATTTTAACAGTATTTTTTTCACCCTTACAGCTGAAAGAAAAGATAAATTATTCAAGAAGAACCTCTCAGTGCTGATGTATCTTTATCTCAGGGATTAAGGATTATTATTGATGATAAACTGTAAATCTGCCCTGTATTTTAAGTCCCTCTAAATAAAAGCACATACTGAAAAATGTAATGTAAATGTAATGTAAATGTACTAACACTATATCCATCTAATTCAGTCTATAGTTTAAACAAAGAAGCGAATAAGCTGGCCTGGTTTTTTCAGTGATACTGTCAGCCATTTCAAAAACTAAGCCTGAAATGGATGAGACTTGAGTACTTTTGTGCAAAGGAACTGCATAAAGTGACAGTAAGTCAGTATTTACAGCTTTTACAGTCTCCCTTTTTGTTTTCTAAGCCTTGATACCAAACAGATTTCCATAAATTATCTGCAGCCTATTGATGCCACAATGCTTGTCCAACTTTTTCTTCATGTCCCCAGCCCACTCTGTTCAGGCAATTTCCTTAAAGTTCCCTCTCTATTAATCATAGTCTTCTAGTGAAGATTTTAGGGCTTTAATGATAATTAATAACATTTCCTCAATGAAATCCAACTTGTACTCCATAAACCTCATGCAGCACCCTTGTAAGGAATTACAGACCTAAATTCACTGCATGTGGTAAACAAATCTGATATGTTTTGCCCTACATACATATTTCCTGCAAATGTCACTGGACCTCGAAATTATAAGGTTGCTTAGCAGCTAAAGTACTGTATGAATGAATACAAGAACTGACACTTGTGAGCACTGAAACTGCATGAAAGTAAATCTACACATGGGTGGGCAACTCAGGTTATATATAGTTTGGCGATTCCACTGCTCAAGCAAACCTCGTTTTACTCATCTTTTAATTTTCAGATTGCTAATTAACCATAGGCTACTAACCTCCATATCTGGCAAATGTTGCTGGTTCATGTTTCAAAACATTCACAGATTTTTAACAGGGAGAACATAAATGCCACCCTCTCAAAAAAACAAACATGACTTGTTCCTAATATGGCTTGATGCCATCTACAAAATGACGACACACGAGTCTTCAGAAGTCTATTGAGTGTGTGTTTGCTCACAGTGAGTCAGTCAGCCTATGGAAAAACCATCACGTTGCCTATTTCCAATGCAAACATGCCCTCTGGGGTGCTGGCGAGTCACTCCAGCAGAGAATGGAGATCTGCCTCTCTCCGCGGCCGCAGTTAGAAAGGTCTTAATGGTGTCCAGCTGTTCCCTGCACCGCCATTGCTCGTCTAGATCTGGTACTAATGGGGAAATCCTCATCTCACCCACCTGGCAGTAAGAACGTCGGCTCCGGCCACTTCACTTCTACTGCAGGAGCATCGGCCTAACTGATTAGCCCACTTCTTACAGACGCTGAAACACATTAGCCACTACAAATCCAGCGAATAATCCGATCAGAATAATAATCAGTACAAGAGCAGTAATTTCATGAAACATCAAAGTCAGACTGGCTGAACATCTATGTGATTGTGATACAGAAAAGGGGGGAAATGTATGAGTGACAGTTCTTTGAAGAGCCGAGATTGGATTACTATCTTTCAAATACAAAGGCATTCATTTAAAACAGCCTCACAATGGCGTTCTGTATCAGAAACATCTAGCTACAGCTCTGACAATCTTTTCAAAATATTGCTCATATTTCTTCATTTTATGCTACAGACTAGCTGTAATCTGTTAAGGCACAAACTAGTACCTCATCAACAAGATCATTTTACAGTGATTCGGTCGATGAGCTACTAACAGTGTTTTCAAACTTCGATCACAAGTGTATATCCATTACTTAAAACTGTCAATCACTGGCATAAGTACAGCATTTCTTAAATAATTGATTAAATGATCCTTCGAGCCGGTTATTGTCTTGTTTTTATTGATTTTTTCATTATCCTGAAGCACCATTACACAGTACAAGCCGACACTGAAAAAAAAAATCACAGTTTGCTGTTATTATTTGCAAAATGCAGTGAATCGTGGGCAACTCCTGAACATAGAAAACAACAGCACAGAGATTTGAAAACATGAACACTGGCAGCCAAATAATTATTATACTTCACATAAAAACAAAGGAAACAACAGAACAGTGCCGTGTAAATCAGTCTGTGTAACTCAACTGACACCTGATCCCAAAGCGTTTTCACAAATTAGCTTAAAGACTGACTTGAGTCTGTCCAAGAACAGAACCACAGAGTAACTGTCACAATCAGAAACAAAACTGCCACTGAACTGCACGGGGCAGCTGTATGCAGTCAGCAGAGTAACTGGTAAATTCAGGGGAAGTGGAGCGTTTCTGAAATGTAAACATTAGGATTAGGAGCCAGAGAATACTGCGTTACTCTCACTGACTTGGCCATTCCACTCTCTGTCACATGGCTCTGCTGCGTAAGAGGATAAATCCGCTTTCATGAGCGCAGCGCTGTAAATAAGTGCTTCAGCAAATGCGTTTTTTTTTCCCTCCTAACATATCAAGCACATTAATCATCAGGGAAGAGGCTGTTAGTCTAAAAATCGCAGTCTAGCACAGCAATCAAATAAATTATGCTGTGTCTCCAAAAAAGGGACTGAGCCATCATCCCCTTCTTTTTTCTCTTTGTCCTTTTAAAGCCACAACACTGTGGCTAAACCCACATGGCAGGTCCAGGTGTAAAACAAAGCAAAAACAATAAGTCAAAGGAGACACTCAAGTTCGTAACGATTAGCCTTATTCATTTAGGCTACACAATATTCAGAGGATAAGTCTCTGTCTAAAACAGACCCATTTCACAGTAACAAATCAACAGCAGCGGAATACGGGCAAGCCATTAAGCCAATAAAACACACACATATACTATGAAAAAGACATTTCAAAGGGTTTTAGCTAAAAAAAACCAAAACAAAACTTTAACGACCAAAAAGTTTTTAAGGAACGCTTTGGTCCTTGTCCCACTTTGGTCCGGCAGGCTTGGCTGAAAAGCTTGGCATCTTAAATGCTGGTCTGATTTGGCTTGGCTGTTGCGGAGAGCAACAGCGTTTCAAGAGACCCTGCATTTCAAGCTCTGTCTGCCAACAACTTGAGTGATGTTTACATACCAGCAGTCCTTCATCACGGTGTGAGGGGAGCAAACATCAACTTTTCAGCACCAGAATGTTCTGTGTCCCTTATAATAAAGTGGTTTACTTTCATTCTGGTGGTCAAGCTAATTTTACTGATTATTTTACATTGCTGGCCCTCCCTCTCTATACCTCTACACTGTACTGCTATAGTAGTTTGGATCTATTCTTCAGCATATCTAAAGAACAGGGCCGCCACACATATAGTATTTAGTCTATTCCACCCACTGGAAAGTAGTTTCTACTATCAGGGGGTGGCATGATTATTGGTTAGATTTTACAAACAGTGTGTGGGCTGCAAGTGAATAAGTACCTAGAAAGGCTTGTCTTTAACTTCACAGAAATCAGTGCAACAATCAGTTTGGACAGTTGCATAAACAGCTTAAAAAACTATGGTGACACATTATGCCATGCTGTATAGGAATATATCTCTATAAAAAAATTCTCATACATAAAGAATGATTCAAGATATCAGAACACATTAAGAAAAAACACAGGAAAACATTTTTCAAAGTGGTTCATCCTCAGGAAAAAAACAAAACAAAACTGCAATGTGCTGACTTAGATTTGGCCCCATGTACATTCGGCAACAGCTTGACATTTGTAACCAAACATGGCCAGGCCATCTATGGCTGAGAGACAAAGAGTGTTGGTTTACTCTTAGGAAGGTACTAAACATACCTACCACCAACGTCACCTCCTGTGCCCACTCAAATTGCTTGTGCACACTTTGTGCAAGTTAATATCTAATCCAACAGTCAAGAGTGGTGATGGTATGAGTGAAAAAGTGTGACAGAGCTGTGAACAAGAATTATGGTGCTGGAGTGGTTCTCTTTTTCTCTTCTGTTTATACCATCACTCAGGCTTGGTACCAGAAATCAGTAAACCTCACCCTTCCATCAGAGCACAGACAGTTTCATTTGTGTCAGTCCATAAAATTCCTTAATTGGCTTCTAAGTACTTTCTATAACAGTTCACCTTCCTATTTCCTTATTTGGGAGCGCTGCCTGGCAAGTCGATTCATGAAGCAGCACGTTACCGTGGCAATGATGAGCACACCCACAAACAGGGCAGAGGACACACCAACCACCAGTGGAATAAGAAGAAGGTCAGCAACTGGACAAAAGAGAGAAAATAAATATAAACGCCAGCAGTTTATAGTTCTTACAGGTCATATTTTCTCTATTTCCATTCTCACTTAAGGAGCCCACAAGGTTCAGTCCTTGGACCTCTGCTGTTTACTGTTTCTTCACTTACCCTTGGTTATACCATGTGTCACTTTCAAGTACATTTACAGCATTAGGTAGACAACAGGATTACACATTTTAAAAAACCACCCCACCCCACAGTTAATTTGGTAATTTTCCAAATACATCTGATTCAACCCATCTGTTAACTGCTAGGCTTAGTGGGTGTGTAAGGGAAGTACCAAACAATGCTGATAACTGGCTCCCAGGACTGCAATTGTGCGCCCCTGCTTTTGACAGTTACAAATTTGCTTATGAAAATAAAATATTTGGTGAAATATTTGGTTACATCCTAAAGAGTGAAAACATTGATGTCATTCTTATTGACTCTAAATCAAATCAACAATAACAACATCAGTAAATAGGAGAAACTGTTTAAACTAGGAAACACACAGCACTCTTTTAAGAGCATTTTATGGTGGCAGGGACTAGAAAGAGGAAAAACAAATCAATATATATTTCATTATGCCCCTTCAAGTGTAACAATTCATCCTTAGTTTCTAAAGGACCTCATTTCCCACAAGCTCCACAGTTCTAAAAAGATAGTTTTCAAATAAACCTTTGACACTTATTACTGTCCCTACATATGTAAGAGGAAATGATACCCAGTTAAATATATATACTTCTGACAAAGAAAGAGGAAGCAGGAAGAAAGAAAATTAGAGATGCAAATTAAGGCCACATTACTTTTTCCCTTTTGAGACTTGAACCATGACAGTATTTCTTGACACTTACCTCGTGCATATAGGTACACGCGTACCATGGAGGAGTTTGTCCTGGCCCCTGTTCTGTACCAGCCTCCATGAGGGTCCTGTGCCCACACCTCTGCCAGGCATTGGTAATATCCTTGGTCCTCCTCCCGTGCTGAGAAGATCCGCAGCCGGTACGTGCTGACAGAGATTCGGTCAACACTCAAATCGCTTCCATTACTGTAGATACGAGCTATTCCATCATAGGTCAGAGTGGCAAGGACACTGCCTTTGGTGTCCTGGGAAGATGTGTCCCCTTTACTTTCAGGCTCCTCTTTCTTTTGCAGCCACTGTACTTCCACCTGAGTTGGGCCAGTGGTCACCACAGAGACATTGCAGAGCAGGGTAACAGTGCTTCCACGCTTCAGGAGTGGTCGTCGTGGCAACTCTACAACTGAAGTTACACTGACCTCTGAAAAGAAAAAAAAAGACAGCTGAGTGTAATATGAAACCAATTTACAGAAAGTTCAGGTTGTTAATTTCCCAAATTACACTAAGATTGCAACTAATCATTCATTCTATGATATAATCAATGAATCAAACTGATATGTTTTCTGTAGTTTCTCTCTTCTTGCCCTCCAATCATTAAACACATTTTTCTGTGTAACAAGTGATTTTGCTGTGTACTGCAATCATGTACTGCAATCTGGAGTAATGACATCATGACTTTTCTTCCCGTAACTGACATCACTGACAACTAACCCGGAGTATTTACTCATATATAAACAGAACAAGTATAAACAGAACAAGACCTCATAACAAGTCAGTATATATAAGCCCACCCACTCACCTTTACTCCTGAGGTTGACCGTTACTCCTTCAGATCTCTGTGTGATGGTGGCAGGGCTGGACGGGCCTGGACTGGGGTGCCCGGCATATACACTAACAGCACAGCGGTAGATTCCAGCATCGGCAGGGTGAGCAGAAAAGCGCCGCAGGGAGAACTTCCCTTCAGCCTCCTTCTCCATGCTGCCCCCTCCTCCCCGGCTGGTGTCATCCCCCCAACTCACCACACCGTCGGGCCCCATTCGGGCCACCTCTACCTCCACTCCCCCCGATGGGCCGCGCCGCATCCACTGGACCAACAGAGCTGAGCGGTTCCACCAGCCCACACCAGACACCTGACATGTGAGGCTGAGAGGAGAGCCGAGCTGTAGGGAAACCTCACCGACAGGTGAAGAGCTGATGGACAGACTGTCCGCTAGGAGAAACAGCAGTTTTTACTCAGTTATTGTACTGCATTACAAATGTGCAACTGAACAACTGAATAGTTCTCAATCCTGCTCACTTCAGCTCAGCAAGGACTTAGCTGAATTACCTGATTCGGTTGAGCCCATCAGCCTTCCAGGATCAGAAGGAAGGCACAGTTTGGCAATTGCCCTACTCAAAAACACTCATTAAAAAAGCAGAGTATCTCAAGTGTGTTTGAGCAGAGATATCACTAAACTGCACTAGACACTCGCCCACTTTTTCTTGTTCCTAGTAACATGGCAACATGGATATCACGCTGGGTGTTTTTTTTTTCAGTTTTCTAATTTTGATTTATAGAACTGGATAAGAATTAAAGTAGGGTGTTTTAATCTGTAATTTTTTACCTACCCTTTCTAATCTTGAAATAACCCTTTTTTGGTGTGACTGAGTGTACCATTAAAACAGAAGTCTGCTTATCAATATACCACAGCTAGTAAAATAAAAGAAGTGTCTTCATTAAGCAGTATGTAATTTTTAAAACATGACCTAAGGTAGTTCTGTTGGGTGTTTTTCACTGCCTGCTTTTATAACCTAAGCTTTTTTTGAAATTAGCTTTTTTTAAAAGCTCAACCAGTCTGATCCCTGATGTCATCCACACCAAACAACTAGACCTGTTCATATTTATGGTGCTCTATGGAAAGGCCTTGAATTATTCTAATCAACGACAAACAGACCAAGACAGCAGAAAATCGAACCTAGTGGCAGAACCGAGAGGTTTCCTAGCTCCATGGTCCTCTGAGCGATACGTTCCCATTGGCCAGACGGGTCCAAAATCCATTGTGCTGCTTCGCAGAAATATGAGCCGGAATCCTCTGGGGCCAACACACTCATCTTCAGCACATACAGGTCCCTCCCTCCATCTCCACTCCTCTTCTCCAGCGTGATCTCTCCATCTTTGTATCTCTTGTCATAAGAGCCACCTCGGCCAGGGGTCGCACGCAGCTCACGGTCGATGGAGATGATCTCCCTCAGGTTGTGGCCCAGAGATCCAGGATCAGTGCTGCCTCGCACCCCAAATGTGACGGACAGGTGAGTGTGCTGGGGTGACTGGACAGATGCAGCGCATGTTAGCTGAAGCTCTGTCCCCTCTGTCACAGGCTGGCCACTCAAAATCCGGGAGTGTGTTATCAGCAACGTGTCTTGCATCACTACAAGAAATCATGAAGAGGATAGGGAAAAGACAGAACAAACACAAACACAGGCAGTAAAACCAGCTACATTTCACTATGATTACGAGCAAAAATGTACTCATTCATCAACTTTGAAGTAGAATCCAACTAAATACATTTTCTGGCTAATTTCAAACAATTACAGTTGCATTTTTTCCAGAATCAAGATTCTTTCTCATATACAAAGTTACACAAGTCAAGCGTCAAGTAGTGAAATTTGCCCCCGAAATATCTGAGAGACATAGTTATAATAAATCTAAGAGAAAATTAAAGACTCACTTGGCAATAACTAGTTTACTACAGGTGAACAGGGTTATTTTTTAAAACAATGGATATCAGCTTGATTTTTTGCTGGTGACATTTAACAAATATTTTGTTGTATCCAAGGTTTTCTAAAACGTTAAATAATTTATATACAAGTGAGATATCTATTTACATTTGTATATATACATGCTTACATGAATATGATCAAAAACCTAGAAGGTGAATGAATTCAAATATTTATTTCGTCGTGAAAAAAAACACTCCAGGGAAAGGATTTTACAGAACAGACTATAGAGGTTCACTGTTCCTATGTGTGGAACTATGTTCCAACTCCTATGTTGGAACTGTTCCACTGTTCCAACTCAATTGATCCCACAGAAAATTATTATATTTATTTTATAAACACTGCTGTTTTTGTTTTTTCCAGGTCACTTTCAGTACAATCTAGCATAGCAGTCTTTCTGTGAACAAATAGAATGCTGGTATTCTAGAAGCTGAGATTTTTGGAGATTTGACCCTGAATACTGTGTGAATCAGCCATGCAAGCATGCAATGCAAAGACCTACCCAATATTAATGAACAGCGGAATTGGAATGGGATAGCTTTCATTCTTACATGAATGTGATAGCTTTCATTTACCAACTTCCAGCTTCAACAAAAACATTCTTCACTCTGAACATAACTTAGCAGCCTTGCCCTGACTTCTTCAGGCAAATTCACAATCAGATGTACTTTCCAAATAGTTCAGCTATACTTCTACTGTCTGCAGGTTTTGTAATTTGCTTTGGACAAGGGTGTATGTTACACGACTGAATGTAAATATAAAGTGATTATTATGATGTACCTTTCACGTCCACAGAAGCGCTGTAGTTGCCTTGATATTTCGAGTCAGTGCTTGGTGTGTAACACTCGTAGCGCCCCTGATCTTCCGGACGGAGCCTCTGAATTATCAGTCTGGCTTTGTCGCCAGAGTCCCTCTCAACTCGAACCTCACCCGAGCGCACTCGACTCTGGAATGGGGCATAGGGGAACCCCTGGTCTCTAGTGGACACCACCCCAATCTGCATTCCGCCTGCTCCCTCTCTGTACAGAAACCACTCAAAGTCCTGCGTCCGTGGACCCTCATAGCCAGAAACGGCACACGGCAGGGAGAGGGGGAACCCTGCTACACGGTACAATGGACCAGGGGGTAGAGTCACCTCACGGCAAGAACCAAACTGGAATGCTGTGTGTGAGAGAGAGGAGAGGGAGAGAGAGAGAGAGAGAGAGAGAGAGAGAGAGAGAGAGAGAGAGAGAGAGAGAGAGAGAGA
>JBBJLR010000111.1:20090186-20109476 GCA_037577145.1 Brachypetersius gabonensis
ATTACAGTCTGAACTTGAAGCCAGCAACACTGTCTCTCGCTTCAATTATTCACATTTTCCCTTACAGGGGCGTAACACATGCATGTTAATATTACTTCGACCCGTTCATTAATGGCAGTGGCAATCTTTCAGCACTTGGCCACACTGCAAAAATGATTCAGGAATGATTTGAGTAACACTTACATTTAAGGCATTTAGCAGCTTTCATTCTCTAACTACAGGGGACAGGCTCCCTAGAGCAACTTGGGGTTAAGGGTCTTGCTCAGGGGCCCCAAGGTGGTGCTGAAGGTAGGATTCAAACCCATGCCCTCTTGATCTGGAGGCAAGTATCCTACCCACTGAGCTACCTCCACCCTCCAGAGCTCAATGTGTTTACATGTCCCCCAAATGTACACAGTCATAGGTGCCTTTCATAAAGTGTTATGAAAATAATTTTTAATGCTTATAGTCTTGGGATAGGAGCAGGGGGTGTTGTTCGAAAGGAGATTTGTTTCCCCCCAGTATATACCCTGTGACTGTGGCCTTTTCAAGGATTTGGTGCTACCATCATGGTGTCAGGTCACTTTCAGAGATTTTGGCAGTGGGTTTTAATGTTGTGGCCTATCAGTCTATGTTTATATGTTCATATATGTCTGTTAAAGTAACACGATTTCTTAAGAGCATTTTCGTTCTCCCGTAATTACCATTTTTTAGATATGATGGTCTTTTATGAAAAAAAAATGAAATGGAGCAAATTGTCTTCAATTATTTCTTCCAGTTTATCCTAAAAATAAAGTAATTCGTGTGGTTTCCTTAGAAGAACCACTTAGGTTTTCCAGTAGCTGGTTCTAAAGAGAACCTCTGCATAGTGTAAAGTTCTAGAAGAAAACAGTAAATTGTTTAATTGTTAACTGTTGTGTTGTGCTATTTTAAATGTTTTAAAGGTTCTTCACCCCTGACAAATCATTTAAAAAAATATTTTTAGAGAAAAAGTGTGGTATCGCTCAAAGAACCTTTTGTGGTACCCTTTTTTTTTTTTTTTAGAGTCTACATATTTGAATCTAATTTTACAAAAATATATCAAAGGAACCCACCCCTCTCATACTTTTCTTTTTTTCTCCTCCAGTCCTCTTTTCCGCTCTCTGCTCCATCTTTCTCTCTGTCTCATGTGGGACTGATTGAGCCTGTGGATTCAGCCTCATCAAAGAAGGCTGTGGCTGAGTGGAGGCAACCCACTGCAGCACCCCCCCACTCCCCAATGAGGCTGCATGTACACACACACACGCAAGCAAAACGCCAGCAACACTTTTAGTAGTATGCATTCCATTGGATTGTCCTGTCACCCATCTGTCCTAATTTACATCATCCTCTCTCCCCCTTACTCCCAGATTCTTTCTCTCCTTGCCTCTCCTCTCTTGTCATGGAAGTGTCTCTGAGCACCCGCAAAACCACAGCTTTCTTCAGAGTCTCTCCCAAACCCACCCGACTGCCATCTGCTTCGCCTCCCCATCCCCACACTTGGTGTGTTTGTGTGTGTGTGTGTGTGTGTGTGTGGTTTATTCTTGCACGTTAACATATGCATTAGAGCTAAAATTTCATGTAGCATTAATAAAGATATATACAGATGTGTGTTTGAAAATTTAAAAGTGAGTGTGTACAAACTAGATTTGTGAAGAGATTGAATGAACTCAGATTACAGATTACAATATTCATTCGTTGATTTTCTGTAACAGTTTAATCCTTACTAGGGTACCCGGAGCCTTTACCAGGTTCTGCGGGTGCGAGGCAAAAACACTATGATCACAGACAGACAAAGCAGATAACTTGTTACAGCCATGCATGTCAAGATCTGAGATATATTAGATTGTAAACGAACAGGCGATTCATAGACCTGCATAGACCTCAATCATTAGTTTCATATGAAAGCTGTAGACAAAAGAATTCTGGAGACAAAGGACCTCTTTGTCTGCCCCCTTTCAAAATAAAAAGGTTATGGGGTGCAGCATTTAACTGCCGAATCTGATCCACAGGAGATATGTGTGAAATTATCGACACCTGACATGTACGAGTAGAAAACATAATCTTTCCGCTGCATTGTGAGTTTAGAGGCCCAACAGATGGTGCTGTTGAATTCTTAAAAGTATTAGAATGTCCCTAGCAAGCTGAGAGTGGATAACTATTATCAGAAGATTCTCTGACATATGTCTGTATATGCGTCATAAAATGAATTAAGTGTAAATCTTGGAAAGTGTAAAATTTGAGAATAAAAGTGTTCCATAGAAAATGTCACATTTTTACCATTGTCTGTCTATACTCCATAAGCTCTTACTTACGTACTTTACCACTTTGCATACTATAGTAAAGTGATGTAACCCAAATGTTGGTGTTAATGAAAGACACCCTAGCCTAAGTCACTTATCGATCCTAACACAGCTGAACAATCATAAAAACACAGCTAAGCCACAGAAAAAGGAAAAGGAAATCTCCCTCACTCATACGCCGCATTAATGCGTATTCCTCCACCATGCGCAACCAAACTAGTTTGCCCACGTAGTCCGTAAGTACGAGGCTAACGGTGAAAGCTGAGTGGGAGAGGTTATAAACTCAAAACGTCGTATGTCAAGACCGTTGTAACTCGAGGACCCCTTGTATTTAGTATTGTCAGTGCCGTTGAAATTGAAAATGAGAAAACATATTCCTGTTACATGATATTTCTCTTTATTACAATATTTACAACATGGTAAAATACAAAACATGTCACGGTTAACGAAAACAATGTCTTTACAGTTCATAATACATTTATTGTGCAGACAAAACAGCCTCCGAAAAGTGCCACAGATTCTCGAGTCACACTCGAAGACACACTACCAATGATTTGGTAGCTCCCTCAACCTGCTCAGCACACAGCTCACTCATCACAGCCATCCTGTAGCTCATGCAAGTGTGATCTGTATTTGTTGTGCAGGATCCACCACACACCCTTTTTCTTGGTAATGGTTCAGAAGTTTTCTCCACAGAAAGCTGCACCGCAGCAAGTCCTCATTGCCTATGAAAATATATACTTGTTAATATTGTTCTCATTCTATTTATCACTATACTAGACAAGTCAGCCAAAATGTTCTACAAAAAGTGTGCACTTGCTTTACTGGTGACCTACTTTGCCTTCAGACAGATGTTCCTTATTTCTTATTCCTTAGTAAAACCTTTAAACACCTCTCACATCTCAAAATGCAGCCAAACATGCTGTAGATGTCTGTTTACCTTCTACCTCACATTTTTGCATGTCTTCTTCTCACGTTTGACCACAAACAGGACTGGTGACTCAAGAAAAGTATTTCCTTTTAGTTAGACTTGCTTAGAATGGAGCTTGACAAGTTGGTCTTTGGGTAAAATGTGTAAGGACTGTAGTTTAATTTTAAATCCACCAAGTAGATTGATTTAAAAGTTTTCAGTAGCATGTCTTTAGCAATACCTTTAAAAAGACAAAAATAACACTAAACATGTAACTAAGGAGCCTGTCAGATTGTTGATTCATGAGTGAGTAAGTTGCTTTTTAAATATATTAAAGACAAGGCCAAGAATGTGCTTCCTCTTCTATATATTCAATAGCTTGTATTTTACTAGCCTGTTTATTTGTAGCCTTATATTTTGTTGTTTTCAGGATGTAGGTTTCAAAACAAGTGCTAGTGTTAATAATATGATCTACAAAAGATATTTGTATTCATGCTTCAGTTTTTAAATGTCTTTTAATTTACATTTACGACATTTAGTAGACGCTTTCCAAAGGTCTTGCTCATAACACTTACCAATAATGCACAGTCCCTCTTGGGCTCTGGTGATGCCCACATTGACCTGATGTGGATCCATGACAAATCCCAGTTTTTTTATAAGCCAGGCTTTAGTTGGATATGTCTCAATATCCGAAATAGGACAAGAGCGTACAGTTGACACAATGACATATCGCCATTCACTCCCTGTAGTTAAAAAAAATCCTCAGGCACAGTTTTCTTTCTTGCAAAATTACACAATGGAGGTAACTACACAGTTCATGATGACTACAGAATAATGATTAAGTTTCCTTTATTTTAGTATCAGTAAAGCTAGTGCCTAAAGCTTGTTGTTTGCTCTCTTTAATTTTCAAAATGACGAACACAAGAACGCAAGCTTAGGATAGACTGGTTCTTTAGGATAGACTGGTTCTTTAGGATAGACTGGTTCTTAGGATAGACTGGTTCTGGCTCATGCCTACAGGCTAAATTCCAGTCAATAGAAGTAATACTCAGTTGACTATTCATACTTAATTGGTCATTGAATTGAACAACTTAACTTCTACCCATTAATTTAAGCTTTCGAATAAATTCGGTCTCAAACCAAAAAATCTTGTTCATCAAATGAAAAGTAGAATTTGCCTTAAAAAAAGAAAATTTTTTACAAACCTTGACTCTTCATGATGGTGTTCACTGTGATTCTTTCTGTGTTGTATTTACACAAGATCTCATTGATCTTTGCCACTTGAGCATTGTATGGTGTCAGGACAGCAATTTCCTTTGCTTTTATTCCAGCCTTTATTAGCTGTCTGGCAGTTCGCACCTGAAGTAAAAACATTCTTACATTTAGTGCTTTACAACAGTAGACTTTTATGAGAGAGCTAAAAGTGTCCAAGCACACAACTGAATGTTTTAAATGTTTTAAAATTCCAGAAAATTAGTGCAAAATCATTAGAACAGCACAATTGGCAGTTTGTTTTCTCACCACCGCCTCTGCCTCTTCAATGTTCGCTTTTGAGTTTTCATTCCCCTGTTCAGTGGAGACCACCAGACTCAACTCCTTGCCCTCGACGTGCCCAAAGATGATGGGAGTTTGAGATTGAAAAATTGTCTGGAAAACACTGGGCTTATATGGTATTCCAGTCTTCAGTTTTCCTTCATAAAATTCTTGAGAGGGAAATGCACAGATTTCTTCTTGCTGTAAAGAATATGCTTTGTAAAGTTATTTTGTAAAATCTCAAACTCCTGCAATCAAAGTACAAGATATACAGACTGGTGATAAATTGATGGGCCACAGTGAGTTTCAATTAAGAGCTTCAGTGCAGCTTCAGTGGATCTAAAAAAGTAGCTTTTCTGAACAAATGCAAAGCAATTCTTCCACCATATATTCCTTCAACAGATATTTTAATGACGGTGCTGGAGAGCTGTGACACACTGGTCCATTAACCCCCCAATAGGTGTTCAATTTGGTTGCGAGCCGTAGCCTCACTCTTAAAAAACAAGGTCCCTCAAAGAGTTTTTGAACTGTGCCATAAATTCAGTTTTTGAAGTCCTAGTGAACCATTTCTGCAAATGAGATGTGAGTGTGAAGAATATTTATAAGGTTTAAGGAATCTACTGATAATTGGTGACATTCCCAGACTGCAGCCACTAGAGGCCGCCATTGTTTAATTTGTGTTATGTAAGTTTCTTATTTTGAAAATCAATGTCTATGGTCATAGTGGCCTGGTGTTGGTCCACTGTTGCCTATACCTGTCAGCAGTCTGTCTTCAAGGTAAGGACGGTTGTAGATTGTGTTTCCTTTGTGTTTCGCTACCTCACGCCGTTGTGACATAATTTAAGGGTTCTTTTCACTGAACCTCAGGAAACTTCACATTATGTTAAAGCTGGTCAAACTTTTTCATACCTACATAACTCATTAACCACACTTGTTCTTTTAATAACCATTAAAAGAATCATTTGGGAACTCAAAATGGTTGTTCTACAGCATTGCACAAAAAACCCTTTCTGGCATATTTACATTCAACAGTAAAGAAATCTACATAACCTTCACACTTATCAAACCATTCATCAAATTTGACCTGATAATTGAGTCTTTGTCATTGTCCATCGCCATCCGATCAGGATAAAAAATGTTTCATTCTTGGGTAAAGGTAAGTCAGAGTAACTGTATTTGTGCCCTGCAGAACACTTGTCTGGATGTATTTGCACCTTTTATGTTTTTCCACATAATTATTTAGTTTTTTTCTTGAATTTGTCATCTGTATAATTTCAATACTGGTATTTGTAATCTACTGTAACGACAGTTCTTAGATATATAAAGTTAGAAGCCCACCGTTACCCTTTGCACAAAATGAATACATGCAAGCACATGCTGTATACATTTTTAGACCATCCATTAGCTCCCATAACTCATAACTGTCAATCCAAAAACATAGTAACCAAACAAGCACCTGCACATACATGCAAAAGGCAAAACATGCCACTTCAAATTCAGCAAACTTGCATCCATGTATAAGAAAAAAACCTCTCACACTTAATGAGAGGTCAATCAGGTGGACCATGGATGGATATTTTCTCAGTAGACCACATGCTGCATGCAGCAGTTTAGGAACCTAGACATATCTTAAACGTCTCTTACCATACGGTACTGCGTGTCAAGCAGTATGGCTTTCCTCATGTAGCGTTCAAACAGAGACTTTCCCATTCCCAATCTCTGCAACAAGTCAAAGTGAACCACAGGCTGCAACTGCTTATGGTCACCCAGCAGAACAATCTGAAAGTACAAGTAATCACAGCTTAGTGGATGCATTGTCAAATGTGACCATAGAAAATGTTCCAGGATCATGTCATTCTGATATGGGCTACAGTAAAACAACTTTCATGTTTCAAGTACAGCCACAATATTATGTTTCACTTTTGATTTTGATACTCAAGTCAATCTGCAAATATCAGGAAGGTTGGGGTTACCTGCTGAGGTTTGTGTGTGACCAAGGGGATGAAGGCCTCAGGCTCTGTTGCCATTGCACACTCATCAATGATAATTTGCTGAAAGCTGAGAGTATGAGCCAAGACTGGATGTGATGCAGCAGAACAAGTACAGAGGATGACATCATGCTGCAACAGCTCATGATTACGAGCCTTTTTCAGGCAGCTCTTGTAGCTGTCAAAGAAATTGTGGTGTTGGTGAAGCGCAAATATTGAACAGAAAACATATCAAATTAAAATGGTCTTGCAACTGCAGTTTCAAAAATCCCTCATTCCTAATTGGTAATGTGATATCTGACCTCAAAAAAAAAAAAACAGTGCCTGTGCTACCTGTTATCCAGATTAGTGGCTGGAACGAGCATGTAGCTTGTCCAGTTTAAAGTGAGTGAATGAAAATGTGGTGCAAAGAGGACAAAGCTAGTGTCTAGATGCAGCTAGTGTTTGATAGATACTGAGAGACCCCTCCAAATAGGCAGAAGAAAGGGGCATCTTGGTTTTAATATGAGAGTAATATTAGAGAAAGACATGATGCAAAACGGATTAAAAACAATATCCTAAAATATACCAATATGGAGACTGTGGTCATGCTTTTGAAAAACAGGTCAGATAATCATATGTTAGAACTAGACCAGGAACTACACCACTCTTCATACATCACTCCTATCATGAGAATGCAGCAGCAATTTATATAACAGTATTTCAAAATAGATTAAAAAAAACAAGAATACATTTGGAAATTAATTTTTTTAGCTTTGTTAGTTACCTTTTCATTTCTTCATCGGTGAGGTATTGTTCTCTTTGGATTTTTAAATCAAATGCCTGTATTTGAGCTGAGAATGGGTTATGAGGCATACGAATCCTGTAATGCAATGTAATGGACCTAAAAAATGCACTTCTGTTAGTTGAAAGTAAATCAATGCAGTGTAGGCTAATTGCTACTACACACCACATGCATGTAAATCACATAAACCAAATACAGTACCTGAGCTCTTTGTTGGGTTTCTCCACTCTTTGAGAATGGCGGGAAAGCTTCAGATTGCTGCCTGGGTAAGGAAACTCCAGAATTTCCATCTGATTACTGTAGACTCTCAATGGCTTTAATGTTCTCTGAAGTTTTAAGAGTTGACCTACAACATGCATGTCACAAATCGCATAAGGTAACATATAAAGGAAAATGCTTACTAGCATAAATTAAAAAAGATAAAAGATAAAAACAATAAACGATAACATAAATAGTAAACGAACAGTCAACAGAAAAGAAATGTAAGAACGTTAACAATGTTAAAAGAAAAATGTACCTGCTACCACATCAACAGATTTGTTTGATGGACCACAGTACAAAATGCACCTCTTCTTTGGATCTTCTTCCACAGATTTTTGATGAGAAGGCAGTTTTTGGTTTTCTTTGAAGAACCAATAAACAATGTGGACACCAACCACTGTTTTTCCAGTCCCTATCACAAACCAAAAACTTTCAGTGGTGAAAAATATCACAGACACTTCACAGACATTTTCTGCAACTTTCTTTTTTACGATAAAAACATTTTGATAAGTGAAGTGTGGTATAAGTGAAGTAATCACAGCTTTAGGACTGCTAAATGGTATTTAAAAACAGTAATAGTTTTAAAACATTACAAATGTGTAAAATGTCTTATTTTATTGTTTATAACTGTCAGGTCATCTTCAGTCTCTTACCTGGGGGCCCTTGGATAAGAGTGAACTCATTATTCAGTGCTTCCCTTATGGCTTTGCACTGACTGGTGTTCAGCTGGGGAAACCCAAAAAATTGGTAGTTCTGTACCTCAAATCTAGTTTGATTACATGGTTGGATTATTTTTCCTAGGGAAGAATACATGAATAAATTAAATGACCAATAAAACTCAATTAACAAAACAAAAACACATATCACTGAATTTCTTCCAACTGGGAGTTTACTCATAAATTTGGTATGATGGCAGTAGAAATGTCCTACTTTTGTTTTGTGTCTTTCCACCTGTGGCAATGGCCTTCACCAGCTGATTTGCTTTTGTAAGATTATCAATAGCATTCTCTTTGCGCCTGTGAAGGTAAAATTAACAAATGTACAGAAGAATTGTAAAAATATTTTTTGTGAAGTTGTCTGTTGTCATTGCTATGTGGCCTGACTTACACATCTGGCAGCAGCTTTGGTATCAGCTCCACTGTGAACCTTGCACCGTCCCAAAAGACTGCATCTGGAATGTTTGTCATTGGCATGTGGTTGATGCGGAAATCGATATTCATATATAACTTTTTTGACTCTTCTTCTTCTTCTTCTTCTTCGATATTGGTGACTACTCCATGAGCAATCCAGATGAGACCAGGAACATCCATGAGATCCAAATCTTGAAAATCTGTAGTCGAGTCATCTGGGATTGGACTTAGATCCTTCTGCTGGATTCTTAGCCGAATGCATAAGAAACAGTTTCTCAGGTTGCCATCGATAGCCCATTGATTTTTCTTTTCCAGAGGCAGGTGAAAGGATCCCTGAAGATTCTCTTTGGATTTTGTCCATTTCAGTGTTGCATCCTCAATGATAATGCTTTCATTTTCAGCCACAGCACTACAGGCTGACTCCATTTCACACAAAGGTTTCCATATTCTCTGATAATCCATGTATGTATTGTAATATGCCTTTGAGGAGGAGAGGGCATATTTTGAAAAACACACAATTGGATTTTTATTGTGCTCCATGCAAATCTCAAATTTTGGGTTCACAATAAGCAGCTGAACCGATGGAACCAAAAGTCCTCGAGCAGAATCAGTGCCTAGCTGAACGTCAATAATGCTTCCTTGCTTTATCATCATTGACAGTTCAATGAAATGCTCTTCTTTCTGATTTGACATGTTTAGCATTTGGGTCTTTTTTCTCACAGCTGGTCTTGTTTGCACAGTTGAGATTATTTGCTTAGTCATCTGGATCATGTGATCCCAGTTTTCCTCCCTGATAGCCGAGACCAATCTCTTCCAGGACACAATGGGCACGTGAGTTATGGCGGAATTCGGCCACTGCTGTTTCAGCTCTTTATGGATGCTGGGACTGGAAAAGGAATACATCCTGCGCACCCATTTCAGAATCATGCAGTCATCTGCTTTATCGTATCTTGGTTGATCCACTAACTGAAGATCTCTGTACATTATGCCAACCGTCTCTGAAAGAGATTTTCTGTTCAGTGGAAAGCTTACTCTGAAGTTATTTCCAGTGGGGATGACTTCAAAAATGTAAGCCACCTTTCGTGCATTTTGACTGGACAGCTTTGAAGCAAAACTCAAAGCCTCTGACTTCTTCTGGCATTCAGCCTGATTCCTATTTTTTTGGGTGAAATCAATACAGCACAGATCGACTTCGCATGAAGTGTACTTAGTTTTAGTATTCTCAAGGACAGAGTGTAGAAGTCGCTGCACAACGACATCTACATAGCGACGGATGGGGGAAGAGGCCCAGGTGTAGCTGTCTAGGTCCAAGTCATAGTGGCCAATTCGTGAGAGGTGTGTTGAATTTGCCCGCAACACATGTGCTTTGTAAACAAGCCTTCTCAAGTTAATCACAAGAGGAAGAAGGAGGGGGTGAAGATCATCAGTTGAAATAAGGTCCACTATTCTGTGGATATCTTTGTCCTGTGCAGCACTGTCCAGATTCTTCAAGACTGACATCAATATGGGAAAGGATTTAGTGTCAAAATGATCAGTTTGTGTCATATCTAACTCAAGCTGAGATGACAAATGGATGGACATTGGAAGCAAAGCAACATTTGTGTCAAGCAAATGATGAAGCTGCTCTCTATTTGGGCAATCCTGGCACCTAAGTGGAGTCAGATTCATAGTGCTTTTGTCGGACAGAAGCCGATCAGCAACAGTAGAGTTGAACATGATCATCAACTCCTCGACTAGCCTGTGAGACCGTCTTCTTCCAACAACCACGTCTTCATCAGGTGACTTGTAGCACCAGTCGTCCTGTTTCCTGTCTTTCCGATGAACCTCAGCAAAGTGACATGCTTTGGCAAGACATCCCTCCAAGGTACTGAAGTCATAATTATTGCCTGTGGTTTTTAGGATATCCTCTGCATCTTCATAGGACAGTTTCCTTTTGGAGCAAATCACCGATTTGTAAAATGTTCTCTTTTGTATGCGATCAGTCTCCTTGTCAATTTCAGTCATCAGTGAAATACAGCGTCGATCACAATCCGGAAGTAAACTAAATTCTTTGGTACTCAAGTTTTTTGGGAACATGTATGTGGGTTCATCTTCTAAGACATAGAATGCAGTCCCTTGCTGTCTTGCAAATTTGTCCAGTTCACTATCTTTACCCACAAAACTTGCAACATCTGCAATATGAATCCCTATTTCATAGTACTTGCCTAGATCCCTCACGCTGATGGCATCATCGAGGTCTTGTGAATGTAAAGGATCAATAGTGAATGTCAATAGCTGCCGAAAATCTTTCCGACTATTTGTAAGTGCTGGAATTGTTTCGAACTTCTTCATTTCTTCTTGGACAGGCAGAGGAACAGTTCTTTGTAGCTGGTATTCTTTGTTAAGTACGGTCAATCCCTCTTCTAGTGAAGTAACTCTTGGAAGTACTTGCACAACAATCCCTAAGGGATACTGGAAGCCCTCCTTCCACCGTAAGAATTTGACAACAAAGAGATGGTTCCTGCGGGCTTCCTCACTAATCTTGACAAATCTCATCACAGCCCAATTCTGGGGATTTCTTATGGCAATGTGGCCTGGTTTGTCCTTCCAAAATGGTGTGAACATTTTAGGGATGCATATGTTAATAGGTGTCATCACTTGATCATCATTGTTGTCAATAGTACAGACAAACTCTTTGGAAAAAGCTGCTTCCTGGAACACTTGAATCACTTTTCCCTGTGGGGGAATTGTCTCAGAGGTCACAATCTCCACTTTTACCACAGCCCCAGAGAAAGATCGCCCCACATTCCTTCTGCCTTTGATGTCTATTCGTAAGGTGGGCTCATCAAATGGCTTGGCATAGCCTGAGTCATATCTCTCCAAAATTAACTCACATTTGTATGTGGCAGTGTTGTTCTGAGGACTAGGAGATTCCCTTTCCATCTCATGCCTGTAATTGTCATCAAGATTTCCAGTATGAAAAACAGTTAACAGGCCTTCGTCTGTTGATTTGATCTGCAAACCACTGTCTTCATCAAGAAGCTCTTTGATTATGGGGTCCTCACAGATGTCTAGTATTTCTGATGTAGTTGATTCATCATCACAGCTGTCATCGTCCTCGGTTTTGATCATGTTTGAGATCTCTAAAAGTTCCTGATTCACACAGTCCAAAGTTAAATCATTAGGATAAACACTTTCATTGTCAATGCAGTGCTTAATGTAAGACTTCCAGAGTCTCCAGCACTTCCCAAAGTGGGAGCAGCAAAGGGCAGTAGCGTCTCCAACTACAGTCACTTGGGACTGAGCTCTGGTCATGGCTGTGTTCAGCAGACGCATATCATTAAAGAACTCAAGACAGGAATGTTCGGTCACCTTCAAGCTGTCTTTGGTGTGTACAGTGGTTATTATGATTACTCTAAATTGTTTTCCTGTGGAGAAGGAAGCAATATTAAATAATTACATGCAGCATATTCATCTAATTGTGTGAAAAAATACATTGATTGTGTAAAAAAAAACAACACATGGATCCATACCTTGCACATTTTCTGCATTCTCTACAGTGACTGCAGAGAGACGGTACTGTTTCAGACTTTGTCTTATTGCAAACACCTGTTTTAGAAAGAGATGTGTTACTCAGAAGTCATAAAAAGGTCACAATATCTGTGTAATTCAAATATTTCTTATAAAGGCTTATTCACACAAAGTACTTTTTTTCTGACAGACTTGTGCCATGTGGTTTATTAAATAAGATTTTGTTTGAACTGCAGACATAACAACAGAGCTGTGATTGCTCAGTCTCATTTTTGCTGCATTCATACAATACATCAAAAATCAAGAGGGTTCTACTTTAAAATTTGACACACTGTCATAGTCTGTCAGTCTCAAATTCGATGTGTGTGTTCATTTTTTAAAACATAACATGCAATTCAGACTTAAGAGTAAATAGCACTCTGAGGTGTTACCTGACTGCCCTGTGAAAGAACACAGACTGATGCTGGATTTGGTTCCTGCCACTCCGTAGGCCATTCCTTCAAAACCTTCTGAACAATATCAACGACTTGTTCTATTTGTGCTGTATTGAACCAGGTCAAAGACATTGTATCCAAAAGGCATTCTCCTCTGACATGATAGAACTGAATAGCACATTGGTCTGGATGAGGAGGTACATTTCCTTTGGCTTTGATCACATCTTTCTTTCCCACATAAAAATGAGTGGACACAAAATCCACAATTTCTTTTGTGGAGCGGTAGTTTTCGTTGAAGATGATTCGGCTATTTCGAGCAGTGGTGGTGTCTTCTGTCTGATAGTAATGGAAGAGACGATTTAGTAAAGTGTGGTCTGATCGCTTGTCCTCTCCTACAGAGAAAAGCCGTGGTCCCATCTGCATGTGATCCCCAGCTAAAACTACTTGAGTCGTATCTCCTGCCAAGCCGAGAGCCATTAGCGCTTCACATTCCAGCATCTGAGAGGCTTCATCAATGAAGATGTGACTGAAGTAATCAGATGGAAGCTGCAGGTCATGGAATAACTGTGCCAGTGAAGTAGTTGTTATAATGATTCTCGATGCATCCAATGTAACTCTTTCCGGGAAGTCAAAATACAAGCCATCTTTGGTTAAATGGCAGTACTGCAGAGTGATTGGATGAGTAGCTCTGAGAGAATTTTCCTTTGCCTTTATTCTCAAAGGCCTGGTTGGATGTTTAGCAGTCATTAGGCTACTGTGGAAATGATCTTTGACATAAAGATCAGCAGAGCTACAAAGCAAGAGAGGAAAACACTGATCATTAAATCACAAAACTATTTTTTTATCTGAAAGTTAAGTAAGAAACAATTTAAATAGAACATCTACTTAACAAAGCATAGATTTACCTGTTTGTGTGAGTGCAGATCAAGATTTTGTTTTGTGGCTTCCTTGTAAGTTCCAGGGTAATCTTTGCAAGAGTGAAGGTCTTCCCAGTTCCAAAAGGTCCATATATCAGCAATGGTGCTACTTTACTTCTGCAGTCAGATGCTCTAAGAATAAAGTCCATAGCAGCTTGTTGCTTTTCATTCAGTTCACTAGGAGTGGACTGGTTTGGAACTGGCACATTGTTGTCCCTCAGGTCAGGCAAGACCCTCCTAAGGTCTGGCAACATGTCAACAGCTTTGTGCATTTTGCAGAACCCAATGCGGTTCAGCTGGAACTGGATCTCCATCTTAACTGTTTTATCACTCTGGAGTTCCAGGTCTGTACAGCATTTGTTAGAGAACTTTAAATACATCTCCATCTCACCAACAGTATCTTTAAGAACTTCAGCCTCATAAACACGGCGAGGACCACCTTCAGTGTTTGGCAGGCCCACAAGGACTGACAGAACATGTCTCTTCAGCATGTAGCCCTCTGGCGTGTCAGGAGTGAGGGAATGGGAGACAGACACACTGCCAAAAAGCTCTCCTTCAAAGGCATATTTCGATCCAAACCAAGGTTGATACAAGGAGCTTTTAAGTGACACGTTCCCTTGCAGGTTCAGCCTACACATTTGTTTTGTCGAATGAAGAAAAAAAAAATCAAAAATAATATTAAGAAGACATTAATATAAAAAGTTGCAAATATAATTCATATATAATGTATATATGAGCGTGATTGTTCTCCTCTACACTAGGTGGTGCTATTTCTCCTTTCGAGAAATAAAAAAAAATGGTTGTTTGTTAAATGTGACACAGGCAATAATGAATTTAGTCCTTTGCTGACACTTTTTGCATTTGTAAAATATATTGTATTTATTTGTTTAATAAGAAAGCAGCTCTCTATTTATTTTCCTAATACTGCTTTGTAATGTTGCTTTGTATTTGCAGAATGTGTTTTTGACAGTCACATTTTACTTTTCTAAAGCACGCTGTGTGTTTTTGCTAGTTATAGTTCATTTAAGAAACACTTCTTGTTTATTTTGGCACTAAAGTAGCTCCATCCTGAAGTTACTCCAGGGGCCATAGTTGACACATTCAAGACTAGTCTGAATCCTGAGATTACCAAGTTTACAAAATTAGATGGCACTTTCAAGCCAAAATGTATGTATAAAGCTGTGGTAAATTGATAAAGATAGGTTGGTGATTGATATTTCTTTTTACTTCCAGATGACTAATGAACAGTCTCAGACCTCCTTAAATATCAGACCTAGTGCTATTACATTCTCAAGGATGTTACAAGGATGGGTGCTAAATCCAGTGGCAACATTGTGTCAAGCTTTCCAAACTAACTAAATCTTTCTCTGATTTTTGAACTGTCCATTGCATTAGTAGTTGTAAAGGATGCAGTGGCTTGATTGAGGCATATACTTTACTCTTGCACCTTGGTAGCGCTGTATAATAGGGGGAGACACAGCTAACAAGTGAGAATTAGACACAATCTGTTTGGAGCTAAAAAACATTTGTAAGAATTGATCCAAACATTTAATGTCACTGCATTTAGTACTTTATTGAAACTTTACCTCCTAACCAGACGATCTTCTTCCATTTCTTCATGGTAGAGAAATCTGTGCATTTTCTCTTTGTAATTCTGGTGTGTGATTGAGCCAGTTCCTGTGGTCCCTAGGTTCAGATGTCTTTTTGTCTGTCTGTATGTTTTCAGCAGATCTAGTTCTTCCTCCGTCCGCTGATGGTATGGAACAATTTCAATGGTTCCGTCTTGCCACAACTGCTCACTGTCTGCTGCAGTCTTTGCCTTCAGTGGACTACTGGTTGAATCAGTACTGTGTTGAGTTCTATCAATGTATGGGTCTCTCTGTTGAAGCAGCTGCTCCCCTACTTTGACATTGAGTTTTTGGAGCAAAACTGGCCTCATATCAAAGTCAAACACAAGCCATTGTTCATAGAAACCTGGGCGATCAGATGTGAATGACACCACAATTTCATACACTAGAAGAAATGTAAAAAAAAAAAAATCATTACTGAGGTATCCTGTGAAATTCCAGATACTGTTTCAAAGAAACCAAACATAGTTTTAGATTGGTTAAGCATTCAGTAAATTATAAAACATGCTGAAATACAGTATGTACCTTTGTTTTGTGTTTCAAACCAAACACCATTGGAGTAGGAGAGTTCTTTGTTCTTGTCCTCACCAAGAGCAAACGTTGCCCCTTTGTCCCGCCTCAGTAAAGCAACCACATCCAGAGCTACCTGGAAGTGCACATATCATGTCATCCCATTAATACCCTGGAAAAGCTCTGACCAACTTTCAAGTCACTTACAAATAGCATTCGTGATGGTAATGAGAACATTTTATTCTAATATTAAAAACATTCACATTTTAAACAAGAACACACCTTTGATGTAATTGTGAATTTCCATCTGTGTGCAATATTTTCTTGTCTTACAGAGATGCTGAGGTCAGAGTCACAGCTGACAGAGACATCTGGGAGAGTCTCCTTCATCTGTTAGTATAGAGAGGATGTTTTAGATATACAGAAAAACACCCTTCTCTTTTTCCAAGTCCATAATTACTTAAATGAACACGGTGAGGGTTAATGCGTTGATTGAAGTTATTCAAGTTATAATTCATGTTCTACAGCAGTAACTTTTGAACAGGTCACGACCCACATGAGGTTTGCAATGAGAGGAAGAATAGATTATTACAAAGCTTATTCAGAACAGACAGCTGGCTAGCCTATAAAGCAAGATGATAACATCAATTATAAAAGACATATAATGCTGAACTAAATATTTGTGAAATCTAATAACGTTTTCATTGTGAAGGTAAGACTCAAGTGGATTACATTTAAATCCATTAAAAACACTTAGAGTAAAAGCATCAGCATATTTAATTCTTTTATAAAGGCTATTGCACTTGTTGGCTGAAGAAACAGCATAAGGAATAAAAGTGGACTGAACGTTTAAGCACTCAAGGATTTTTTGATGAGTTTGTCTCATTTCACTTTAAACAATACTTAAAGGATTTCAGGAAAGGCAGTACTTCTACATGTGGGTCCTGGGACTCCTGTTCTAGAAAATCCAATTAGTCAAGAATCTCTTGATGAAGTCCAGTTAAAACAAAAATATCAGGCCACCATAATTCAACCACCATCAGAAGAAATATATACGTACAATCGTTTCTTTGTCTTTGCTATGCCTGTACTCTTCAAGAAGAGAGTCCTGGTAAGACAGAAGGCCCTGCTCCTTGGCTGCCCGTGTTTTTTTCCGTGTGCACTTGTGGCGATGCTGCCATTCCAGGAGTTCCTCCATACTGTGTGCATCCATGCAGCTATCTCCATATTCACATGTGGCCATTCTGTTGCAAAACACAACATTTGCCTCAGTTTTCAACTACCTCTCATAACAAACAAGACAAGAACATGGAGTTAAAAGTTAATTCAAACCTTTCACACAACTTGAAGATTTTGCTCATTATTGGTGGGTCACGGTATTTCCATGTAAACGGTGTGTCTTCAAAGATCATTTTTCTGTGCTTGAATGTGAAACAGTGATCCATGAAGTCCTCATGTGTTCGGAACTGGCATTTACACACTTGGCAGTAGTGCGGTCGTTCTCGCTCTTTTGATGCTGCACGTGACCTTGCCCCAGAACCCTGCGAAGCCTGCAGTTTCTGGGAAGCATGGAGAAGTTGGGAACGATCTAGATCATTTTGACGCTCTGACATCCACACAGTCCTCTCTATTGTACTGTGAGCAAACCAGCAGCGATGAGCACCATGCCAGCATGGCTCACCTTTCTCTACATATTTACAGTACTTGAACTGCTGGATCCCAGTCCTGGGAAGGGGCCTGATCTCATCATAGACCACTCTTCCCTGCTCCCCCTTCTGGCAAAAAACCAGAGTAGACTTCCAGGAATGTCCAGAACAAAATGTTCCTTGCTCCCTTGAGGATATCTTTTGAGGATTGTCATTGAAGCAGGTTTTGCAAAGTTCTATAAATGTTCCCTGGAAGCTAGAAATAATGTTCTGCACCACTTCAGGACATCCTGTTGAAGGTGCCAAGTTTACCAGACTGGTCGATTGTGCAGAGCTTTTGATTAACAAGCTGATGAGCTGATTGAACTGAAGTTCATCTTTCTTCATGAAATTCCACACTGCTGCTTCCTCTGTGCTTCTGGCAAACGAACAGTTAAGCCCATGTGCTTTACATCCCTTTCCCTCTTCAAAGTACCAGCAAACTTCATACTTTGCAGGCTGTGGGAATTTCGGCCGTTGGGCTACTGGCCTCCAGTGGTTGCTGTTTCTCTTTTGTCTGACCAATACAATATCTCTTGAGCACTGATGGGCAAGAGGCACAAGATAATACGAAATATCAGTTTTTCCTACACAGCACTTTCTACATTTAACACGTAAGTCATATGTCTTTTGTAATTCTGTAAATTCATGATTTCCAGGAGGGGGCATGGTCTTATGGGCGTTCATTTTCCTATAAAACAAAAGTCATGAAATATGTCATAAAACATGTCACAAGCAACTTTAAACTTTAACAAGCAATGTTAAAATGCAAAAGTGAGTCAACTCATGACAATTAATCATTAGAATAATGTATAATTTGGATGAATAGAAACTGAAAATTCAACTTGCTTCTAAGACTGAAAGAAGCATGGAAAATATGCATAAAGATTAAAACAAGTTTTGATCCTAAAAGGAAAGGTAATGGGTGGACAAATGAAATACTATGCATTGTATTGAGTTGTTGATGCTTCTGTGTTAATACCATTTTGTTAATACCTTTTCTGTACATTTGCTGAAAAATGGATTAAGTTTCTTTTAGCCATTATGACTGGACTTTAAATAAATAAAAGAACCGTGACTGACATTTACTCAACACTAGATGGTACAGATATACACCTGCACTGTCATTTAAATACATTTAATCTCTGGTTAAGCTGATTTATGAGAGTACTAACCACTGTAATATCATTAAAGATGTCAGAAACTTTCAAGGAGCAAAAGAACATGTTGAACTAGGAACGGTTCCTATGTAAATGCTAACATTTAGGGACGATGGTAATAGACTGAGATTTTCTGTGCAAGAAAATATAAAACTTACCTCCGACACAGAGCACAATAAAGCACAATAAAAAATCTTCATAAAGCACAATAAAAAAGCGCCATTGTTCCTCTCCAGCTGAAACACAATCATCTGTGTCTCGGTAAGCTGTGCCGACCGGGAAGTGTTGATGTAATATTTATAGTGTTTCCCCGCCCTGCTCATGTCATGTACTGCCTAGCAACCCAGCCAGAGCCGTCCTATCGGTACATCTGTTTCAATTTACAGAAAACAGAGCTGGTGCAGATTTAGGTTTCAGTTTCGCTATCACAGAAACAAACACACAGACAGAGAGAGCGAGAGACAGAGAGCGAGAGAGAGAGAGAGAGAGAGAGAGAGAGAGAGAGAGAGAGAGAGAGAGAGAGAGAGAGAGAGAGAGAGA
>JBBJLR010000111.1:20115217-20158200 GCA_037577145.1 Brachypetersius gabonensis
AGAGAGAGAGAGAGAGAGAGAGAGAGAGAGAGAGAGAGAGAGAGAGAGAGAGAGAGAGAGAGAGAGAGAGAGGCTTGAGTTCATGTTTACTTTGAAGTACAATATATCTGACTAGCTAATAAAAAGTTTTATCTAAGCTGTTGTAGGCTGAATAGGCTTATACTGTTTATGTAAATGACCTGTGAGTCGCAAGAATAATGAAAATAGGTTGTTTTGCAGCTTAGTTTTGGTTTATGTACTGTAGAGACCACAAAGTGAATGGTACCTTTTTAAAACAAAGTTTTAGATTTTAGTTACAAAAAATGTTAGTAACAAAAACAATAAGATTAAATGTTACTGTTCCCTTTAAACACTGCAGCTGTGAGTCTAATTACTCATCGGAATGGTACACAGGAAGAACTTTTAGTGTGGGGAAGATGGCATGTTAGTATGAAGCCATTCTAGCTTAAGCTATATCTGACTCACATTATTAACATAACTAACATGTTCCAACTTTACACTGTGTCATCACAACCTTTGCCCATGCTATTTATCTTCTGAGGGGTTCCTTTCTAAAGTGGAAAAGAAGCTTGTCATGGTGAACAACAGGAAGTGTTTGCGTGTTTCAAAATGACTGAGGTTCAGTTTTACCCAAGTCCATTAGATTTAGTAATACCAACCTGTGTGTAAGAGAGAGAGGGGGCAGTGTTGTAGGTGTGGCAGAGGGCACTAGATGGATTTGCATCTATGAGGAAATGAAACTCTGCTCAGCTGCATAGCTTTCATTTCACCTCTGCCTGCTCTTGCGTAAATAATCTCATGGTGTGCATGACCATAGCCTTAATCTCAGGGACCAAATGGCAGCATTCCTGCTCTTTTAGTTTTTCATAAGAAGTTGAATATGTGAGGACCAGCAAAATGTCCCCACTTTTATTTGTTTCTCACGAAAGGATAAATAAGTACACACACACACACACACACACACGCACACACACAGAATATGTTTGCTTTTGTGCTTTAAAACTCTTGACCTAGTCATGTGTTGTCTTTTGTTTATCCCTGGTCCTGACAATAATAACCTACTTGACCTGACGTGACACACACACAGTTCAGCATTACTATATTTGTGGGGACATTCCTTTGTCTTGTGTAATACTGTAGCTCAGTAACACTACATCTAAACCTAAGCCTAACCCTAACCTCAGAAACCAAATAGCATTTTTGAACAGTTTTTCCAAAACTGGTTGAATTTGTGGTGAAATCAGTGTGTTTCATCAGCATAGTTTGAGGAACAGGGAAATGTCCCCACTGATGTTCTGGTAATCATCATGAGGAAATTTGGTTACCACAAAAATATAAACACAAGTCCTCACTATGTCTCTTTCTCTCTCTATTTCTTTACCTTATTTTCTTTTTGTCCTCTGAGACAGATATTTACGGCCAGACATGAATAACACTGTGCTGCGTTTTGATGGCCCCACTGAAAGATTCAGTTTATCATATGATTCGCATATGGCCTCATGCTTTGTATATGTTTTGATTACTCCCACAAGCTGTCGGAAGACACATAACTTGTCATAACTTTTGTATAACCTTCTTCAGGTCTTCTTCAGATAAATGATTAACAACTAGCCTGCTTAATTACAGCTTCAGTGGCATTCTTAACCTTTAGTAGTCCTTCTTAATCTTTTCACAATAGTTTATTATTTAAACAATTCAGCCATTAAAAATGATAATACATTGAATTAAGATTTTAGAAAGGCCAGAGGCACATTTATTAGTGCTATGATGCATTCAGGCTCAGTCATGTCTTCCATAAATCTGTGTTAGTAAATAAATCAATAAACTTGTCTTATCTCTAAAGTATTCCTTGTTACACCCTCATTCATGACCTATGCACACATCAGGGTATGTCTGTTAAATTAATATTTTCCTTTTGAAATGTTTCTTCTCTGTTTTAAAAAGGTTATGTTTTAGTTTAATTACATCCGTTTTCAATAGTGGTATTTGTTTGAAAATGAGTGTGTATGTTGATACAGCCTTCCTTTGTGGCTTTGACTGATCTCTAGAGCCATAATGGTGATTCAGATTAATTTCAAATAGCCTTAGACACAAAGGACACATGAGATCATTTTGGCCCATCTACTAAATATTATAGCTTTTCACAGCAACAAAACCATGATCTTGGATATGAAATGTTTACTCTTTAGATTTCAGATGCAGATAAATATGAGTATCTTTATCTACTCAAGTCTGAGCACAGTGTGTAACTGGATTGTGATCTCTGCTGAGGAGAGGAGATTACTTTTGCTCAGGAGAAATATCTGAGCCGCGTGAGAGTTAAGCAAAAGTCTCTTCAAGCTAAACTGATATTGATGTGTTGCCAAATCTGTCCATTTACTCATTTCTTTTGATTTGTACACATTACATACACAGTTCTTTCACCTCAGAGGCAGAAATAACAGAGAGACGTGTTTATATGAAGCCGCTATGCTTCAAGTTTATTTTTTTTTTGTATGGTCTTCAGCATTCGTTTAATGGCCGTTTTTCTTTGGCACACTGAAAAACTGGGTTAATGAATTTTCATATCCTAACCATGTGAGCTTCGGTACTCCAGAAAGTGCAGTGTACATGTGAATATCTGATTGAATTTCTGTGAAGTTTAGATATGGAGAAACACATTATTAGATGCTTTGAACTTGTTTTCTGTGGGAAATGAGACAGTGAGTAGCAATCTGATGACCTCTTAAGACAGAGTGGCTTTAAAAAGTGACATTTGTTCCAAACCCAAACTTGACTGGTTGGGATGTATAAGGAGGCAGGCTTTGGGAATCTGGTGTATGTGTCCTTAGCCAGAGAGTTCTGACTGCAGCTCCTTATTCCTGCGCACCTCTGCAGCATGCAGCTCCTACAGAGACAGAAATTTAGAGATGACTGCTGATTTAACCCACTCATAACCAAAAATTACATTTAGTATGATGTGGAAAAATGTTCTCTGTGTAAAGCATGGAAGGTTAGTATATTTATACCTTGGACAAACATATAAAACTATCGATTGTCATTTGCATACTTTTCTCAAAACAGTTGAGATTTTATGTTGTTTTGAAAGAAATAGAACTCCCAATGTGACCAAAAGACTATATTTAATGTTATGAATTAAACAAATGTGGGGAAAAAACAAGATTTGTTCTCATGCAAGTTTAGAGAAGAAAACATGCATTCCTGAGTTTATCCATTGAATACATTATTTATAATGTCCTTCCCTCCCAGAAGACCTGACAGTCCTGTTGAACCTGAATCCTAACAGTAGGGTGTTCCATTACAATGTGTTCTGAAATGCTTATAATGGGTGTAGAAAATAGAATGTGCATAAAATATGACAGAAAAAAAAAATACAGACACTCACCTTTTCCCTCAGACGTTGCTTTAGAGCGATGAGACGAGTCATGCGGTTCTCATTGCTCACTTCCATTTTATGATTGAGCTTCTTCTCTGCATTCTTGCTATAGTTGTTGTTGACCTCCTGGGCTTTGTTCAGAACCTCCTTCTCGTGCTCCCGTTTCTCAGCCAACTGCTGCAGGATCAGCTTCTCCTGACTCTGTGTCCAGATGAGATAGATGATCAGAGAGGTTGTGTAAAACTTTCAACCAGTGTGTTCTTCGATGTTGTTGTACTTATGATTGATGATTCTTGTTATCCTTACCCTTCGCCTCTCCTCAGCAGCTTCCAGTTTCATCTGCAGCTCACCCAGTGAGGGCTCTTTCTTTAGAGCCCCCAGAGACAGGTTCTGGGGCCGGTCTGGTGACAGATCAGTGGGGCTCTTCAGGATGACTTCAAAGGCCTGCCCAGAGGTTCGCTTATTCAGGGACTTCACCTCCATATCTGAGGAGGGTCACCAATAACGAAAGAAAGAGGAAAATAGGAATGAAACGGCAGAATATGATGCACAGGTCATTTCAAATAATGTCAGTGTCAGTTACTAGTAAACAAATTTATGTACATTTATGTTGTATACAACCATGAAGATATGTAAATTGTATATATATACAAAACTGGTTTGTCATAAACAAACAATTAAAGATTTGGATGCTGATTTATATAGGTAGTGTATACCATTCTTATTAATGTCTAAAGTTCAGGGTCATATTTCACTTTCTTTAAATATCAGTGTTTTTCTCATAAAACAGCATTACTGGGGCGAATATGGTTGATTTACTTTGCTAAGTAAGCTTTATTAAGCTCATATATCATTAGGAACAGCTGTAACACAACACTGCGACGACAACAACATCAAGCAAAGTTTTGCATACCCTCAAAGAGCCCAAGAGTTTGGGGATGAGGTTTTGAGTGCAGACAGGAGCAGAGGAGAGAGAGCACTGACATCTCCATCAGCTTCTCAGAGTATGCTGAAATAAAGTAGAGTCGAGGTAGGGGAATTAACCAGTAAGGTTATACGTTTGAAGGACATTCTGTTCAGCGAACTTGAAAGACATATTACACAAAAAGTGGTTAAAGGATTGTTTGGAGTGATACCATGGAATACTCACTTTAATTTCCCTATAAAATAAGGCATAAAAAGCAAATAATACGTAAGTTGATAAGTATGTAAGTACATCATAAAATTGTTTGCATTTAGATAACATCTGGACGGTGCCTTTTTCTGAAAGTGTATGCTTTTATTATGCTCAGAATCTGCATTTTCCTTTAATATGAGAATGTCTCTATTTGGTTCTTCTGACCAAAATTAGGCCTAGCGTTTAACTATGCAGCATTTTGAATAGAGATGCTCCATTGAAAGCCAAAATGCTCAATCTTGTCTGGAAAACAAACCCATTGTGAACAAAGACTGAACTGATTCAAGCAGCACTCTCACTAGGATTCTGAGTGAGAGAGTGTGAGAGTGAGAGAGAAAATAAAAATCTGGACACTAAAAGAGGGGACTGGGCCCTGATCTAATCAATTATTCAGTTACATTCAGTTCCTTTTTGTTCACTCGAATTCACCGAAGCACAAGGAATCTTGTCCATGGCCACACACTGTCCAGTTTCAAAATTTTGATGCAAGTGTTAAACTGCAGCCATGCTATTCAATAACAGCGTTCTGTAAGCTTACTGAAGCATTATGTCAGTGATGACATACCATTGCACTTCCTACCACCAGGCTGTAGCAGACTCAATCCTTCTTTATTGTCACTGCAGAAGCAGCCAATCAAAACTAACTCAGAATCCTCAAATGACCTCACTCATACATTATTGACTTGCTGCTCCCAAGCTGAAAACACTGACACGTATGTATATTTGTTCTAGAGGGCAATTATCATTGAAAGTGTATGACTTCTTTAAACCATGTCCCACAATAACTATGTTTTGAGGAACCTTTAGATATGAAATATATTCAAATGTTCATAAGGAGTACATTTACTTGTTTTGTTGTAATGTGTTCATAAGAAATATTTTCAAATGTTCATATATTTTACACTTAGTAAGTTGTGTCCTCTCCAACAGTGAGGATTGAGGGAGTATTTCTACATTTAAAGCAATTTCCTCCAGGATATGTAAACTTTTCTAATTGTGATTGTGATTCTAAAGAAACAGATCAGATCAGTTTTCATAAAACATGCTGTTTCATATGCACTGGAAAAAGGAAAAGGAAAAGGCCTCAATTTGTCTTTCACTGATTGCATGGCCATTATGAGTCGGAGGAACGATACAATATAAAAGCAAGTGGTGAGAAGTGTGTTATTTATCACACTCAGCTTAGTGGAAAGGTGACTTTGCAGGACAGAGACCGCTGAGTTAACTCAAATGCTGACATTGGTATAGCAATGTAGTCTCTGCTTTATTTCGTTTGTAGTATATTAGCATGCTATTCCCTAGTGCAACGAAAAAGATAAAGGTCAAGATGATTCCGTATTCAAGGGCCCATATTCTACATACTTATCATGTTTTATTTTTCCCCTGAAGACCACTTGTTCTGTTTATGTTGCAAATTCAGTTAGAATTACATGTTTTTGTTACTGTGCCTTTAGGACTGATACTTGTAAAAGATGACTGTTTCGATTAACTGCCCAATATTGCATTTCTCTGAAAAATCTGGGCAGAAAAACTCATTATAACAGTAGCAAGGATGGGCAGGTTACCTGCTGTAGGCTTAATGAGAAGATATTTTTCTATGTGACAGTTTTCGATTAAACAGACGCCTTACACTAAAACTGTTTTTTCTTCCGAATTACTCAAATTTATGTAATACAGTACAATGTAATTGTAGCTTTTATACTGACATTTCAGTTGGTGGTTTTTAGCAATGCCACAGAAAAAAATACATTTGGTTCCATAAAGAACCTTTTAGTAGATGGGTCTTTAAAAAAAATCTAAATGGTCTTTAGGTTCTTCTGTGGCATCATTTTAAAGGTTGCAGGCCTCTGCATTTGGTTTTGGATGGCATTTCCTCAAGCCTGTCTGCAGACCTGTAGTTGTGTACAGCACCAAGATTTGCAGAATCGTTATACAAGCCTAATTTAAAGATTTAGCATAGGTCTCATAACTGTAATGAGATTAGATTCCTAGGAGTTGCAGCTGCTGAATAAATTCTGAGATTAGTCTCCCTAAAGCCAGCTGAGTGGGTGGCATTTCTATATTTTCTAGCAAGGCTGCTTTCTAGCAGGACTGAGAGGTCATCTGAGGTGATCTGAGAAGTAATACTCTTTCCTTTGTCATGACTGAATAACAGGATGCACACCCAAGCCCGTACACACCCCTCCCAAACAGCCACAGGAGGCGGCAGATGGGTCCTGTCCCAGAAAATTGCAACGCAAACACACTGCCTGCCGCACTGCTACCCTCTAACTGAACCTGCATTTTTTTTTACAGCATGAAATCTGCAGTGGTGAGTGGGCACTGTCACGCCAAGGGCTTCCAGCACACCAGGAGATACACCACACACTCATACACACACATATATACACACTAGCAATATGCAGTGATCATAATAAGAAGTAATTTTATCTAAAGGAAAAAGACCCAATCACTTGTTCATTTTATCCTTCAGGGCAGAATTGTGATACCACAGCCCAAACCTATTAGAATGTCCAGGTAAAATAAAGATAAAAAAGCATCCTTTTGTCCTGTCCAAATACAAACAGCAATAATAACGCAGACTGCTGGGTAACATTCATCAGTGATACAGCATCCTTTGTAGAAGCATCTGCCAAGCCCTCTAGCAGCTTTGCTGCTGAATCTTTGCCCTGGAGAAAGAAGCTATTTTGGGCCTTACCTGATACAGTGCTGGCCATGATGCAGCTGGATGTGGTCAGATGGAAGACAGAGAGAAGAGGGTGGAAGAGAGAGAGAGAAAGAAAATGTGAAGAAGAAAAGGCTGGAAAAGGAAAGGGTGTCTCAGAGCTTGTTCTTTACTGGCTGGAGGCGGACGGTGGAGAGAGGAATGCAGCGGGAGACACAGAGAGGGAGGGGATACGGATGGGTAGAGAAAGAGGAGGAGGAGGAGGAGGACAGAGAGAGGTGGGGTGGGGGAGGTAGGATGCAGGGGACTAAGGGAAGCAGTAATTGTGATACTGTAAATTAAATTTTGTTAAAGTCATGTGTGAGTGAAGACAGCACTGAGATAAAGGAATGGGATCCCGTTGTCTGGGAAACAGCAGATTTGTTGCTTATGCACGAAAGCACACTCACACAAACACATATACACACACAAACATACACACACTCAGGCGAGCTTCTAGGAGTGTGCTGCAATGACAAATATTTCCCAGCACCTAGTTTCTAAAGGGGCAGTATTCGATTTGTCATTTTCTAAACACTTTGCTTCATACATCCTTTTCACACACATTAAGCAAGAGCTTGTTTCAATGTCAACATACCTACTTTTCAGCTGCTTAGCTGTTGATTATTTACAACCTAAAATGCAATTGTTTATGCATGACAAACCAATAATAAATCATTGAAATTACCAGAATTAACATTATTCCAGCTGCATTACATGAATAATATAGACAAATGAGAGCATTGTTTTCTGACCTGTTTCTCTAAAGGCCTGTTTTTTATGGATTAATTCCAGATCAAAAGCATTTGGCTTCACAATGTTTTTTAAAATGTTGCATGACTCATTTATCAACTGCTAATGACTATGCTGGATGCAAAAGTCATATTTCAGGAAAGCAACCAAATTCAGTTAACCTGATATCCTCTATTTTTGCCTTGTTAGCTCATGTGGCAGGTCATATTAACTGACAGAGCACAATTCATCATGAAATGAAATTATTCTGTTATCATTTACCATGATCTTCAGAGTGTAACGACTTATTTGTGTTTTGAATACATGACCTTACACCAGTAGGGAAAAATACTGAACATTGAGCATTTTTTGTCCCTGAGGCCTTCAATTTGCTAACTGGCAAATTACAAAAGGACATCACTTCTATGCAGTGTGTGGATCAGGGTAGAATTCCACAGCTCTATGATGTATTTCAGGCCCAACCACCAGCTTCTAAAGCACAGTTACATAATCAGAGTCTTCATACACAATTGATGTCCTTTCAAGAGTTGCGTGCGAGGGAGCTTGAGCTGTCATGCTGCTCTGCAAAAGGGAGTCATGCACTAAAAAGTTAGTTCAGGGCAACTGCCTTTGCCATTTCCCATCTACAGGAACTGCTTAAATAGAGTTATGTAGAATAACAGAGTTTATGTGATCTTTGCATTATGTGAAAAATTACTTTCAGGCATGTGTTAATGTAAGGATTTGGCAGGGTTGCGGGAAAACAGGTGACAGTGTCACACTTACAAGCTTTTACAAGGATTTTACAGGGTTCTATAAAAGCTTGGACACATCTCCTATGCCAACTACAATTATGTTGAAGTCCAAATGTTATTGCATGGGAGGTACCAAGGGACTTGCCCCAGTGAGGATAGAGTTTTTCACCTTAGACCTGCTCAGAAAGAAGGGATAGAATCTTCTGCTGTGGAAGCTGTTTTTTTTTTTTTTAATTTATTTTAGTGCCTTAATGTTCAGAGTTCCTGGAGAATTGTGCTGCAATGGTGAGAGCAGACTCTTCTAATTGTACCTTTGGAGTTATCACCCTAAACAAATCTAAATTGGCATTTTGCATTTACAGTTCCCCAACAACACAGACTGGCAGACAGAAGCTGGGGAGGAGCTGCAGCACAGGGCACAACAGGTTTTGGGGGGAAGGGAGTCTTTTATGTCAGGAAAGAAAGAAGGGGGAGGGAGGAGTGTAGCGTGGAGGAGAGTGAAATAAATGCAGGCTCATGCCCATGGGACTATGACAGACCAGAAAGAAACGAGTACACAGATGGGAGCCACAGAGACTCTCAACATTATTCAAATCAGTCACACTTATCGATTCACACTATCCTACTGGTTCCTGTCGTTTTAATTTTGTGAAAATTATTTTTCACTTAATTCAATCAATAACACATTTGCAAGTAAAGAAGACACTTTTATACAATTTTGCCATGTGCAACATCAGTCAACCATCCTTTAACCCAGTTCAGTGAGAAGCACCCAAAAAGGGATTGTAATGACTGATATCTTCCATTATTCCCAGTAAGCACTGATGTGATGATGACACAGTACAAAATCCAGCCTATTTCCTGACCTTCAGCCAGAGCAGCCTGACCTACTATCTCAAAGTAAGCAAATATGAGCATTGCAAACGAAGAAAAGATAATAATGTTTCCAAAGTGCAAAATTAGAGGATCTGGAAAACAGAATGATGACTTTAGCTTTAATACAGAACTGAGTAAAGAACTGTGTCATAGACATACATGTTTATAATATTATTATTAATAGTATTGATATAGAATAAAACTAGCCCAATCACTGAGACCTGAGAAACACCATTAGTCATTTCCATTTGTCTGCTAGAGAGAACAAACCAATTAGTAGCCTGGTGGGCAAAACTAATACTTTGCAGATTTGTTTTAAATAGTGTCAACTGTATCCAGTCTTAAAAAATAATAAGGACTGCACAATGTTTTTCTATTCATCTATTTCTAGCAGTACAAAATCATTTAAAAGATTCTTTGCATAGTTAAACTGTTTTTCTCTATGACAACCCCATGCTGTATGTTCCTTAAAAGAACCACAAAAGCATTCTATATAACACTGAAAGGAGTTTTGCTACAGTGTTAGTCATGCAAGTTATAGCACAATCTTATGCCAAAGTATAAAAGGCGACTATTTTTCTGTGAAGTTCAGTGCACAAGTTATATTTATTGACATTAGTATGTTTAAAAAAATACCATAACATTTACATGTGCCAAAAGTTTTGCACAGGTCACATTTTCTATGTCTTTTTACAGTAATGGTGCATTGAAATGTGTAGAAGTGGAAGGAGCGAAAAAAACAACTTTGTAAGCAACAGAGTTCAGAGGCTTCCCTGGTTTTACACTTCATTGTTTATTACAGAATTTCAATAAGGCAATAAAAAATTACATATTTCATTTTGAAAAATAAAGAAATAGCATGTTTAAGGAGGACTGAATTTGAGCTGTTGGACATGACATTATTACTCAAGATTTGAGAGAAGAACAAAAAATCCTTTAAATTTAGTGATAATAAACAACGAACACATCAAAACACTGCAATCATGGATGACTTATGGAATTCACATCAAACCATCCAAAATCTGGTTTAGTGTTGGAAGCAGAATTTTTTATCCACCAAAACACATCCACCAAAAAGAGCTATTAAATACACAAAGATCAAACCTAAGAGGTCTGATAAAGTTTGCACCAAGATGAGCTTCTATGCCACAGCATACATCTCAATGTCTTTCCTATAATATAAAGTTATAACCTACATAACACTACAGACCAACTTTGTGCATAGGCTTGTCTTATGTGGCTGATGTAAAATGCAAGCCCTACGCAATAAATTCACTCGGACTCTCTGGCCTGATTTTTCCCAAATCTGTCACACGTTCATGTCACACATACACGCACAAACACCCAAAGTCTGCCTGACCTGGGGGCCTATGTAATGTCTTTTTGTCGAGGTGGACGATGTATGTTCCGGACCACACACTTTACCATCCATTCGATTCCATCGTTCACCCCCTCACTGGAAAAAAAAACAAAAACCGCAGGATAAAAATGACTAACAAATCACACGAATGCCACGCTTTCTATAGTTTTTGTTACTGCAGCAATATATAGATAAATAACTACTACTGTGGCTCTGGCAACATTAGAACATGCACAGCTGCTACTCCTGTAAATGTATGAGAGAATGTGATAAGGTGTTGTATATACACACACATCTTATTCTCATAGATATAACCACTGTGTCATTTTTTTAGTCTTCAAAAAAAGCTGTAGTAACAGCAGGGGACTTCCATTTCCATGCCCAGATCTAAATAATACATGTGAGAGACAGCAATGCAGATACGCTTACCCTGTTAGAGCAGTGCAGGGCTGGACCAGGCAGTCTCGCTTGCCAATTTTGGGGGCACAGTCACTGAATGCTGTCTTAATGTCTGGTACAGACAAACAATTCTGTGGAAAGGAGGGGAAAAATATAAAATATATAATCATACACACATATGCAGACATTTCTGATGTATATCCCGCTTTTCCACGTTAAGTGTGTGCGTCTATACACGCACGCACGCACGCACACAATCATGTACTCTCATTCTGACATCTACTAATAAGTGAGCATGTCATTATGGATATTCATGAAAGGGTAGTATGTATGTAACGTCATCATGCTGATCCGAGACCAGTTTAGTAGCCCTGCTAAAAATAGTCAAAATTTTCACTAAAAAGTAGAAAACTAAAGTGTGGTTTGTTTCTGAAGTTCACAAAAGGTTCAAATGAATCAGTGATCATGACAGATATCCTGTTGTGACTAGAAGTAAATTTGGTATCAAACAGAAAACTTTCTATAAATAATTAGATATAGTAAAAATAGATAATAATAACTATAGCACAGTATATAACAATGGCACAGTAAAAGCCCAATACAATACCAATGAAACCATGCAGCTCTAGCATAATACTAATCAAAATACAGAAATAAAAATGTTCCTATTGATTCTACAATAGTTTCAGGCCCTGGTAAGTAGATAAAGTAGATGTACAAACAGTAGTAATCTCAGAACCAAACATCAGAAATACTTAGGGCTACTTTTTATATTTTGTATCATCACCACTGACCAGGTGATTACCAACTTTCCTGTTGGTGCATTGTAAATAAAGCTCAAAAGCCCAAGTCTTTAAACAGTGTTTAAAAAAAATATATTAAGCACTGTTTCACTGAAAATGGAGTTTTAAATTGAGTTTAGGCTGAGTTTAGAATGTGTGCAGGGAAACTTAAATGCAGGAAACATCTATTTTAATCTTGAGCAGATGGGATACTTGACAATACAGCCCCATCTACAGACAGAAAATAATCATTGCTCTGGAAGCACCTGAGAAAGTGAATGTGAGCAGAAAAAAAAAAAAAACACTTGCATACCTCTACATCTTGCTTATTTGCAAGCACAAGGAGAGGAACACCTTCAAGAGCCTCACTACTAATCATCTTTTCTGAGAAGAAAAACAGAGATATTGTAAATAATAAGTTTCACAGTTCCAGTTTCAGTCAAGTTGTTTTTAAAATATGTGCAGTTTCCCAACTTGAAAAGCGATGGATACATCTACTTGGAGGTTTTAACTGGAATCCACTCAATGAAAAACTTTTCCTATTTTTTTTCTATTCTATTTAATCGATTAAATTCCTAGTACCACTTTGGAATGTAATCAAATAATAAATTATAAGTAACCGTGTTAGCTATAAGCAGTTAGCCAGCATAAGTCAATTAGGTGAAAAAACACTTCAGTAGAAAAATATACATGAGCTATTGCAACAAATGTCTATAAACAACAAACAACAAACAAAACCATAAACATCTGCACTTTAGTAAAAGTATTTGATAATTATATTTACCATTTAAACACATTGGTAAACTGATACACATAGCACCTTTATACTGCACAACCTCTTAAACAAATCCCATTTAAATGTAATAGGTTTGTCATTCACTCATTCCTTAAATGAACTCAGAAATAATAATAAGACATTTTATTTATACAGTACTTTATATTTTGCACAAAAATCTCAAAGAGCATAAAGATAAAGAAAATAACTAAATAACAGGGCGTCCATGGCAAGAACCCCGTGCACGACAGCCGAAGTTTTGGGGACCATATTAACAATCAACACGTTTCACCATCACCATAATGCTTACACTAACATACATTCAGATTTGCTGACAAATATTATTGACAGCAAGGCTAATTCAATTATCCAAAACAATCACAAACTTGTCCAACAGCAGCGGCAAACTCAATATTTCAATTCCTGCCTCTAAATCAGTCTGGTCCTGCATAATATCCTCAGAGGTCACAACAGGAATCAAGACTCTGCATTAGCATCAAGCATGACATTCAACAGCAACTTCCCATTAACATATCAACTGAAAGTTCAGTAAAGCCGCATAAAGATTATCTATAACTGATCATTTCATATTTTATACTAAATATAATACTCTCCTAAAAACAATGTTAAGAATAAGACACCATATCTTAGCACTTCTATTCTACACCAGCAAACACTCACCAAATGCATTCTTTGACTCAGTCAACCGCTCTTCATCAGTGGAGTCAATAACGTAGATAACTCCATGAGATTCTGCATAGTACTGAGGATGAGGAGATAAGAAGTTAACCAAAAAAGCTAACAGAATAAAAATACACTTCAAAATGACAACAACTGAGAACTCATGGAAGGCCATCCAATCAAAAGGTGAGGCAGAGCCAGATCTGGCAATGTCTCCTTCCATTAAATCAGCATCAGCTTACACAGCTAGACTAATTAGGGAAGCTCTTCGCTGGCATGAAATGGGAACTCACTTTGTCCCACAAGGACTGCAATTCTTCTTGTCCTCCAAGATCCCAAAACATCAGGCGCGCTTTGCCCACATCTATCGTGCCAACTGTGCAAGGAGGCAAGACAGATCACATGTAAGACAACTCCCTTACTCTGTATACACTATAAATAAATAAAAAAACCCAATAGTCTCACTTACTGTTCAAACCGACGGTGGTTGTGATTTTGGACAGGCTCATTCCTTTATAATTCTTGCTGAATTTTGTTTTCGTCTGCTCCAAAAATGTCTAGGCAATGAACACAGGATAATTTAATATATAACAGGGTTCTCTAGAGTATTTACAGCCAGTCAGATAAGCAGAGCGAAGAAAGAAGAGCTGCAAATTACTACTACTATTATCATTATTATTATTATTATTAACACTTGAAAGTGCCTTAGTGTTAGTGCATTATCATTTAGCCACTTCTGATCTGTTGGTACAGCACACTACATCTTTACCATGTTACACTATACAATAATTACACTGTTACACAATAATGTTCTTGTCATCGTGTTTCACTATTGTTTATCTTATTATTTTCTTTAATGTCCTACTCATTTGTATTCTCTTTTGTTGCACTGAGCATGCTAATGACATAAATTTTCTTGGGATAAAGCTATTTCTGATCTTATAAGCAAAATAACGTCAATAAATTTAAATAAACCAGTGATGACTAAATACGTACCGTTTTGCCTGCATTGTCGAGCCCAAGAATTAGAACGCAATACTCGTCCTTCTGAAACATGTACTTATAAAGACCAGACAGTAAAGTATACATCCTAGCTTGTGTGGACCTGCCTGGCTTTTACCAGCTCACATCACTTCGATTTTACGAATTCAAAATAAAAAAAAGTTGTGTAAAATATGCCTGGGTGCTAGCTTACTAGCACAGAAACTGTACTAGCTAAAGATAAATACTGACAAAAAACCCAGCTGGGCCACTGCATAAACACCAAAATAGTAAGTACACCAGTTAGATTATAAGAAATAAAACTATG
Source organism: Brachypetersius gabonensis (assembly GCA_037577145.1). Lineage (NCBI taxonomy): Eukaryota > Metazoa > Chordata > Actinopteri > Characiformes > Alestidae > Brachypetersius > Brachypetersius gabonensis. Next base: position 20,130,144 of record JBBJLR010000111.1, read on the forward strand.
GTATATCGATCAAAAGCTTTCTTTCCACACCGGCTGCTTCATTCTGTTTTGTTCCTTCATCTTTAGCTTCATACGGCTTGTAAACACGTCCTAGGAAGTCGTTGTACGGTGGTGCATTATGGGAAATGTAGTAAAACAGTCAGGAGTTTGTAGTCAGGAGTTTGTCCGGCACTAGAGGGAGATCATGAGTGCTTATATGGAACTTTCTGAACTGAAAACACTATTTCATTACAGAATAATATAATTTCTTTATTAGTGTAACATTAAAACATTAACTGCTCAGTGAGTTTCTAACTGTGTCTAATGTACTAAACTGATTACATTATAAACATACACCTACACTATATGGACAAAGGTTTTGGGACGCCTGACCATTACTTGGTATTCTTACGCATTAAGATTGCTCTTCTCTGAAAGTAAAGTGATGATACAGGATTTGCTCTTGATGTCCATGTATTCAAATACAGTCTCGCCTTAGTGTATACATGTATACAGCTGAGATGACAGTTCAGGAGCATTCCTTGACATTTGATGGACATGATTTACTACTTCACTGCTGAGAGGTGTCCCAGGTCAGTTACATCAGAACTGAACAAAATTAAATCCAGTTTTCAATTTGTCAAAGCAAACTGATAGTATGATAGATCCTATGCCATTTTTTATTACATTGTCCTCTTAACCTATCATCCCTTCACAATGTATATGGTAGAATTCTGTTTACCACTGTGAGATATTTTACATTTGTTAGTGCTGATTTAGATTAAAGCAAAATTAAAGTATTTTAATCTTTAATGTCTGTCTTCCACAGACTGGAATACAGGAGGAAAAGTTTGAAATACACAAATAAATATGCAGATTTTGGTTTGGAATATAACATTGATTTCAAAAGTACAATCACTGCACTCTAGCATTATGGCACTTAAGGCAATGCAAACTGAGAGAAAATGTCAAAGTTAAAGTTGTAACCTTTTTCCAACTTTACTGGTGAAACACAGTAAACACAAACATGTTAAATCTAACAACTGAAAGTGTGTTTTGATATTAAAGATTTTGTTTGTTTCCTGCATGTGAATCTTCCCAGATACTAGACTGTATTTACAGCATTTAAAAAGCACTTTATAGGCCTGCTTAGCCCACCTAATGACAGCTCAAGCTCAAATAAATAAACGTTTGTCACTGCAGCCTTCTTAGTCTTACAGAGAACTTTAGTTTTCCCCCCAAAATCCATGATGTGTCTTTTAATTATTCTTTTATTTACCTGAGCCAAGACCCAGAACTTTAAGTAAAAAGTGTTCAATTAAACAGTATATAGTTATGGTTACATGGTACATTTGCATTTGACTTTCTTTTTTGCTTTCTGGGTGAGAGTAATAAAATGTATTTGCTGTTTTTGCTGGCTGTTCTGAAAGGGTGGAAAAACCAATGAACAAGACAACACATGAAAACATATATTCTTCTTTGCCAGCTATGATTTTACACAAAACAACTGTACTGCATGCATTAACTGTTTTATTGTATTGCGAGTTTGTAAGGGATTTTCTCTCACTTAGTTCTCAGTTCTGACTGTGGCTTTGCTGACTTGTACTGTCAGTCATCTTATGACACCATGTAAAGATTTTGGAAAATAGACTATATGCAATGAATACTACTAATCATCTTGAATTTTAGAACAAAAATAAATTTTTATGTACAAATATGGGAAAATACACAAAACTAACCTACATAGAAGTCAATATTTTGCCCAGAGGTGCAATGTACTAAATTCCTTCAACAATTTATTTTGCAGCAGGAAAGACATGTAGATCACCTCAGTACTTTTTGTTTGATGGTCCCGAGGTGGTGCAGTTTCAGATTAACCAGATTTCTTGTGTGTAACGCTGCCTTCTTCCAAAAAAGGCCAGAAAAAGATTAAATGTTTTCCAGATGACATGCCATTTAGGCACTTCTAGCCTTTCTGGCTCCAATGACATACTGGACATTTAGTGAATGCATCTTTGCCTTGCAGCCTTCCTCTATCCTTCCTCTATTTGAAGGAAGGGCAGTTGGCTGTGGGCCCTAATGAATCCTGTGGTAGTAGAGAGTAAAGGTCACAGGAGAGCATGAGTGATAAAGTCTTCCCACAGAAGCTCATTAAGTGAGGAGTTGACTCATGTGCTGCTGGACAGAAATTGTGGGCTCATTCTCTTCCTGCATTGAGAACCTCCTGTGGTAATTCTTGTCATCCACAAGAGGGTGCTGGATGAACAGGAATCATAGTGCCAACATAAGGCAAGAGCCGCTTTACCCCACTGATCATAATGTGAGTTTGTGATGAAGGATGGTGCATGTTGAGCATAAAGAGAGTGATAATGGACAGTGTGACCTGGTAGGTCATGGTAATAGATAGGTGGAAGGAATGACCTCAGTGATGGATAAGAGAAAGCCAATGAGGGAGAGCAATGCCGACACACGCATGGTCACCTTCTCTCCACAGTCCGATAACGGGAAGAAGACCAGCCCTGTTAAGGAGGAGATAAGCACATGTGGCAATATTAAACTAACGCTGTAAAAAAATGGCATCCTTTTATTGATGAATTAAGTGGGCAATATTAGCATAAACATCTGAACCCCACTGATACTTATCGTTGTACACAGCGCATATTTATAGAATCCCAACCCTCTCAGTAGTCCCTCAGGTCTACAAAGTCAGCCATCTTAACCAGGCTGATCTTGCCAAATGACTTGGCAGTTATGGCCTTTGGTCAAGTGAGTATGTGTCTGTACTGCAATGGAGCAGGGAATATATAAGTAATGTTCCTGTTCACCTCATTTTGTGACAATATCCTGATACCAGGTGTTATTGTTATATCCTGATATACCATGTGTTATTGATTTTTTTACAACAGAAAATGACGGGATGAATTATTGCCACTCTGTTTTCATTATCTCCTCCCATCTACAATCCACCCATGCTCTTTGCAACAACAGTTTATTTCTGTACCATAATTTGTTGTAACAGGACAGAACACAGCAGATTGCAAAAGGCCCTGCTGTCTGTGACTGTCTCTTTATGTCTCTGTATTTGTGATTTGTAGCCTTTGATTTTTTGGTATCTACTGTCAGCAAAGGGAGTAAGCGCAAAAATGAGACATCTTCCTAGACATAAGTATTATATGGCATTATAACTGGCCTCCATAAGAAGTATTCTAATAGAAGGGTTCTAGTGGAATCCATTCCATTCCTCTTGGTGTCAGCAGCAGAGAACATAGTAGTAAATGAAAGGGGCTTTGATTATGACTGTGCATAATCTACGTCACAAGTTTAGGAATGACATGCTTCACCCACACACTGGTTGTCATCATTTTATTGTTTTCTTCCTAGAAGAAAGCACAACAGCACAAAAGATGTCACTATTGCTGATTTTGATGGCTTTTTTCAATAATTATTTATGGAATCTTTACATTTTTGCACGCTTAATTATCCTGCTGCTAGAATACAGTGTTAAAATACAATATCTGACAAAACTGTATTTACTGACACCAACATTGTTACTATTTTGTTGGCCAAATTTGCTATTTGCTGGCCTGTCCTGCGACATTGTAGCGTTGCTCTTGTATCTTGTTATGCACTCTCTCTCTTTCTGCACTGTCTCATTCTTCCGTCACTTGTGTTGTTTTTATTTTGTTCTTTCTGTTGCACCATGGTCCTAGAAGACTGTTCGTTCACTGCAAACTGTGTAGGTGGTTGAAACATCTACTTGATGACTTGGCGATCACATTTACAGAAATAAAGAATTATTATAATACCAATGTTTTCTTGATTTTCTCTCCATTTTTGTCATGTCCAATTCCACACAATAGCAAAGATACCCCTAATCACAAAATGCCACTGGAAGGATGTTGGTGCTAACATGCTTCAACTGCATCTTTTTGAACTGCAGGTAGCACAGTGAATTTATCAGACTTGGAGGAGAACACTATCCACCAATCTATTACTGCCTACCATTGCACTGAGTAATGAGGGAATAGGGAGGGACATTAAATCTACCAAGAGAAAACAATCTTTCCACAAGGTCAATGAGAGGGCATTGAGAATTCAGTGTACTCAGATGGTTAAATTACCCTTGTAAATTCTAAGTCCTTTTCTTGGGACTTTTGGGTTAATATTGCAAACCTCATTTGCTTTTTTCTAACATGATGGTTTACACTTGTGTGCGTAAGTGACCCTGCAAGATTTATTCACTAGTGTCACTGAACCTGCTCCCTGAAATAACCCACATGAGCACATCCAAATCAATGCCTCGTGAACATCAATCTATGGCTGAATCCCAGGTGACTCCTTACTCTTAAAAGGTTCCCTGTTGTACTTTCGAAAATATAGCGATTTCCATTCTAAGTTTTCTGATTAAGGCTATCTGGCCAGGGTTTCGATTTGGACCACATACAGTATGGCTTTCCAAAGAACAGATTTGTAAATATCTGTCCATGTGATATTGTTTTGTTGTTCACCCTGCTAACGCACAATGGTGCTGCTCAATTCAACACAAACCATCATCACGTTTGCAGATGACATAACAGTGAGTTCATAAAGAATGACGAGTCCGCATACAGAGAGGAGGTCAGACAGCTGGTGGTGTCGAGACAACAACCTGTCCCTGAATGTCAACAAGACAAAGGAGATGGTCATTGACTTCAGGAGGAACGCTGCACTATACACCCCACTTCACATAAGCAACTCAGCTGTTGAGAAAGTCAGCAGTGTGAAGTTATTAGGTGTGCATATGATGGACAACCTCAGCTGGACACTCAACACTACCACCATCACCACCATTCTGCAGAGACTGTGTAAGGCCCACCTTCCCCCTTCCATCCTCAGCACCTTCTACCGAGTGACCAACGAGAGCATCCTCTGCAGCTGCATCACTTCCGGGTTTAAAAACTACAACAGCGCCGACCAAAAGTCCCTTCAGTGGATGGTAATGAGCTGAGAAGATCACCACCATGCCTCTCCCACCGCTCATTGATCTGTATAAGAAACGCTTCATTGGCCTTGCAACCGGCGTTGTACTGTTTCTATTTTGCACTGTGACGTCCATCTGGACTTTGTCTTGTTGTGACTTGTTTAATGTACACCATTTTGCTTCAGAGAACGCTATTTTAACCCACTGTGTACGTGTGTGTGGCTGGGCTGACAATAAACTCTCTAAAATCTTGATTCTTGAAATCTTGAATCATATTTAATTGAAAAACTATAAATGTCTAGTTCTGTGCAGATATTCATCTCAAAAAATTCAGTCTAGTGTATAAACCTGCTGGTTAATTACGTCTATGCATTTGGCACACACTTAACCAAAGTGACTAGCAGTTTAATCATGTTACAAATGTGCACCTGTGTTTACAAAATGTTTTGTCTAGTTTGTCCAGGAACCAATTAGGAATTTATGAATGCTTTGACTTTATATGCTACTAATAGACATAACTGAATGTTGGTAATAAAACTTTTGGCAACAAATCTTTTCAGTTAGGCTTGATAAAGGTTGTGCTTTATTTAAATAGGGACAATATGGACAGTGAAACAGCACGACTGAATCAATTCATCATGAGTTAATCTCTGGGTACATATTCTCCTATGTGGAGCTTCTGGCCCTAGAATTTCCAGTCGTGACTAGCATAACTTACTAATGCAACTAAAATGCTAATTAAACATTTTTGAAAGGACCTCTTTTTCAGAGAAATGATGGCCAAATGATAGGGTAGCAACCCTGACATGATTCATGTATAAACAGGACAGATTGTCCAGTGGTTGCCCAGATGGGTTTCATAACAAAGCTATAATTTATTTAATCAATAATTTACAGTTATGCTATGATAATTGCTTGGAATTCCCGGTCTGAATTCTTTCTGAATTTTGTTATTATTGCAAAGAACTTAGCAGCTTTTTTGGTACAATACAGTAGTTCATTGTGCTTTTCATAATTTTATATTGGAGATTAGATTTAATTCATAGTGTTTGTAGAATGTTGAGATTTTTAATTAGCTGGTTTCGACAGGCCCAGGTAAGTCTTGTGCTTTTAATCTGTAGGCTGTAGTGGTACGGGATGTTCAGTAAAAATAGAATATGTAATAAAACAGTGTGTCCTCTGGATAAAGAGATGCTTACATTCAGATTGTATTGTACATTCAGTGTGTTTATCTACTTGTGTCAATTTCTGTCAGTTCCATCGTTGTAAAGCATTGAATTAATATTTGTTCGTTTGATTTACACTGAAAAAGAAAAGTCATTTATTTTTTACTTTGTATTTTCTAATTTGTATGTGTACTTGTGGGCTGCCATGAAATTGCTAGAAAGGCATCTCATAAATTAGTCTCGTTTTGCATCTTAATTTTTAGTAAACATAGTTAACACACCATTTTCATTAAGACAACACACATTTTACTGAGACTGCATGACAGCCCAATGTATGGTGTAATTAATGTGATTAACATAACCTATATAATTAGCACTTTAAAACTTAATCACCCACAATTATAATTCTGGTCCCTCAGGTGATATCTCAGCCATGTCTAAATTTATATGCATCTATTTAAGAATTCATTATTTTTTATTCTATTCAGGTACTTATTTTACCCCACAGATAAATATCTTCTTCAGAGTTGCAGAATGTTGTCAGACAAAAGTTTTACCTCGCAACAGAGAAAAGCCATGAGAAAGCCCAACAGAGGAAAACAATAGAGGGAGGGCAGGGTGTGATGACTCAAGCTTTCTATTCCTGCATTCTATAAAAGCTTGACAGCCTCTCCGAGGAATTGTTCAGAGGCTGAAAAGTGCGCAGATTGTTTTTCTTTCTTCCTCAGAAGTTTCACAATCGCTTCCTTTCCAAGCTGGTTTCTCTCAAGAGCCTGAAAATGCTCATAAATCATGGGGAGATATGGAGTCATGGAGGAAAATAGGTCATTTTTACTGCTCTTTCAGTGAAAACACTGAAGCATCAGTATCACTAACAGTCTGATAGAGGGTATCACGAGATCTGTATCATTCCTTTCTTGCATTTAAGTCACAGCAAATTGCGGAAATTGAAATTCCAAACCCTTCCAAACCCTTCTACTAAGTGTCTTTAAACAGCCTGCCAGCTCGACCATTTCTTTTTTCAATGTGCACAGTTACCCTCCCTTGTTTCCTTTCCCCCAGAGTCACACCTTAAGAGACACACACATATGTGTCCATTAGAGAACTACCCTAGAGAAAGGAGTCTGGCTTTTAACACAGAATGAAACACTCAGCCTCTAATCAATTAATCTGGGACATGCTGACCCCTTCAGCAGCATCTTCCCTTAAAATCTGGCTCCAGCAGGCACAGCGTGGGTTTATATGCTCTCATTCATATACAGCTTTAATCAGTGCCAGATGTTTGTCAGACATTTTTTAATATTTCTATATTCCATTAAGTATTTATTTATGTAATCACAATTTGGTTCCATTCGCCATTTTTCAGGTACACATTTCAGACATTTTGATTTGGTTTTGGGTGTCAAAACACAACAGTAAGTGAGTAGGATTCTGGTTTATTGTGAAAACAGGAAAAGAGCAGCAAACAGAAATGGAGCACTGGTTTGTGCAGTAAGGAGTAACAATAGAGGGATCAGACATACAAAGGCCCTCATAGTAAAACACTGGATTCAGACAGGCAGAGGCCCTTACAGTGACACATACAGGAATCAGACAGACACAGATGCCACACAAGGCACCAGGGGTTCACCAAGAGGCGATGCCATCAGATCTCACAGGAGGTTCAAAGAGAGGTTCGTCTAGAGCCTCACAGAGTGGGCAGGCCACATGAGGCCCTAAATGGCAAGGCTGGCACGAAGTGTAAATTGTAAAGTAACCTTTCTGTCATCCGCAAAAACACTCTACAGCACACAGTGTGAACAGCATGAAATTCTTCCTCTGCATTTAACCCATTCACCACATGAAGCAGGGGCAGCCAGGAACACGGTGCCTGGGGAGCAGTGTGTGGGGCTGGTTCCTTGCTCAGGTTACCTCAGAGGTGCCACAAGCAGTCTTGGGATTCAAACCCATGACGTTCCGATTGCAGGCCAAACACCCTAACCCCTAGGACACCAGCTGCCCCAGGAAGCAGAAGACTTCCATAGCCTTGGGAAACCTCACACCAAGCCAGGCATAACAGAACTGGAAACCAGAACTAGAAAGGAAACCCAGACATACAGCCAGACACAATACAAACAGGGCCAGGAGGAGAAGGTAAGTATGAGGCCACTGACCTCATCGTAAAGCTGGCTTAAGTACAGAGGGCCAAAAAAGAAACAGGTGAGTTTAACTGAAGTCTTAGGACAAACCACAGTGTAGAGTAAGAAAGAGAGAAGTTTAGCCTGTCAGAATAAAAGATCCACAAACACAGAGAGGGTTAGAGAATTCTACATTTAAATTTTTTGTTTATAGCAAAGTAAAGTAAAGCAGTCAGTTGAAATATGTAAGAAATAAACAGAAGAAATTAGAGTTAGGGAAGGGATAGAGTTTCACAGTGTAGGAGCATATATACAAAAAATGTAGCCATTACTTTTTGTGTTTTAATCATGTATTTGTTTCTTAATGCATTCTTTATTCAACAGGAAGCCAACAAAGTGCTGCCAATACTGGAGTGATATGTTCACTGGAGTGATACTTCATATGCACTCCGCATCTAACATGCAGAACAAATCATGTGAAGCCACAGTGATTATAGCTATGTTGAACTGAACCGCATTTTACTCATTTGATCATTTTATGCATTTTAGTGGCATTCGTAAATCACATAAATGTTTGGAATTATGCCAAATCAATGTGGCAATCACTACATGCCTTAAAACTCCTCCAACCTTGTACACAGGGGTGCGACTGCTCTGACTCAGTTTAAATGCTGTTAACAAGAGTGTTAAATAATTCAATACAGAAGCTTGCTTCTTGTCTGCTGCAGGTGAAAAGAAAACGTTTACTTGATGGATGAAGTTGTAAAGTGAAAGGACAAGGATAAAAGTACAAGGATAAAACAGGAAAGTGTCACATGTCGATATGCCTTCTCAGGTTTCTCAAAAGCAGATTACCTGTGGGACTCGCAGTGTACCAGAGCATAAAACCAAACATCAATAGTAATGTGCATTTCAGCTTGCTTCTATGTATGTGTCAAGGACAGATCAGGTTGTGTGCTCATCCAGCTCTGCATGACTCATACCAAAAAAACACTTAAGTTCACGCATATGGCACCATCAAAGCATGGGGATGTAAGCTGTGTTCTTCAAATCTTTAATTCGTCTCAACTCTGTTCTCCATCTAAAGATAACCAGAAGAACATTAACCTGTCCTACAGACATCATCACTATGCTAAATTTGAAGTAGACGCCGATGATGCTGGGATGATAAACCATCAATATTACTCCTCTTACTTTTCCCATACAAACTCAAGTTCAGGATCAGAGAAGATCCTACAAAACACAGCAACACAAAGTGGTTTAATAATACAAAGTTTATTATACAATTCCCATGGGTCCATGGATTTGAGTGACTACACAGGGGGTATGCTACATGATAATCAAAAGCTATATTTATGGCATTCAGCGGTTTAAATCATGCTGGCAAGCATTTTGTTCCCTCAAAGTAAAAGACAACAAAAGAAATAGTGCCTTTTTGTGGAAAACAATCATGAATATGACAGGAGACCTTCAACACAATGTAAACTTGGTGTCTTTGAAACAATTGCATTAAACTTACAGACTCTGCAAGGACAACAGTGTGTTTTATTCTGCTGAAAGCTTGGCGATTGTAAAATGTGTATATATATATGAAAAAAAAAAAAACGTAAACCTAAATCATGTAATTGCCACTTGAGACATCAGTAGAAAAGAAAACATAAGGCTTTGCAAGATACATGACATGCATAAAGTATTGCTCTATCTCTGTATCGGTCTTCTGCAGAGTCCTTTGTGTTTTCTGACTTTGGCAGAGATAGACAGCCATGTTTCGGGATGCAGTGAGAATCTAATGGAGCCGTTAATCACACAGTACTGTTGTGTGCCAGAGTTCTTGTTCCTTGTAAGGAATTACAAGAAACATATGATGATACAAATATATTACAATTTAGACATGTCCCAAATCCAACATCAAATCCAAATGCCACAAGCTACAGAAGCACCAAGCAGTTGTTGAATAAGTAGAAATAACTATGTACGACTTATTACTGCTTTCACTTGGGTCACTATTTCCTCTTCTCCTGGGAAAATACGTACTCATACTATGGCTGGTGGTCATCACACATGAGCTTAACATTCTTGCATAAAACAGTGCAGGTTATAACATTTTAAAAATTCAGAGACTGGAGTGTAAAAATAAGACTATTCTCTGTGTGCCGTTTCTTTCTTTAGTGTTTATCCTTGATCACCACCTATTATGACCATGATCAAGCAAATTACTGACCTCAAATGTTCACTAATGGCCTGATGGACATCTGACAGTCAGCTAGATGTGTCCACAGCCTTAAAAATCAAAGTAGGCTAAAAATTTATGTTATGTCTCAGTTGAACATTGATTATTCGATTAAAAAATGTACTTATTAAAATATACACTCTTGATGAACTGGCTAAGTAATCTAATTGCAGTTGGAATGATATACAGGGTATCCACAGGTCATTATGAAGCCATGTTCAGCAGTTTAAACATTCACCACAAGGAGGCAATGTTAGCGCTCAAATACATGTTTTGAGCACCACTGAAAGAGACAAAACCCTCACCAACAGGATTTGTTGTTTGTACTAATTAATAATACATATTACTCACTTAATCGTCAAAGTAATCAGCTGATTATTCAATCTCTAATTTAATCAACAGTGATACTCCTACTTCTTCCTTATGTAATCAAACTACAGTCTTTTTGTGACTCGTGAGAATCATGGTTGTCTATGCCTGCCAGTCCTAGAATGAAGATAATTCAACACTAGACAGCGGTTTCTTCTCAGTTGAAAACAAAGTATTGTGTGTGTGTGTGTGTGTGTGTGTGTGTGTGTGTGTGTGTGTGTGTGTATGCAACAGCATTCAAATTTACATTCACAAGCACATTGCGTGTTCAGCACAGATTTTGCTGCAAGAAGACACTTATACAACAGAAAACAAGGACAAAACTTCGCATCATTACACCCAAGGCAAATTAGCAAAATACAGTATATTCTTTGGAAAAAAAATCTTTTTTTTTTCAAACCAAGCAAGGCAGCTGTGATGGTAAGATATGCGATAAAAACATAAGTCATCAACTATGATGGATATTTCTAAGGTGTGTTATACACCAAAACACTGTTTAGACCTGTGTCTATGTGCTCAAAATGCTTTTGAGCTTTTTACATGGTTTTACAACAATCCTATCGCTCTTTCTAAATGGACATATGAGGAATGTCTATAGAGCATTCCACATGCGTCAGTAAGTTAAGGCCTGCATACTGTTTTCTTCGCTGTGTGTTCTGACTTTAACAAGCTTGACCAAGCTCAAATCTGGAAACCACATGATTTTAAATGCCCACTTTATTTCTGTTCCATATTTTGAGAAATTCCTTCATTTCTAAAACCCTTGTATGTGGTGGAGTTGTCAGAACAGCAATAAAGAGCGTATCTGAGGGTTGTGGGTGTTAGATCTATGAATTCAGGCTCGATGGAAGACAAAATGGTGCAAACTGAACCGTGTTCTTTGGAGGTGCACTTCAAAAACATAACATAGGTTCAGCAGAGAGTAACGCAGTGTAGGTAACAGATTGGAAATATGCTTTATAACCAGTTCTTGCATGGCATGTGCATGTGCACAAGCATAAAATATACCAAGGCGTATGTATTCACTGTAAAAGGTGTTGGATTCAAATCCCAAATGCTGTTTACTGCTGAAGGATTTTCAGACCACAACCATTATTTCATTGTCAGCCCAGTGAAATAACGTACCAGGCATTTGGCATCTAAACTGTTGAGAGGAAGAATTGAGTTCTACACGTTCTCCTCCAAGCGTGTTGACTATGTTGATAACCCTGCAAGGGAAGTAGTGTTGTAGTATCTATAGTTGCATGGAATTGGAGAAGATGGGCAAATATGCAGTGTGCATTCTGAGCTGGGCAATTGACACTTCCTTGTGGCAAATAAAACTGTCCTCAGAGCCATGCAAGATCAGTACAAATGTGTAGTAGAAAAATTACTGCTTAATGCAAAGATCTTGTCCCTTTTGACCAGTAAAAGATAACAGTTTCAACTGGTAGAACAAATTTGATGCAATATTATTTTAGAATGTGTGTGTGTTGTACGAAAAAGCAAAGACAATAAATCAGTCAGTGAACTGACCATACATGGCAAAATATCTTTCTTACATGTTTTGTTCAAATTAACCAGATTCTAAAATTAATCAGTCATTTGTTAAGTAATCTGTACTTTAATTCAAATTAACTCTGATCATCTGATGTTTCATCACTACACATAAAGTTGAAAACGACAGATGACTGATGCGATGTGACTGTGAGGCATAAACTTTGATTTTTTGAAGAGGTGTCATTGATTTCATGGTTAATAATTCATACATATTATACTTAGAGACTACTTTAGAAGTTCTCTTTATAAAAAGAAAAGAGAATCTGCATAAAATATTACGCTTTTTTAAAACCTCTCTCAAAGCTGTTGTAGTTTGTAGTATAAAATAATCTGCAAACATACATCTCCTTTAAATGCCTTCATATCATGCAAATTATTAAAACTAGAGATTAGATAAAAATGCTGTAAACTTGAGACACTGCGAAAGTGTTCCGTATATAATTAGAGTGAAACTCTTACGTTTTGCTAGAGTACAGTGTGATATTGTTTGTAAAGATAATATTAAAGAGGTGCGATGAACATAGAAAATTGATTTTGGTAGGCTGTTCAGCTATCATGTTGTGAAGTACATTCATGGGCAAATGCGGACAAAGGGGAGCTGTTCTTGTTTAATAAGACATCAGATCAAACTGATCACCTGTAAGTGAGTAACAAACATTAGCGTAAGGGATGGACATATTAAAGTGGACTTGTGTCTTTAAGTGATGAATAGTGTGTGCTTTAAGATGGAAACATTTTTACTCAACCCTTTTCATCGATCTGGTCTTCCCTTGTGCTTTTCTCTCACTTCCAGCTTTGTTTAGGAGAGATGGTTGATGAACAGATGTGTGTCTCTTGAAAGAATAAATTACAGGTGGCACCCTTAAAGGTAACAGCCACATGTACCAGTACAAGGTGTCCAAGAAATATCGCAAGTACCAGAAGGTTTCAGACTTTGGCAGCTGTCATGACCACCAAGATTCTGGTACTCATTTTGCAGCTGTATCTGTAAGATGTAGCACTCATTTTAAAGACGACAAATACAGCTTTTTGGCAAGTCTCCCATCATGTTTGGTTTCAGAGGATGCCACCCCCAAGTGAATTTCACTTTGAAAGATTACTCCAAGACTTACTTTGCAGCAGACCAACCCCTGTCTCCATATGCTCCTTCTCCTGTTGCAGAGTGAGGCGAAGGGGCGCAGAGGTCTGAGTCTGTATCGGACTCGCCCTCGGCGATGTAAGATCTCACTTTAGAGCAGCGTGCCACCCCACTGAAGTAGGTGTTGTTGAGAAAGTCCAGGTTCTCCTTTGACTGGGAGATGCTAAAGCCACTAAAGGAGCGCTCTAGCTCCTCATGATCCACTGAGGGGATGGATATTGAGGTGTCACTCTCAGCACCTGCCTGCTGCTGGGTTAGACCTCCAGGCTTCCCTTCCTCCAGCCCACTCCCGCGAGAGTGGTGCTGCCCGGCACCTCGGGACCCGCTGTTATGTCCACCAGAAGAACGCTCATGGGCTGGTGGAGGTGGAATACGCACCAAAGAGGGGTCACCTACAGGGGAGGTGCCCTGGCTACGTGGAGGGGGTTCAGGAAGGGCCTGGGGGTGCCAGGAGGTGGAAGGATGGCAGTGGCTCTGGTTGACACAAGCTGAGGGAGGCGGGTCAAAGTTCTTCTGACCAGCAGAGCTGTTGGAATGGATGATTTTAGTAATCGAGCCGGACTTCTCCAAGTGGTCAACTGGGCTATGGTATGGTGGGGCTGGGTCAGGCTCCTTAGATCCAAAGTAGGCATCTGTCTCAGACTGTGGAATTCCCATTCGCTGAATGTAGATGTTCACTAGAAAGTCGAGTTTCCTTTCCATTGACATAACCTGTGGAATAGTACAGTTGCTATAATATAGTACTTTACTGTATATTTATAATGTATCTTTACTGTATATGTATAGTATAGTTTATTAATATAGCTTACCCATTTGCACATACCATAGATTCATAGAGTACTATATACTGTCTGATTGCACTGTTTGTCCTGCACAATGTTTTGTCTTGTCTGTCTATATTATTTCTAAATTTTTTATTTCTAAATCTTATTTATTTGTATATATACTGCAGATCCAGAGCTTTCGCCATTTCGTTTCCCTGTATACTTGTATACGGTGAAATGACAATAAAGTTGACTTTGACTTTGACTTTGACTTTGAGTTAGGAATAATGCTGCCTTAAAATTATTTTAGGTAAGTTGTTTGGAGAAATTAATGATAATTAATATATTAATCATGGTGTAAAACTACTTGAAATTATTTATGTAATTCTAAACACATCCCCAAAACAGTATTGTGAGCTATAAAAACATACATAACTTCAGTAATATGGACAGCCATTTCAGACCATGCCATATTTTTGATAGTTGCTGCCACAAAAATGATTCTGAAACAGCACTTCTTCTTGTGATCCTGTTGTCTAAAACAGCTGCCCATAGTCTTTGGCTACACATTGATGTCACACTGTGTCCTAAATTACATTTACAATCCTGTGCTACTTTGTGGTTTGAGCAGGCTGAGTAAACTTTTGGCAAAATGTATTTATGGAAACAATTTGGAGGACTATTGACTTATAGTGTTTAACATGGATATCCTTGCAGTTGCAGTGCAAGTAAAGAGGCAAAGTGTCACCTCCAAATGTTTTGGATGATCACCTGCATCTGTGATATGACAATAATTGTGTACATTAGATTTTATGTTGAGCTAGTCATCTAGAAAGGGTTGAAATTTATATGTTTACTTCAAACTGTACTTTAGGTTAGTTATGCCGAGTTTTGTCTAAACATGCACTAATCACAACATTAAAATTACCAGTCTAATAATTTGTATTTACCCCTCAGACTGCCAGACCAACTCTGACCTGGTGAGATGTCGACTCCACAAGACCTCTGGAGGTGTGCTGTGTTATTTGGCACAAGATGTTAGTAGCACATCTTTTATATCTTGTCAGTTCTGAGGTGGGGACCACATGGATCAGACATGCCCAGCAGATCCCATTGATGCTCAGACAGATTAAGATTTATTGAATTTGGAGGTTAAACACTGTGAACTTTTTGTCATGTCCCTCAAACTGTCCATGGCAATGTGTTCAGTGTAGCATGATGCATTAACCTACTGAAAGAGGACACTACCATTAGTAAATACTGGAGCCATGAAGGGGTGTTTGGTCTACAACGACGTGGTTTAGGTTTTCTTTTACATTATGAGTTACCTGAGGAACAGATGGCACAAGAACAGACTATTGGATGCTCTGGGCAATATTTTCGGAAACCTTGTCTTGGCATAAAGTTGCAGACCAAGTGCACCCCTTCCTGACAACAGTAGTCCCTAATGGCAGGGACTGGTTTGAGGAACATGACAAAATGTTCAAGCAGAGATGGGGACTTGAGTCTGAGACTCGGATTCGAGTCACACTTAAGTTGCAGCAAGAAAATTTACCAAAACATAGCACTATTTTTTTTAACACATTTAGTTCTAAATGTATGAACATTGTGTGAAATTTGTGCTAAATTATGAAAAACTTTCAAATGCTATATTTACAAACGGCTCTCCATGAACTGGGACTAAAGACTTGAGACTTGACTTGACATTGCCACTCAAAGACTTGAGACTTGACTTGGACTCAAGTACAAAGACTTAAGGCTTGACTTGGACTTAAAATTACTTGTGAATATCTCTGAGTTCAAGATGATTTGGCCTCCAAACATGCCAGAATCAGACTGAGAATCTTTAAGATGTTGGACAAACTAGTTCAATTCATGGAGGCCCTATCTCACAACATACAAGACTGACAGATACCACAGCACATCTTTTCGAGATATTATGGAGTCCATGCTTTGAAGGATGAAAGTTATAATGTGGCAAAGCTACACAATGTCATGCAGATGGTTTAACGTTAAAGCTGATTGGTGTAGATGATAATATTGTGTACTTTTTTTATGTACTATTTTCCCCATATTATTATTTGATCACAAAATTTTATGTCTAAAGTCAGAATGTGCTGTTTGAGCTTGAATTGGCATTTCTTTTTGTACGAGACTGTGTTGTATACTTTACATTGTATTATACTTTGTATTTGCGTATTTAATGAGCATCATATTGCAGTTCACTGACACACTAGTCTACATTATGCTACTCTGCAAAATATCAGTCAATATGTTTCTTTTTTAAGATTGTTTTAGGAATATTCCACTATTTAACCATATAAGCTTAAGTCAAATATCAATAATAAATGATAGATAATAACTGCTTTACCAGCTTACTAGACAAAAACTAGTAAAAACATTCTAGATTTTGACCAGATTTCGAATGTTTTACTCGCAAATGTTCCTTCTGGGGATGGAAAAAAGCAGACCCTCATTGTATAATTCACACTCAATAACAACCAGCTTTGTCAGGCCAGTCTTAATAAACATTAGTGACCTGTTTCTCTACTTTTACAAGTCTTCCCATCATGCTTGGGTCCTCTGCGATTTCTGCTTCGGTGGTGCTTTTGGGACGGTCCTTGTCTGCGATTTGAGCACCTCTACCCACAATCTGGTCCACTCTAGCAGTCACAGCAAAAAGAGACAACGTCTAGAATATAGCATTACATCCCATACCAACAGACAATGTACAAGTAATGTTAGGAGAAACTGTACCAAAAATGTGCAGTTTTTAAAAGGATTAAACAGTAGAAATACAAACAGTAACATACAGAAAAGTAGAATAGGAGGAGGTAGGAGACATGAGTAGATCCCGCACTCCTGCGCTACCTCTCTGCCAAGTGCAGAACATTATAGATGTGAATGAGAGCATGCAGATGGGGTATGGTATGAAGAGGTATGTCCAGAGAAAGATAGAGAGAGATGGAAAAAAGAGAAAGCCAGGCCCACCAGAAGGACTAAATCTTTATATTTGCATTGTCATATCGCATTTGAACAATGTGTCAGTGAAGGTACAAAATGATGAGAGTCTGAAGTATCAAATGTAAGTAGCTTATTATTTTTTAAATTCATATATAAGATATGAATTTTTGAGGTGTATATATGAAAATCATAGATACATATATACAAGACAGGGGGCAAATCGTATGCATTATCTTTAGGATATATATTTGACGACACATTATTCAAAATGACTAAACGAAATATTTAAATAAGATGCACATCTTATTTATCATGTTAGGCCTTGCCTAGAACATTCCCATTTACACTCTAATCAGAGTCTGCTTCAATTAATACATTGAAGCACCAGGTTTTCTTGAACTAACCAATGAATCAACAAAAAGCTTAACAGATCAACAAAAAATGAGCTTACCTACATATGTCTGATTCTCAGACATCCTAAATGGTCTTTGTGCATTATGTGGCATGCCCATGTAACCTGTCATGCCAGCATGCATAAGTAAAGAAATTATAATACTATTCGGTCATAGGCACCTTGGCTGCATTTTGCTCGATCCAGATTGTACATTTCATTCAGCAATGCAAGCAATCCAGCTCAACCTGTTTTTATTCAGCTACAACTAGCTACTTACCTGCATGGTATCTGATCTTTACAATTCCTGTTAAAATTGTGGTGAGTCAGTGGTCTGTGCATGTTAAATTAAGAGCATATCGAAAACACAGACACATGGCAGGCTCAGTTACAACAAACACTGTGAGATTTAAAACTAATTAATTAGCTACTGAAACAGCAGCTATCCTCTGCAATGATCAATACCTAGGTTAACTGAAATACTTAAAATGCTAAAATGTATAATATTTATTAAATAATCTTCACTAAGTAACTTTTAGGTGCTAAGAAACCAGAGGTGAGCAGAAATTAGTTCCATAGCTCCATCTACTGTTATGTGTACAGTCATATGCCAAAGTTTGAACACCCTCAAATTGAAAACACAACCCTCAAGTTGTGTTTTCTAAAATCAACTGTAAAAATAATCTACAGAGTAAGAATAATCTGCAGAAAATCTAGGGAGTCTATAATATTGTATTTATCAGTGCACTAATTACAATTGTAACAAGTAATAAAAATATAAAATTAACAAGCAATTTCCTCTGGGATCAAGAAATTTAGCTGATTTTGATTTCTCAAAATAAAATAATAACTAGTCAACATGACAGGGGTGACAGCATTGGTAAGACTTTTTATGCTTATCCTTTTTTATATGAATACCCCCCACTATAGTTATTTAGTTAGTTCATTTTTGAACTGGTACTACTCAAAAACTTTACTGGAGCAGGGATATTTTACTCACCTCTGTTAGAAAGAATGATGACTGTGGTCTGTGGTATCTGAGCAGCCTAGGAACGAATGTTCTACAAGTTATGCAGTAGTCTGAAGCAAAAACAGGTTGTTTAGTTTTTTTCGGCCAGCACACCCAGAAGAAATTAGAATAGAGGTCTAATGCGAGCAAGAGATGCAGTTTGGTGCGTCCTAACCTAGGTGAGAACTGGGGCGACTCTTTGGTTCCTTTGGTTGAATACTTCTTATGGCGGGGAGTGGTGGGACCTGGAGGACCCAATATCATATCTATCCTGGCAAAGCAAATAGAGGAGAGGACAGCACAATGCAGAATGACGTGACACGGACCAGCACAAACGTCAGGGCCATGGACACATCAGCACGGAAAGGAGGGGGAACAAACATACAACGAACCAACAGAAAAAAAAGAAGTTCCAACAGGAAAAGAGACACAAGGACAAGTGAATGAAAATATATTCCAGACATACTTTACTGAGTAAACAGCCAAACGGTTGTTTCCACAAGTTTCAGCTCTTTAAAAGGATCTAAGTGATGCTGTGATCTTGCCATGACACTGGAGCAAGATTTTTGGACTGAAAGTATGCCATGACATCATAAATATGCTCCAAAAGCAGGAATATATTTACAGACTGCATTGAATCACTTTGTTAAGTCGCAATACAATATATATTCATATACGGAGGCATAGTCCTTATTGATGGGTTTGAATGGAGTTGCTCTTAAATGAGATCAAGTGAAAGCTGAATGTCAGAGAGATTGGATTCAGTTCTGTTGTCCCTACTCTAAGTAAATCACTTGAAGATGAATTTTGTCCCTCTATGGTGAGTGAATGTTTGAGCACACAAAAACATCACAACATGACAAACTGGCGCACACCAGACATTATGAAACTGAGAGGACAGTTTTGGATCTACGTGTATGGAGAACAGGGGGAAAATGCAATGTCACACTGTTCTGGAAAGAAAAAAAGATCAAACCTGAAAACTCACAAAAAGGGAAAACTATGAAAACTATGAAAAAGGGAAAAAGGGGGACATGCAAAGAAATTATAGTGTTATACAACAGTAAGGACTGATGTCACAGCTCCAAATAGTGTTATAGTGGTGCCTGTGCATGTATGCGTGCAGGTATGGTTTGTTGGAAAAAGAAAGAAAGAACAGGAGAGAGGAATGGGAGAATAGAACAGAAAGAAAGAAAAAAAAGAAGGGAGAAACCCTCCCCTTTGGGTGTTTAGGTTTTGTGTCTGGTCTTGCCTGGACTGCAGATTTTTAATCCTGGCCAACATGTCTAGGTGTCCAGCTGAATACTGCTCAATAACATCCATCACATCGTAAGGCCGTAGACTCTCCTTAAACTTTCTCTTTGACACCATAAACCTCATAATGCTGCAGAGACAAAGAATTTGTATATCATGTGTTAATGCAGCTCCAGAACACACACAGTTGATTGCCAATTCATCAGCATGAACATGGTACAGTTAAGTTGGGCTATGAAAGTAAAAAAAAATGTGGCACAGAAAAACTTCTAGCTCAGACATATTTTAAGTGTGCATGACGTGTATCATATGATGCAACACCTTTCAGTGCACAGGTAATTCTTTACTGCCTGATCTTCTGCATTTGTAGGGTTTAATCACTGACCACAGATGATCATTTTGATGTGTTTCCCTTCACATAGAAATAAAAAGAAAACCTATTGATATTTATTATAAGGGTCTTTTCTGTCAAAATAGGTTTTCTGCTATTTTATTCAGTACAGACGAATGCCCCTGAATTCAGTGGTGGTATGCTAAAGACTAGATAAAAAATGATGAAAGAAATGTCTTTAAAAAAAAATGAAAGTGATCATTCTGTCATATGTGAACACTCCACACCGTGAACAGCACAAAATTCTTTCTCTACATCAATCCATTCACCAAGTGATGCAGCGGCCAGCCAGGAACCCAGCGCCCAGGGAGTGTGAGGACGTTACCGTACTCAAGGGTACCACAGAAGTGCCACTAGCGGTCTTGGGGTTCAAACCCATGACTTTATGATCGCAGGGCGAACACCCTAACCACTAGGCCACCAGGTACCCTGGGGACCAAAAATGGTTCTTCTATGGAAAAAGTTACCAAATTTAATTTCAGCTGAACCCCTTTAGATTAAATTGCTTGCCTTCGAGAAACCATTCAGTAGTTATTCTTATACATTTTTTGGTAACAGAAAATAAACTGCAATATTTTGCTTGTTTTAATTTATGTTTTAAAAATGTAATTCAATTTTCATTAGTCTCATGAACTTGAATAGTGAACAGTACCATTAACTTCTAGATGGAAAAGCCTGTTCTATGCCAATGCTCCCTTTTGGCACCTTTGTTTTTAAGACTTGGTGCTATTTTTATGTTAACTTCCAATGTCAGTTTTGCATTTTGTGATGCTCCTTTTTGCTTACCACACAGCCCTGATGGTAACTTTGATTCCTGGGGTTAAATCTTGTGGGACAAACTCACAGTGGCAGCTCTTATTGTCATCAACAATGTCTTCTCCAGGAAGGCTTGCTTCTATAAAACACAACAATGACAGCAGGACTCCAGCATTAGTAAACACACTTCTTAACCTCACCTCTGTCTAACTCTTTCACTCTGGGATGGAACCAAGCAGAGGCCAGCAGCAGCCATTAACTTGCACAGCTCAATAGGACAGTGCACAATTTGACTGATCAGGTCAGAGCAGGTTAATGGGCAGTGCTCTCATCTCACTGGCCGGGTGATTTCACAGTGGCCTGATGCAAAAGGAGAGGGCAGGGACAGGCAGAGTAGAGACATTACTAAGATATGACTAAGACAACTGTGGCCTAAAAGAACATGAGGAAATCCGTGTGCTAGCAAATGTGCAAAGTGAAACTGTTTCTATGCGTCTGGCTCAACGGGCATTAAAACAAAGGCAAATAAGCAACTATAGCTGCACTTTAACAGTCTGCCTCCAGGAGAGTTTGAATTACAGGCACTCTGCAAGAAGGTTTTGTAAAAAAATAGAATATTATAGAGGAGAAGTTGTGTGAGTAGATTTCTTTGATATTCCAATTTGCAGACTACCTGTGAGTCAAAAGCTTTTTCATTTAATGGTAGGCAAAGTGAGGGGAATCGTAAGGCACTGAAGCAAGAGTGAATAATGCTAAGGCTCTTAAAAGCAGCAATAGGAAAAGCCTCCAATAAAACACCCTCATCAACTGTTGGCTATATGATCTTAAGTGCTCCCTGTGGTTTCCCACTGGTGACCTTAGGTCATGCTTATCCAGTTCAGCTTAAGCTTTACAGTATTAAATTAACTCTTTATCATTTCCCCCCACTTCATGTTGTGCTAAAGCAGTAATTCTGGGCCACCACAGTTTGGAATGGGATGGGAGCTTTAATGCCAGTAAAGCCACAGAGGCTGATAAAACCGTACAACTCCAACCCCAGTGATGCATGAGGGTCTAAAATGGCCTTCGGCAACTGGAGAGTTGTTTCATTGCTCTGGGATGTTGACTGGAAGGTGATAAGTTTGCAGGGACTCTGGAAACTAACTACTTTTCTTCACATGCAGGTAACAGAGCAGGGTTGCCAGCTGGTTGAGGCTGTTGAGTTGGAATCATGGTATGATGGGTCCTGCCATGTGCTTATGGAATGGATCTAGAGCGAACACATGCACTCTTATTGGTTGTACTGCTTCTAGGTTTCATAAAAACAGCTTGCTCTAGTGGTCACCACCCCTAGCAGACATGTGATATTCTCTTACTGATCAACCCTTCAATTGCTGCAAAGGTTTGGAGAAGAGAAATGACAATAAAAGCTGGTTAAAAGGTGGCTATTAAGAAATAATAGCAAAATAAAAAAGGACTATTTCAAACCTAACAGTGAAAACTAAATGGAAAGCACTAAATGTAGAACAGATCATAAACCTCTTTGAAGGGAAGTTGTTGCCTCATTAAATATTTCTACAAATAGCACATTAAGATAAAAGACAAAGTTGGTCTTGCCTTATGGGTTATGGGTTTTAAATTAAATGTACATGCCTCTGGAGACATTAATGAAAGATGTGGACTAGAAAAACTAATGGAGTAAATTAAAGCCTTTTAGTGGTTCATCAAACAACACAGCAACAAATTGGAATTTAAACAGGAATTCCAGGAGCTTTACTCCAGAAACAGTCAGAGAATCCAGCACTCAAATTTTGTACAAATCTGCCTAAATTTATGATCGATCATAACTTGCATTCTGAAGCTGTGTTGTATCTTCAGAGAAATAAGGCCAAAAAAATATTGTTCATGATACAGATACAGTGAATAAAATCAAAGAAAACTACAATAAAAAAAAAACAAAAAATGGCACTTACATGAAAGCACATACTGAATGCTACCATAAGTAAAAGGATTTGAATAAAATGAGCACGTTTCATATTCAAGATAACAGGACTGTCTTTAGCTCCTGCCAACAGATGGCTACTGTTCATTTCTGTAGAATGCAATGATCAAAAAGTTACATTTTTCCTTAAGTACAAATATCCTGTGATCTTGAGTGCAATTAAAATGAAGACATCGCATAGAATGTTCTAATATAAAAAAAGATGTATAAATATTTTTGAAAGACAGAAAAAGAACATTATAAAAGCAATTCATGTTGATCAGTTATGTAAATGGACAGTGTGCAATGAATGCTATGTGTTCAGTTTTTATATTCTTTAAAGTACAGATAGAAGCATGACAGGTGAAATAGTACATTCACTGTAGACTTAAAGCAGAGTTGCAGTCCAGTCCTGTAAAGTTCCAAATAGTTGGTCACCCCTTACTTAAAGGGTTTAAAATAGTCTTTGCCTGAAAGCTCAGTTTAACAATTCAACATAAATAACAAAATATATTATTTCCATTACATTTTAATAACAAAATCTGTGGCAGAGGTCTCTCTGGTCCTTTAAATCGACCCTCCTACAGAGATGTCTTGATTATACAATACAGAGATACTTGATTATAATTGACTATCCAGGTGAAAAATATGCTTGTGATTATTTGGCTATGTAATCACATTGATTTTGAATGATAAATGCTCTTCACTTGTCAATATAAAGTCACATTCAGTCTGAACATTCTCCACAAGGGAGGCTCTTAATGCTCAGATGACTGAATTCACTGAAAAAAGAGGAAACCCATACCAGCAGGATCTCACAAATTTACAAAGTAAATTCTTCAAAACTAATGGCCAAAGCAACTATCATTATGTAATTACAGGAAACTTTGCAGGAAAGCTAACCTCTTTAGGAAGATGGTAGGTGAACATTGCTCTATGGTACAAGTCAGAATGTGTTGCTGTTTGTTACTGACAATACATTTAATTTACTCTTCTCCAAACAAGGATTTGCATGTTAAAGAGTAAAAAATGAAAATAATAAGCAAACAATTGTCAGGTGCATAATTACAAAATTTGAAGTGGAAACTTAAAACATTCAACAGAATTGAACAGTCACTGCTTGGAGAAACAGCCAAAAGAACAATAATCCAATTATTACTGTATCTATTATACCTGAGAAGAAATGTAAATATTCTGCTTTTTAAGTATTATTGCTTTTTAATGAGACTTACCCATTTTCTATTATCCTACCATCAAAGTATGACAACTAGATATTTTAGGAAAGCTAACAGTAACAACAGTATTTCAGCATAACAGTAATGTAATAAATACTAAGAATGTAATAGGAAATCTAAAAATGAATTAGGGCTAATTTTCATGAACTGTACTACCTTTCATCAAGCCACATTTCACTTTTTCAGTTGTGAACAGGTCACATGCTCCTCGAATTCATCCATAATTAAGCAAACTGACATTAACAGTTTGGAAATAAAATCAGGAGACAAAAGCAAAATCATAATAGGAAATAGACTAACATGAAGTTCTGTTACAGGTAAAGTTAGTTTGATTTTGAATTGTGGTCAGTTTAAGGGTAGAAGTTGTATCGAGCCCAGACCCATCTGGTTTGCCTGACCTGGGGAGCTCTTCTGCCTCAAATCTTCTGCCTGCATCTCAATCAGCACTTTAGCATCAGCATCAAACAGAGAAATGGAAAGGACAGCATCAGGATCCAGATTCATTTAAAAAGAAGGGGAACAAAATCAAATACACACATATTACAAATAAGTTGCACTTTGCACAATGTGCTTTTAACCGAGCCCCCAAATGACAATGTGAAATACATCTTAAACTGTATAAAAAAGGATTTACAGCACCATTTGTACACTTTAGTAAAATGAATTTAAAGTTTATCTTTTACTAATGTACTGTTTTTCAGTCATTTTAAAGGAAAGGGGGAGCTTCTTGAATGCACTTTGTTTAAAGTGATACCATAGTACAAGCTTAACACACAAACTCTGGACTTTTGTAATATCTGAGATTTCTGCTAAATACACAAAACAATATTGTCATACCAAAACAGTAACTCAATTTTTGTATCATTTAAAAATAGCAGTTTCATTTCATTAAAATAAAAATGTTTGAGATTTCAGAGGCACAAATGTTGCCTTATAAATCGAGGGAATTAATAAAGGAGTTTGACCCTTTGCTGCATCATCTTTTTATTTTCTCGGAAGGCTTTATACTAGATATAAAACATATGATATATTTCTATGGAAGATTTTATGGCTGCAGTTTGAATGTCTCTGTCATCAGTGGATGTATCTTAAAATAATGCATTAGGGGGCATATCTGGATACGTTTGGACATACAGTAAAATGTTTTTAGGCCTCCAGAGTTTCTGTGCTTGCGTTCAAATTTAAAGATATATATATATATACGTTAATATGCGAGCAGCATTAAGGCAACATTCACCACATTATGCCACAATCATTGAGACAGTTACAAAAAAATCAGCCAGGTTCAAAAAAATATATCTGTCAAAATGCAGCCACGAGTTACTGCACAACAACAACATGCAAAAGCTTATAGGAAAAAAGAACAAGAATCCTGATGTTTCAACTTAAAATTGTGGCCTGGATTTAGTCAGTTTAGTCATACTCAAATTACTTACTATTCTATTATTGGAACACGTTTAATACCTCACAAGCAAGTAATATGATTATGGATATAATTTAAAAACAGTTAAAAGAAACTTCTTAGATACAGAAGTTGATACATATAACTATGACCATAACGATAGCTTCACAGCTACTCACTCAAATCACACACCATATGACGTCCTCAAATACATTTCAGCTACTGCCAGATTAAAATAGTCTAAATTATTAAGCAACTCAATTGAAATACACAAACCAGACAATATTCACAGCGACAATATTCACAAAAACATAACAGTCTGTGTTTTTGAGTTCCCTCACCTTCTGAGTTCTGGCGTGAAGCTGCTCCTTTAAACCGGAAAGCTTGTCTAGCACGGCTACGGTCCCCAAAGCTCAGGCTCTTGGGTACCTTGGAAGGACTATCTTCAATGCTGTTATCTGCACTGGGTGAGCGCCTGAGAGGCTGCTGGCTCTGAGGTGACCCCTTCCCCTTGGTTCCTGAGCTTCTTGGGCTGGAGAATACCCGCTCTTTCAAACTGACCTTCTGACTGTGAAGGACAGAAGTTTTAAAAGTAATTAAAAGTAATTAAAACCAATTCCCTCACACATCTTAGCTGCCTTGTACATTTCTTTCATGTACATCTAAAATGACTAAAGGAGATATTTTTGGGAAGATTAGATAAAAGACGATCCACTTGCATAAGGAAGGGGTTAATCAACAAAAGGAGTTTCCAAATCTCAAGTTAAAAACTGTTAAATGATACAGAGATAATAGCAGGCAAGACCAGGTAAGCCACCAAAACTGAAACCATTAGATGAAAAACAGTTGTTTTGTTCCTTTCATTCTTGAGAGAGATGAGCAAATCAATATCTATGGGTATTCCTGATCATCTTTCCTGTGACAAGTCAATACTGTGGTTATGAAATGATGTGTATCTATATCTAAGATGTACAGGAAGGTTTAATGGATTGATGACTGATCAGTGTTCATTTGTAATGGCCATTAACTTGAATGGCGAGAAAAATGAAATTCGATTAAGTTTTAAAAACCTGGTTTTTAGACCCCTGGGTGTTTTTTGCATGTGAAAATGTCCCTGCAGTGTTCTGCAGAAAACTCTGGAAACAAGTTTCTCTAAAAGATTGGAAGTTGTAATAAAGACAAAGGGTGACAAAATATACATATTTAGTTCTTTTTACATCCATGCAATTTTCTGTTCTATTTTTTAGCTGATGCTGAAAATGTAGTAACATTGTACTGAATAGCAGATTTGGCTGGAAATTAAATAAATGAAAAGGAGGTCTCTGATTTTTCAACAATAAAAGTCTGTTTTCCAGAAACATTTTGAATTAAAAGTCTGTGAGTCTAATGATTCAACATGGGCTGTTGGGAAGAAAAATCTGCCATAAAATACTTATATAACTTCTCTTTATAGAGCCACCCTCTTTGAGCCCATTATGTTAAAAATATGCAAGTGTGAGTAGTTGAGAGAGATCAGAATTGACTATCATCTGGCATCACATGCACACAGCTACAGGAAGCACCAAATAACACATCTATCAGCACAAGGACAAGGCCAAAGCCAGCACACGTGCTCATAAAAAATGTGCCCACGGACATCCATCATGGATCATTACACTGACATTGGACAGGTAAAATATTTGTATACTATACAAGGTCCTGGGCTGCCCCTGAGCTCAGTGATGGAGGCTATATTTATTAGCACTATAAATTAATATAGAATGGCAGTAAAGATAAGGGTTAAAACAATTTGTTAGGACTGTGAACAGAGGTTGACGTTGATAAAAAAATACAGAGTACTGTATTTAGGCACACTAACCTTGGAGAGGGCTCTGGTTGGGCTTCCTTTCTGCATGAGAATGCACATGTTTGAACATATTAAGCATGCAAAATTTGTATTAATTACAGTTATGCAAATAAACAAACACAGTTCTCCCACAGCATAAAATATGTATTATTCATTACATTGAAATTAATGAAAACTATTCATTTTTATTACCTAAAGGAGAGGCCAGACTTGCTCTTCAGATTTCTTAGTAAATCAAGCTGATTAAGGGGAGGAATAAGTCTGCAAAAACAAACATAAATATTTTAACCATTTTTATGCACTTTCTGCATATCACAAAATCATCTTCCAAAACGTGGCACTGTAACAAAGTGTAAATACATGTGCGCACAATTCAACTGGCTGCAAATATCAAGCTTGAATCTACTGATACAGAGGGAGAGAGAGAATGAGAGAATGAGAAAGCGAGAAAGAGAGAGAGAGAGAGAGAGAGAGAGAGAGAGAGAGAGAGAGAGAGAGAGAGAGAGAGGGAGAAAGAGAGAGAGAGGGAGAGAGAGAGAGAGAGAGAGAGAGAGAGAGAGAGAGAGAGAGAGAGAGAGAGAGAGAGA
>JBBJLR010000111.1:20159314-20172640 GCA_037577145.1 Brachypetersius gabonensis
AGAGAGATAGAGAGGGAGAGAGAGAGAGAGAGAGAGAGAGAGAGAGAGAGAGGTTAATACCTGTACATAGGGACTGATACAGTTCTCTCATAGTAATCCCAGGTAGACTGCAGGTCTGTGCGAGAAAGATTGGTGGCGTACACCCTCCAGGCCGCCTGAAGGATCAGAACAGATAGAATGCATAACTTATACACATATAGACACACTGGTTCTTAAGGCAATTAGCATACAGCCCCTGGGTGTCCTTGGAGGATGTCCTTGTCTCCAACCTGCTGTATTACATACACCTAAAGGAATTAGGTAGTGCAGACATTTTAAATTACATTACTGTTCCTTTTCCACGCAGGCTATACGGCTCAGCGCATGACTGATGAACCTTTAACACCCTAGAGAAAAACTAAGGAAGCATCAATTAAAAACTACTACACTGTACAGTGTGCCTGTTCTTCTGGGTTAAACCTGTGACCACTGCTATTAAATTCAGCCAAATTCTCTTTAAAAACAGCTCGCTGAATTCTTCATATCCTCTCAAACCTGGAGTTGGGGGTTTGACCACAGTAGAGATACACATCAGAAAGGAAGATTGCACAAGTAATCCACACACCCACATAAAAGTACATTTTCTTTGTGAATTTATCTATTTTGCTTTTTTTTAAGGTCCATGCAGACCATACTTGAAAACAATGCTTAGAATATTTCATTCTGAATGTTTGTGCAGGTTTATGTGCAAAAACCAGTCATACCTTTTATGTGACCACTTTCCAACCTCTCGTTGCTTATTTAAATTGTAATAGTTATTTAGATTGTATAGTAGTATCTGCTCAAAAAAGCTGTCCATAGCTAAATACTCCTTATAACTTCAGAGTGAGAGAATGGGGCAAAGTTGTTGTAGGAAGGATAGGCAGATATTCATTAAGCTTTTCTATTTTAGAAAAATCAAGAAATCAGTTTTCCATGATGTGGGCTTTAAAGGATGGATTCTAATGGATCTGATGGATCAACTCCAATTGTTATATGTACATAAAATCACATAAACATTATACACAAGGAAATTTAAAAAAACACATGTACAAGAAAAATTAACCTTCCTATCTATTAACATTATTTACTCTTAATTTCCCCTTTCCTGATCACACTCTTTGGTCTTTTTCCTTTCTGTCTTTCTGTCTTTCTTTCTTTGTTTCTTTCTTTCTTTCTTTCCTTCTTTTTTTTTTTTTAAATATCCTTATCTGGAGAAACCTAATTTAGATTTCCCCCCAAAAGTCCCCTCCTGATCCTTACTACCACATATCACTGCCACAAACTGAGATGTTGTATGTGTCATGCTATCAATATCCCCTGGTGAAATATTGATATTGTGATGTCTGACGCCTTGGGTATTTGTCTTAAGGCTTCCCCTTCCCCCCTCCTTTTAAATAATGAAACTGCCCTCTAGCTCTGTTTTTTCATTGCATGATTCTTCAAGTGGCAGATAGTGCATTTGTAAACACCAGTTGACAAGTTTAGTGTAGTGCTGATGTTATTTGAAACACATGGAAATCATCATTGATCCTGAGATTTCTGAAAAGAGTGTGAGTCAGACACATCAAATAGAATTTTTGATTTGGTTCTGTTGCTTCCAAATTGACTTATTTACAAGGCTGATACTATTAGTCTTCATTAGTGAGTTATGGTGAACACTGCTTTTCAAACGTCTTACTAGAGTGTTCAGGTTCCCCAAATCCATCAGAAAATGCTGCATCACTAATAGACCTTAATTAGCTCTCTTGGAAGGGAATGTAATTAACTGGAACTGATGGAACAAAGCATGCTGGGTATATTATGACAAAAAATGTGCCTCACCTGAATTAGCCCAGCAGCTGGGTTCCGACGCTTCTCAAAATGTTTCTGTCGATGCTGCTCTTGGACTTTCAAGGCAAAACCAGAGCCCAAGATTCCCTTAAATATTTAACAGAAAAATATGCTAAGTAGGGCTGTACAGCATGAAATACAAACTCTTATTTTTACTATATTGCTACATATCACACTTGCCATGGTAAACACTGTCATATACATTTGATGTGATAAATAAATATGAATTGGCCTGCATTATTTAGACATTTGGAGGTTGATCAGAATGTACCAGGCATGTACTATAACAATATAATGTATAATGTATTGAATTGTATGGCAGCATATAACAACACTGTATCATGATTCGCAGGTTACCATATGGCTATTGCGTTAGCTTGGGACTATCAAATTAGCTTGTGCTGATCTTTCCACACCTGGCTAATCGCTAATGTCCCATGAATGATCCATGTGCCAACAACAGTAACAGCAAGTGAGTGAACAGGAAGTGCACGCCTTCATTGCAAAATCACCTTTGTTCAGTTCTCAGCTGTTCACGGTTAGCAGAGCAGTTGAAAATGTGCTTCTGGGGCATTTAAGGGACGAAACTAAGCAGCTGCTTCTACAGGGTGATCATGTACAATGTGCACAGTAGAAAAAAAAACATAATTTTTGATCGGTCTGAATGGCCATGAACCAGATACAGTATGTGTCTGATCTGTCACCAAACATGAAAATGAAATGCTCAGATCTGAATTTCTGTGTTCACAGCCCTGAAAACATCTGAAAATGTAACATAAGGGACATTTTCAAACACAGCGCAACAACTGTATTCATTAGAATTTAAGAATTTAAGCTAATTTAACACATTTCTGATTTAAGAAACGTTTGATAGTCAGTTCTAATTTTCTCTCATTTTCTCGTTATTTGCACAGAATATTTATACATATGTATGTACTAAGATCAATACAGATAAAAGCAGAGTAGTACAGATAAATCTGTAAGTTTTACTTAGCACTGATTATTTGAGGTTTGCCTAACCCTAACTGAAATTAATCCAGAGCCAGTGTTTCAGTACTTATCCATGTTTTTACTCAGAATCTCTGCAGACTTACAGCAGGCAGGGCGAAGAAGGACACTCCTATAAGTGTGAAGGTCGCTGCAAGAAGACGCCCATTCCACGTTATTGGATACTTATCCCCATATCCTATTGTAGTCAGCGTGATCTTAGGCAGAGATGAAAATGAAGTAAGTCACTACTGGAAGCAGTCACATGCTCTTTAAATTGTGTTACTCAGTTTTCTGTTTAACTAAATAACACAATTAAAATGTTAAAGATCAATACAGCATCTATTATAACCAGTCATGGAAGAGAAACAAGCATGGTCAGATGTAGAAATCACTTAATGCAGTGCTTCTGTAGTGTTATACCTCTAAGGCCTCGTTCACATGGACGTCTGAACCAGGCGTTTTTCTGGCGTTCGTGATGCCAGGTGAGCGCCTATTGAAAGCCGCCCGTTTTTCTGCTCATTGAAGCAAATCAAATAATACATGAAGCTACAGATTGGGCGTCAGACTGGCGTTAAACGACGTCAGACGCAAGTCGAACGCCTTGCTGACGTCGATCAAGCGTCGTACCAAACGTCTATGGCGTTCAGAGCGCATTCATTTCGAATGTCCCTGTGGACGAGGCCTAACAGTGAACAATTCACATTTGAAATTGAATACATGTAATATATACTTTTTTTAACAGTCAAATTTAAAAATTCTGTTGTTCAGATAAATATCAACCAATATTTGCCTCTTTTAATTTAAATTGAACTGTGATCAATCGAACTGTGGAGTTTGAAGCGTTAGAGTGCATCACAGAGAAATCGCGCTCAGCCTGCCCTGAGTCCCCTTGTGTGAAAACATCCAGAAAAGTTTGCTCCTGATGGGTGTAAAACTGGAGTTTACTGTATCAGCAATTGAATCCCATTAAAACAAAGACAGTAGAAGTTATGTAAAAAGAACTTGTAAGGAGCTATTAAATCAACTCCAGTAATAAAAAGTAAAGCACCAATGGACTTCATCGGTGCAGGCATGATCTCTTATTTGCCACAGCTGCATCAAGCTCAACAAATCAGTCTATACTAACTTAATAAATGAGAGCAATTAGCCTGCAGTTTTTTCGTTTAATCGTTACTTTATTCAATTAACTGGGTCTAATAGTTTCAAATTGAATGGAAAACCCAGTTACTCACAAATAAAGTCTTAGAGAAATAAGAGGTGGCTGGGTTGAAGTAGCTGCCACATGTTTCAGTTGCTGTTCAAAAGATGGAGTATTTGTTCCCACTGTTTGGCTTCACTTGTTTGTCAGATTTTAAATATCAGATTAAAAATCAGATTTTTTGTCATGATGATATGGTGTCCATTAAGGTTTGTATTAATTATATGATATTTATAATACAGTGTAATGCATTATATATGAATTACATCTATTTGGAATCCCATGGATATTTCACAGTTTTGTGTGAGTTTTCTGTCTCTGAAGTTTCACTGATGTCCTTGAGTTCGTTTCCACAGCAAATATGCCAACTGTTTTTTGGCAACTGCTAGAGTCTCCAAGGACTGCCATCTTGTCAGTGAATCTCTTTGGCTGCTCTTGTCCAAATAAGGCTTTCTAACTAATACAACTTCAAATTCCAACACCTGGCTACAGAAGCTTGTCCAAGAAGTTCTGCCCATCAACAACACTTTCAAAACTTTTGAATAAGACCTCGGTCCCAAATTTAATGCTTGAGCAGTCATTCAATACTAAACATATTGCTGTAAAGAAATGCAGATATAAAGACAATGCCAGTCATTGTTAATTGTATACAGTGCTTTTGAAAGAGTAGGAATGTTCACTGACTGGTCATATCATTATGTACACGTCTTCTGTCCACATCTATTTTAGCAGCTCCACTGATCGTATAGGTACACTTTGTGAGTTACAGATACTAGTGCATCTGTCTCTCTGCCACATTTGTTAGCCCTCTTTACCTTGTTCATCAGTAGTCAGAATCCCAAAAGTGAACAGAAATTATTTGGGGGGTGAATCATTCTCAGCATATCAGCTACACTTAAATGGTAATGGCATGTCAGTGCATGTGTGTGTGCTGCACAGAGTGGATCACTCAGCAGTGTTTAAACCAGTGCTGGGCCGAGAATAGTCGACCAACCAAAATATTCTGCCAAAAGCATCTGGTAGCTAGAAACTGACCACTCATAAAGGACTAGGGTGACCATCACAAACTATGGAGCTTCAGATGAAATATCAACAATAAGTGTGTCTAATAGAGTGGACAGTAAATGGACACAGTGTTCTGCACCGCTGCGTATGGTCTAATCCAATCTGCACACACACTCACTAACATCTACCATGTCAGTGTGAAAGCAGTGCTGAGAACTGGTCCACAATTCAAATAATACCTCACTGGTGGTCCTATGAGGGTCCTGACAGTTGATGAATGGGGTTCAGGGGGCTAACAAATGGTGCAGAGAAACAGATGGACTACCATCTGTAATTGTAAACTACAAAGTGCAGAGCTGATCAAATGGACAATGAATGTAGAAAGGACTTAAGTGTTGTATAGCTTTTCACTTACTAGCCCCCACCACAGGGCATCGGCGTAGGTCGCAAACATCTCGTTGTCTTCCTTCTCAGCAAGATAGACAAGGAAAGAAGCCAGGATCAGACACAGGAAGCCAATGTACCAAGCTGTGATCAGTTCCTGCCAAGGCCAAACACACACACAAGCAAATAAATACCTTCAGATGACATGATGTCAAAACCAACAGAGATACACTGAAACATATAGGCATGGGTAAATATACACATTT
This sequence comes from Brachypetersius gabonensis, assembly GCA_037577145.1. Lineage (NCBI taxonomy): Eukaryota > Metazoa > Chordata > Actinopteri > Characiformes > Alestidae > Brachypetersius > Brachypetersius gabonensis. The sequence goes on from JBBJLR010000111.1 coordinate 20,165,009, forward strand.
TATGTAATATTTAAGGGTATTAACCAAGAGATACACTGACAAATACAGGCATGGGGAAATATGCACATTTTATGTGGTAATTAAGGGTATATATATTTTTAAAAGGTTTTTCTTTTATAGTCTTTTACTGATAGACTTCATTTTGTCAGTGGAATTTAATGTTGCGAATCCCTGGAAAATTCAGTTACGTAAGACCAATCAGCAAATATTAGTTAAACAACTAAAGTTTCTTTAATGCATGTTTGCTCTCATATAACAGTGACAAAAAAGTGACAATCACAGGGCTCAATGCAGAAGCACCAAACAGCACTAAACCTGACTTATGAGCATATCAAGCTTTTATTAGGGGCTAATTAGCGCATGCTTCATCTTGCACTGCATAATTAATGCACAACACTAAATTCAGAGTCAAGAGTCCAAAAGTTAATGTTCTTGAGTGCAGTTTTGTAACCTAATTCCCCTACAAGTGTCTCAGAAAGATGGCCTAAGGTGATAGCAATGGATAAAAGACTAAAAGAGAATCTGGCAGAAAAAAACATGCAAACACCCACACATTCAGAGCTGCAGCCTCTGGCAAGAACTTGGCAGATAGCCATTTTAAATTAGCAGTAACAGGCTAATTATGAAAATAAGATCTCTGTAAAGCCCATTCATGGCTAATGTAAAGATTGCTATTTGCCCTGAGGGCACACCTTTTAAATGCCTTGTTCAGTGGTGTAGAGGTAAAAACATGTTCCTTATACTCTCTAGAGCACCGCAGGGCCTTTTTACCCCCCATTGCTAGCACGTATTCCTTTTGGAGGGCTGCATGGTAAATTGAGGTGCTCAATTATGCAGCAAGACCACTGGCTTGAAAAAATGCAATGACAGGCTTTATATTAGAGGAAGCATATGGTCTTTTTCAGGATTAATAAAGAGAGGGGAAAAAGGGGAAAAATAATAATGACTAAAATGAAGCCAAATAAGCACTCCTCCTTATTTATCTTCTAGAGCTCAGTTGTAAAATACTGAAATCTTTCCTTTTTCACAAACTATCCATGAAAGTTCCTAAAAGATGACCCATGTTGCAGTTACACAATTGGCCTATTCAGTGCAAAAACTGTGACATTGTAGCAAAATGTCTTTTGATGTCATTGACTCTGATACACAACCCCCTATTTTTAATTAGACTCATTTAAATCAGGCACATTCGGTATAAAGACTAATTAGAACACCCACCAAGGAAGAGGAGGGCGCTGCAAAGTACAGTGCCAACAAGCCCCATTTAACGAGCCAAACTAAGAAAAATGACTTCAAAGATTTGCCCCGTCAGCCTTTTTCTGAAAGGCCTTTCGGTTTGCTACTGCACGCACAACCTTCCTGTGGATGCTAAAAAATGGGACACCAGTGAACCTCACGACTCAAACAGACAGAACGGGGACCCACAAAGGCCACTGAAACCTGTTTTAGACAGAACAATGCTGCACTACTACTGCCCCATTGCTCCGGATATGGACAGGACTATGACCTTGGAGAAATCCTGGTCTAGGCTGCACTCATTTCAGCACCTGAGAGTTGGAATCATGTTCTGAGCTGGGTGAGTGACAAGAGCCAGTGCTAGCCTTTAGAAAAATGCAGTTGGATGTGATTGCAACTTGGACAGGCACTGGCTCCCAGGTGTGATAATTAAAGGGAAGGCTTAGCCAAAAAGTCAGCTTACAAAATTTTCCCCACAAAAAAAATACACTGAAACCTCAACACCTTTTCAGGTTGTTTTTCATCAGAAATCTACAGCAATATTTTTTCTATGCTTCTGGTAAACCAAAATTTTCTGTTTCTCCCCATTCAAGTTCATCTTCAGTACAAATGTACAAATTGTCTTTGCAGTGAAAGGTTGGACAAAAACACTGGTGGATTTTAAGCTCTAAAAAATAGAACTTCTTTCCTCATTTCTCTCAAAGACTGTATATCTGACTGTGACAATTCTGGTTTACCATTTCCACCTAATCTTTTAATCACCTTTTAATCTTTTAATTTTCACATAATTGTTAATCCTATTTTGTTTTCTTTTGTTTTGTTTTTTCATTCATTTTCCTTTGACTTTCTCTTTTCTCAAACAAGTAGATTATGATTTTTCTATCATATATAAATTTGTCCTCAAGCCAATTTAGAAGCTCATGAGAGAGAAATGTACAAGACAGCTGAGGTGCATTTGGGTGAGCTGAGGTGTAGCTGAGGTAGCTTGCATGAGAGAACATAATGTCAATGAAAACTTTAGGAATAGCTTTGGTTAGGAGGACACAGCTGTTACTGATTACGTTTATATAGTAAGGATGGAAAAGTTAAAAGTCATATTACACTCAGTGCTGCAGGTTTTGTGTAATTGTCCTAAATGCCCAGATCTGCATGGCATGATGAGTGACTCTGACAAATCAAGAAAAAAGGACTGCTATACAATATCTAGGTATCTTCTAAAGCGAAATAACTAAAGTTCAATCCAGAGCTAAATTTGCATCTTTTTTGAAGATTCCCTTTCATTACTTTCTTTTAACAGCCTTAAAGAGCTGTTAAAAGGATTAAAAGGGCTTAAAGGGCTGTTAAAAGTACAAGATTAAGCTTACTTAACATCCCTATTATGAAATTAGCTGTTACTGTGTTCATTCATGTCCAACTGGTCTCCATGGCCACTGTGGGTGTTCATTCAGCACTAGAGAATTTGCTGTGTAAAGGAAGGAACTTTTTTTGAGGTGCTTTAAATAGCTGTGCTATTCTAAAGGCTGTGGTTACAAAAAAGACAGCAGCACTCTTGAAAAAGTTAGATGTACATGCCATCATGTACTGGCAACCAGAGAACAAAGACAAATTCTGTTTTTCCACAAAGCTTTTCTTTTTGTTTAATCTTAATTGTGAATTGTTAATAAAACTGTAGTACTTGTCCAAGAAAGGCATTTCCAGCCCTCAGCTCATTACAGAAAACTGTGCCAGAGACTTTCATTTCATAAACCCATTCATAATCCAGCATCATATATCAGAATGTCTTCATGGGGCTGGTTATTTATAAAATGCATCAGCTGTTATAGATAGAAGCAGTGCTGCATCACCAAGACAACAGCCTCTGCATTCCCCTGTGCAGCAACTCTTATTTTGAAAGAACAGGCAAAATGCTGAGGAGTCCTCAGATAGAGCTGGGCCTGAAAGAGCTATATAAAAAAAAGAGTTGTTCTTTGCAAAACTGAAAAGGGGGTATAGATACTCTCACATAGCATTGCACAGCAGACAACACACATTCATAAAGATTTTTGTGTTTAGCCAAAAAAAAGGCACCTTTATGGCCAAGGGCAGGTGTCTTGAAGTAGGTGGCCGATCAGTTTCATTAAGAGTTCAATCAACTACCAGTGATTACAAAATCCAAGATGGGGGTCTGGAGTTTCCAACATCTTCCATATGGGATTGAATATGTGGAATCAGAATGTTCAGGAGAGTACTGGGGTGGTATAAATCAGTTATGCTGGCACTTGACCTACTATACACTTTAGGAAAGAAGGAAGTACTAAGGCTCATCTAAGATGGATGAGTTCCAGACAGACATTCTAAAGCACTTAAGAATGGTGCGATGCTTTTATGCTTATTACTTTAATGTTATGGCATTTCAAAGAAATCACACTACTATGATACTACCAATACAGACCTCAATTTATGTCAGCTCAGAAGCAGCACAGGAGAACGTTACAAAATATATTCCTTCTCATATTGAATGGGAAGTTAACGGTCAGACCTACTGACACAGTCCAGTTTTTTTCCATCTAGCTTCCAATTAAATTTCACTCCTCCTTATGTCCCCTATGCTAGCCCTCTGCCACAAACCGTCCTGCAATTTGAGTAATAGGGTGCAGCATGCCAAATCCGATCAAAAGCAAACCAACCATGGCTCCAGTGTTCTCGGTTGCACCCTAAATCCATTCTGTCTGACATTTTACCAGGATATCTCATTAGAAAGTGAACAACTCCATACTCCACAGCCCCACAGCCCCACAGCTCCTATGCTGCATTTCAGAGGAGATGTGCTTGGTTGAGTAGAATCCAGCAACCTTGCATTGTGAGACAGCCTGATCTCTCAAGACCCACTTTATTGTAGTATGAGAAAAGGCGGGCTTGACAAATGACATTTAATATGATGCTCCCTGCCTGAATAGCTTCTGTGCATATTATATATCGTATGTAGTTTCAAAGTCAAATCAGTTGGAACTTTTTAAAACAGGCTATAATGTATCTAGAGCAGAGTCTTGAAGAATTTGAATCCCAATCTGTGGTTGGTGCCTACCAGATGAGAATCTATTTTTCAGGTGCACTATGGGCCCAAGAAGAATTTTGTAGGATTCAGATATTCCTGTTTTTAAGTATTTTTTCATAGGCAGAGAGAGTCAGACAGGGAGGCAGATAGGTCCGAATGGAAATGGCTGTTCTTATGAAATAAGAGTCATGTTTCTATTTCAATGCTAACTTAATGCCCTAGATTTGTTGTTCTTCATTGTGTTTTCTATTCTACCTTAAACCACACAGCAGTCAGAAAGTAATATTGTAATAAAAATGAAAAAAAAAAGCCAACAAAACCCACTGGGAGCACAAAGAACTGTGGTTGTTAAGTGACTCTGCAAGTTATTTCAGTGATTTAGCTCTGCTCCCATTTCTCAGCTCTGCAGCGTCCAAATGAGTGACTGGGGGCTCTTGCAGTCAAACATTTTCGATAGTCAAACTTAGTATCAAATCAAAAACATGAATTTGGCTATTTGTCCTTGTTTAAACATTGTTTGCCATTTTAATACATTTTAGTTGAAACTTATCTTGCCTCAATTTTTCAAGTAAACAGATTTTTCTCCTGGTGTCTGAAAAACTGTTTAGAGGGTTAAAGGTTTAAAGATGAACTAATCAGTGCTAAATATATAGAATGAATATTGAATATTGATTATGATAAAACACATTCATCCCAACTGAAATAACCACAATAACTCAGATTTCAAATGTGAATTAACACGTTGCGAATAGAAAGCTCTGAAGGGCTGTTTGAAACATCTCATGCAAATTGGATGAGCATCTATTCTCTGGGAACTACCAACACTTTAGTTTCTATGGTGACAAAACCACTCAGCAAATGGTGCTTGAGTGATGGCTGATGTTCAGCGGCGTTAGTTACCTTGCTGTGGGCGTAGACAACAGATCCTAGGAGCTTCCAGGTTCCTCCTCTGCGGTCCATACGGATCATGCGGAGGATCTGGAGGAACCGGAGACTCCTGATGGCCGAGGTTGCAAAGACATTCCCTTGTGTGCCGGCCGCCAACACAGAGATGGAAGCTATTAGCACCATGATGTCTGTGATACATGGAAAACCACAAGTTATTACCTGGACATTCAAGAATTCTGAGTGTGAACTGCTCTGGAAGTAATTTCCCATCATGGCCTCCCTTTATACTGCACTACAGCTATAGGAAGGCGACTTTATGGATCAGCCTAGTGGTTAGGGAGTTGCCCCTGCAATCAGTAGGTTGTGGGTTTGAAGCCCAGCACTGCTTGTGTTTTCACTGAGATTCCCGTCCCCACTCACTGCTCCCTGGGCACCCCTCATTGGCGGCAGCCCACTGCTTCACTTGGTGAATGGATTAAATGCAGAGAGAGAGAATTTTACACTGTTCACACTGTGTGCTGTGGTGTGCTCACGTGACTATAACGAGCCATTTAGGGATGTTGCTTTTAACTGGACTGTCACATTAAGCTTTAACAATCTAGTTAATAATGTAAAATAAATTAGTTTTCATGTATTTCAGTGTTAAAGTGTTTTGTGTCATCTCTGAATAACATTCTATGTTCATACCTATGACACAAAAAGGCTTGCGAGCAAATTTCAGCCTGCCTCTCCATCCTCTGTATCGACAGCAACATCCTGCAGACCAAATTCTTACGATGTATTCAACGCCAAACACCACGATCGTCACAATTTCCTACACACACATAAACATGTACAAAATAGATTATGAACACCAAATATAATGTATTTATATATGTACATTCAATCTGTGAAAATGTCTCAGGTGGACAAACTTTAAAAAACAGTTCATTTAATAATGCGATATGTAATAAATATCATACCAATATATACAAGGCATCCTCAGAGCTTTTTTCATACTCCTTGATGGTTGAGAAGACCGAGAGGACCAGACAGGAGAAGACCAGTAAGAAGCTGAAAAAGAAAAGACATTTCTTATTATGCGTTTGAAATTGGCTGATTATTATCCTTCTTATATGCCATTTCTCCTTATTCATAAAGATGGAAAACACAGAATTCGTGTAGTGAAACTGGATCACAACTAGATCCTATAACCTTCTTGACAGACGTACCAGTCTATCAGAGACAGAGGACAAACAAGAAATGCACCTGCTTAAACGCAATACAGCCAGCTCGTCCTTCAAATGTGGTCTTGTAATGTTAAATGGGTTTTTTTTTTCAAGACAGGGGCCCTGCTGCGGTTTGTAAGCTTTCTTGATATATTCAATACGATTCAGCTGAAAGTGCTGAGCTGGCTGGTGCAACAGCTAAGCAAAAGACATAAGACCCACCACAGGATATCAAGCTCTCTCTAACACGCTTTCAGGCCTCTGTGGCTATATGAGCATCCAGGAAAGGGGTAAGGAATCCAGCATATTGACAGAAATGTCAGAAATTTCCACCTCATCAGGTAACGGGGTACAAAAGATTATAATAAACTCCCCTGATACAAATACACATAGATAGTCAGAGATACAGGGGTCAAATTCTGCCTGTGGAGCATAAACCAGGGTAGAATGTAATGTCTCAGATGTAGGAGAATAATTAGGAGCTAAATTCCGGCCTGTTCTGGGATTACAAAATGTGAGACACTGTTAAATGGCAGTTATGTTGGTTACGTAACCTTTAATATTTTACTGCATGGATATATAGTTATCCCCCGCTTTTCGTGGGGGTTAAGTTCCAAGAGCACCCATGTATAGTGAAAAAATGTTTTGGTAAAAAAAAACAAACATTACCCTTAAAGAAAATGTAATGGTAAATAAATAAACAGAATCAGAAAACTTTATTGCTTATAAAAATGTTAGCATTGACGGGTAGCATTTGCATCGTGCAAAGACTTGTACACAAAAGAAGACACGGAGCAGTCATGCTACATGCTGCAGGCTTCTTCTTCTTCTTTTTATGGCTGTTGACAACTCTTCAGTGTATTACTGCCCCCGCTTGACTGGTGGCGGTAATACAGTTTAGTTTTCAGCAAAAATCTGCACCAGACTGAATGAGCGAATACTGATCCGTGTACTGTTTTGACATCTCAACAAAGTTTTTACTTAATTTAAAAGTAAGTGGTCACTATAATTCCTACAGTACACACTCTCCTATAGCTTAGATATGCTGAGCTGCTGAGTATTAGTTACATCATCTACCATGCTGCAGAAGGGTGTTATTCAAAACCCTCTCCTTGATTTTCAGTTAATAACAAATATATACAGTACAATTAACTGGTAATTCTATGCCTGTAAACAAAAACACACACACTCTTACACACATGCACACACACACACACACACACACACACACACACACACACACACACACACACACACACACACACA
>JBBJLR010000111.1:20202521-20224557 GCA_037577145.1 Brachypetersius gabonensis
TTCATATTGAGATCTGATGTATCTAATGTGTTTCTTTAAAGTGTTCCTTTAATTTTTGTGAGCAGTGTATATATATACTCAGGTAAGTTCAGGCCAACACACTGAGGGTGAAAACTTTTACCAGTTTTACAAATGTAGGTTTTATGGCAACAGACACATACATTTTCATATTATTTACACTTTTTAGTCATGTAATGTTATTTTATTTAAATTCATGTGCATGTACTTCAAAGTTCTAACATGTTTGGTTGGCAAAATAAATGTTGTAAATCCTTCTGTGTCTGGAATGGATGTACAGTATTCTTGAGTCTATAAAGTTACAATAATACAATAATAAGATAACCTTGTTTGAATTGTGAAATAGTTTTGACTAAAAGAAAATTCAGATTTTGTTTATTTTACTATCTACACTATATACTATATTGACAGGGTTAAATAAAATTGCATTACTGAAAAAAGAGACAACTAAAATACAACTTTCATTGACTAAAACTAGACTAAAATGTCATCTGTCTTAATTAACTAAAACCAGATGAAAATTGTCATGGATAATTTTGACTAAAATAAGTATAAAATGCTGAGACTTTTAGTTGACTGAAATCTGACTAGACTAATAATAATAATAATAATAATAATAATACATTTAATTGATAAGGTGCTTTTCAAAATACCCAAAGACGCTATACATTTTTGAGTAGACAAAGAAAACTGAGCATTTTGTTTGTCTACTCAGCCTTTAATTTTTTTATTTAAAAAGTTCCTGTGATTGTTTTTTCTCCCCCTGTAGTATCGAAAATAGTATCGAGTATCATCAATACTTGGTACACACACACCCACAAAAACTATTATTTTATCATCACACAAGAATAGTGAAGTCTGACTTACTCTGCTCATTGCCAAGGGGCTGCTCAAGCATGGCCAGGATAACTGAATTGTCGAGGACAAAGTATCTGAAGTTACTGTGCGATGTGGATGTCAGTCTGGAGTACTTAATCAGAGTGTCCTCGTTCAGCAGACTGCAAGGAGAGGCAGGGCCACTTGGGGATGGGAACGCTCCCAGTACCTGCATTATACTGGAAAAGAACAGCCAGAGGAGTAAATAACAAGCCAACTGAAAAAGGGTTTACATTGCTGCACATCCACAATAAGCAACTTTATAAAACTGATAAATTAACAAAATTATTAATAAACATAGCTTGTTTTTATTCTTTAAAACCACAAATGTTGCAGATACATAGTATATCTACGACAGGTTCCACTTGCAACAGAGGGGGCAAAAAAGCCAAAGTTCCATTTATTCCTCCTCCGCAACTTCCTCTGTAGGTTTCAGTATGTTAAATTCAAAAAACAGATTAAGTGTGATAAGTCCTCTAGACCAATAGACACTAAATTATAAAAATCCTGTCAATTTCAATCCCTCACAGTGGTGACTCTGTGTGTAAATGAAATAAAACCAGGACCACAGTTTCAGTTCATACAAATAAAAACAAATATCACATGCCATTTTGCCCCATGGGTGTACGTATTTTTCAATGTTCTAGAAACAAAGAATTTTTTTTAACTGACTATGTTCAAATCTTAGGTCACTGGGTGTCACTTACCATGACAGAGTGGCTTCAGCTGCGTCTTTGACTCTCATGGAGGCGGGGTTATGCTCTTTGTCACTTTTATACCTCACTTCCTGTTCACCTGTTTTTGATTTGCTGCCTGAGATGCCCAGTTCCACAATCTCCAACACCTCTATCAGGCAATCCTGCAAAACACACAGACAAGTGGCATGCAATCAACCATACTGTAAGACATTTAAAACACTGGACAACATACCAGACACCATCAAAAATCATAGCAACAAGCAGCAATGTCTTAAAAAAAAAGACAGAAACCTAATACCCAAACCACAACTGCAGTTTTTAGATTAAATAACTGTTATTATGACATTAAATGAGTTTCACCATAATACTATAACTGTCACTGCTTCTCTGATCTTTATCTTAATATTATAAACTGGATGTACATACCTTCTCATTGAGCATGTCAGGATGCTCTGTAAGCCACACACAGAGGCACTGGAAAGCAGCTACAATCATGGAGTGCAGGTCTCTGGAGTGGAGGGGAGCAGGTCGACTGCACTGGTACACAATATAACCACAAACCGAACTAACAGCACGCTTACGATCTGACGACTCCACGCTCGCCTTCACCTAACAAGAGACAGTGTATCACAACATGATAAAATGCATGGGGTATATAATCATATATGTGGAACTGCTGCAAATATTGGGACCAAGTAATCTGGATTAAACTTTAGTATAGAGGCTTCTTGCAACCCAAACACCTTTTATTTTGAAAAACTAGGTGCCCCCAAACGTGAAAAATTCTGTCATATGTGAACACGCCACAGCACACAGTAAATAAAGCAGTGGGCAGCAAGGAACACAGCACCCAGGGTGCGGTGTGTTGGGACGGTACCTTGCTCAGGGTACCTCAGAGGTGCTTAGCAGTCATGGGTATCAAACCCACAACTTCTTGATTGCAGGGCGAATGACCTAACCACTAGGCCCCCATACAAACTTTTATGCATATAACAAAATAATTCCACGTACCTTGGCAAGTCCAGCAAGAAGTTCAAGAGCGGCGAGTGAGATGCTCATGTCAGGCCTCCACTGGGAGTTTAGTCTTTGGGTGACAAGATGGATGCTGCGGATCAGCAGGCCAGCCGCTGTGTCTGTGTGGAGAGCTGGGATATAACACACAGCACGCCAGAGAGCGGGTTAGTCGCACACACACACACGCCAAGCCAAGCACAGACACACAGCCAGCAGCCAGTAGTTGTAATGTCATATGCACAAGCGCACATATGCACACATGCAAGTTTATGAACATACATACACTAACATTTGCTAGCTGCGCACACTGAACTAAGTCACGATCATTCACTTTGACAACAATGATCAAATTAGCATAGTATTTTAACATTTAAATAAAAAAAGCACATTTCAGGCAGGCTGCAGAACTTTTCTCAAGCTAGATCACCTGAAACGAAACAAGAGACATTCAAACAATGAGCTAGAAATGCTTTATAGACCATGCAATGTCTAAAAAGATACCATGCCTCATAGACAACAAGCACTGTAGAGCATACTACATGTTTGCAATATTCAGACAAACTTAGAAAATGTTTGAAAATAAAGGAACATGTCAATCCTTTCTCCACAGTTCATGAATTTCCATTCAGTAGATATAAGTATGTTCTGGTGACGAGAATAGCTAAATTTGTCTTTAACAAATCATCTGTGAGTATCTTCCTAAGATGCGTCAGTACTGGGTCTCTTAGGGCTTACCATAATCTCGAAGCAGTGCCTGGGCGGGTCTGTCGCTGTCTGGAGTGGTGGCCTCTGAGCTGCCTGCACTGGCGTTGCTGATTCCACTGTTATTGCGACTATGGCTTTTAGCCAAGGAATGACTTCCATCCACACTTCCCTACACATAGCAAAGAAAGTCAGAATAACATTTTCCCACAACAAAACAGACCATATAATTATTAACTTACTACTTCGGCTTGGGCTCCTATAGACTCCAGAAGGGCTGAATCCTGAACAATATTCAGCATTGCAGCTGTGGACAGAAGACCATGCACTCATATCTCAAAGCCTTCAAAAGACAATCGTATACAAAACATCCTCACATGAATCAAATTAATAAACTGCTAACAAACCTAGAATCATCTGTGTGTTGACCGGGTCTGTCTCTGTTTGTAAAGCACCAATCAAGATATTGACCAATCGCAGCTTCAGAGAGAGGAAGGTCACTGCTTTATCGTGAAGGGAGTTGTCATCATTGCTGAATTTACCCTCCAAAAGTATCTGATATATTTGACAAGATAATCAGACAGTTATTTCTCATACCGCAACTGAAACCACACTTAAAAATCACCACACACTGGAATCAGTTCTGCACCAGTACTATACTGACATACATTTATTGAATTTATGCAGAACACCAAAATGAAATGTCTTGCAGGGAGACTATAAGCTACTTATTTCTTAGAGCTATTTAAAAAGTTTTACATTGTGGAATTTTATTGAAGCCATACTTTCCGATCTCCTGTTAAATATTCAGAGGTCTAACCGAAGTGGTTAAAGTGGTCTTTTTAACCACACTTAAACCTCCATCAGTAATGACGATATATCCATCCATAACAAAGTTTTACCTCTGATTTGACGTTGCCAAAATGGTGTGGTAGAGGCAGCATGGACAGCAGAATATTGATGGAAGCTCTTCTCAGTTCAGTGGGATTCACATATGACTTAAATTTGGTGAGTTCACTGCAGCAGTAGTAGTAGTAGTAGGAGGAGGAGGAGGAGGAGGAGTTGAAGTAGACATAGAAGAAGACAAAGAAGAAATCATTGAGACTCCTAAAACAATTTAGATCAACCTACACATTCTCAATGTTTTCTGTGAACATCTAAGACCTACAGTCACAGAACATTTGTGAAATAAAATCAAATCCTGATTTGTGCAATATGTGCAGCTATTATGATGCAGTACTACTGAGGTGTGCACAACCCCTGGAAACAAGCTAACAAACTAACATATTATATAAATTGCATGACTTTTTCCTCACCGATCAGGTAGAATAATTTCCAGTGCAGATATAAAATACGGAACCACTACGTTGATCCCTTTTAGATCAGAGCAAAACAGAGCTGAGGAATTCAGGATAATACTGGCTAGAACCGGCCTGCAGATGAAGTCAGAAATCTGAAGGCCCTGGATAAGAACCATATAGAACCTGAAAGAAATTATGAAAAGAAATCACATGAATAAAGGAGAAAACAAACATCATTGTCTGAGCTATGTTAGTTCACTGGGATGTTTGTTGAAGCATCTAGGCCACTGGCTTTCAACCTGTGGGCTGTGGCCCACCAGTGGGCAATGCTGGTACTGCTTTGGAGGCCACTGGCTTTCAGTTTTGTTTATAGCTGTGAAACTATAAACTAAACTATAAATACAAAATATAACTACTTGAACAAATGTAATTTTACATATGAAAGATATTATTATTGTTGACTGTCCTGTCAAGACTGCCACTGGCCAGCTAGTTCAGGCTACTCTCAGTGCATGGTAATGTTTCATGTTTCACTTTGGATCACATGGAAAATCATCATTGATATCTAGATACAAATATTTAACGAACATAAACAAATATGTAACTTTATTTTTAGGCTGAACAGATTACTGTATTATAAAGCTTTTTAAACAATATGGTTGGTTAACGCTTGTGGGCCACAGAAGCTTTTATGTTTGGTTGTGTAAGCTGCACAAAGTTCTTGTTTACTGTTCAACACATACAAAAAACCACATACATATTCAACAGAGCGTTGCAAGCTACAGGGTAGAGAACAATAAACTGATGATCAACTGATGCTACCAAAGTGATTTTTCTCAGAGCATAATGCAAAACTGATGATGGAAAACTTGATGACACATTTTTCCTGCTCTCCATTTGATCATCACAGGTACAGCAGGTTATTCAGTTACATCATTTGTTTGCATTACCCTTTTCTTTTTTTTTTCACATATTATTTTACATAATATATGCTATGAGTAAAAGAACCTTTTTCAGAGAAGTAAATAATGTCTAAATGTGTTAAATATCTAATTATTTAGAAAATAAATATATGCTCTACCTGGACAAGTAGACAGGTAGAATTTCCTCTCCTGTTTTTTTGCTGCAGAAGATTCTGCATAGTGTTCCACAGGCCTCCGCTCGTCCAGACTCGTAATTGTCAGGAAACTCATTGGCATCAAACATGGGGTTTGAGACCATTGTGTCGGTTGACATCTGAGAGCCTTTCCTTCTCAATTCAACTCCAGCCTGAGTTGCGAGTGCTGAAAAAATGAGAGAGATAGAGAAGGACAGGGAGAGAAACAAAGTCTAAGTGATCGCTTTATTTGCCCACTAAAAGGTCTGAACAGGGATTACAGACAAAGAGATTCACAGATAAAAAAGGGTATTCTGATTAAATGATTATGACTGGAGATTATACAGAAACTAAAAGACTGAAACTTTAACAAGTTTTAATAGTCTCCATTTTACTATGTGTGACCATTTAATGAACTGTTTAGGTAACTATCTTACAGACCATTCCACACTTCAATATGATTTCTGTTCATTCAGTTGTTCAGAGAATTAGGAATTGCTTTTAATGAAGAGCTACATCAGTGGCAATAAAATGTAAAACGTAATAAAACTCCTGCCCTTATATATGGAGAACAACAGCTTGTCTAAAATCCCACAAAACTGAATAAAACTTGATCTACAGTGAATCTGCATCTTTGAGAACAATGACCGAGAAAAAAAAAAGTAAAAAAATAACAAAAAACAACAAAACGACAAGCTCTCCTGGTCAGCCTCCCTGTTAGCAAACATCAGTTTTTAAGCAAAATGTGGGAAAAGACAAAATCACTGTTGGACAGCATCTCTAAACGACACAATAAAAGACAATGTGGCAGAAACAAATTGCACACACATCCACAACATGCACAACATATCCATACAAAACTTAAAATAAACTTAACAGAAAATTAATCAAATGACAACCAAAGAAAAGTAAAAACACCAGCTGAAACTGAAGACAACGTTGGTTGTTGTGTTTCTTTGGAGAAGATCGGTTAGTAGAGGTCCTTTAGGTGGATGATATGGACAGGAACTGGTTGTATGATGGCGGGTTAAGTTGCATCCAAATAGGATCAATTACAACAAACATTCTCAGCCCAATGCTGATGGTTTGATCATGTTATTATCAGTTAATGGGGGAATTCAGAATATTTGTTGCATTTGAGCCAATGACATTTGGGCAGCAGTCAAAATACTCCTCGGACCCCTAATACCAGAACCAAGCAGTGTATGGTCAAAGTCTTGCCCCAAGAAAACAATACTGCGACAACAAAAAAGTGACAGTGTCAAAGCAAAAGATAAATAACTCAAAAGAAAATAAACCAAATAATTGCAACTGGTAAAGCTTGTGTTCCTACTTACAAGATTTATAAGAAAGAAGAATTTGGAAAAATGTTGCTGCAAGATAACAGAGATAAAATGGAAACAAATCAAAGAACAGCAGTAATAGAGATCCAGAAACTATGAAGAATGTCAAAATGGTTCTTTGTTTTGTTTTATGATTTTATATACTTTGATAGTTCCAAAATGAAAGCTAGGAGGCAAATCCAGTGACTAAAACAAGATAGTGAGTTTCAATTATTTACCATGCATGAGCAGAAACGCAACAAAAGGAAATAAGCAAACAGAAAATGGACAATCACCCTACAAAAACTATTTGCAATTCAAAATTTTTAAAGATTTGAAATTCAGCTCAGAATACTGTTTCAATGATTTTCTGAAAATATAATATTTAATTCTATAATATAAAACAACCATAATACAACTTTTTACAGGATTAGCTAAATGCACACTACAATGGCACTTGACGGCTTCTTTATAGAAAGGCTCAGGTTTGGTGTATGATATACTAAACATTGTGATAAAATCACCCTGATTTCCTTACTCTAAATGTAATAGTAACTACTCAATTGCAACTACTAATAACACTTTTTCCATCATTTTGAACAATTTAATGAAAAATCTTTCAGCAACTGCCTTTTAGTGATTATCAATAATAATAATACTGACACTACTACAACCATTACTAATAACAGCCTAAATTCATGCATAGCCCTGAACACTGGAATGTGGTAAACTGCTCTCACAGACAAGTTTTAAATGACAAAAAAGTGAAACTTCTTATCGAATACACAAACTTTAAGGTTCTGTTAGAAACTCTTCTTATTTCCTTGAAATTATACTGGGTATATTTCCATTCATCCTTATGAGCAATTTGAAGATATTTCAGCTCAACCACAACAGAGTTACCACAGTGTATTCTGAGCTGATCAGTGTTAGCACTGCTTCACAATGCTAGAGCTATCTTCAGATCACAAATGACTTCAAGCTCCAAATGTGGTACAATCTTGCAGGTAGGAATAGCATAATTTGTATGAGAAAAAGAAGAATGGAAAGAAAACACTAATAGGAAAAGGAAGAGAGATACACAAGAAAAGGAAAAATAAAACCAAGTTATTGCAATAAAAAAGTACTATTTTAAGCCCAGTGAACATCTTACCAGTCATGCTACTTTCTCTGCTGAGGCCAGAATGGAGTTTGCAATGGACCAGTGCTGCATCAAACAGCCACTGGCCAAACAGGTTCAACACACTGTTGACTTTGGGCCTGGTGGGAGCAGGCAGGGGTCGCGGTTCTGAGCTCGTCTGATTTGGACTGGAAAGAGGGGAGGTGGAGGAGGGCTGATGCGACACTTTGGACTGGCCAGTCTGGAGAGTCAAGCAACAAAATAATTAAAGACTTAAAGACGTAACATCACACAAAACAGCTCTAATATAAGTCATCCTTAAATGGTGCGGTCTTTAATGTGTTTTTATATTATTTAACAACTTTGTTATGGCTTGATAAAGGGATGTATGTGTAGTTACACTTTCGCAATGATTTGTCCTTATCTTGATATAAAAGATATTAACACAACCAATTTGATATACTGGATCAACATCTTTTTTGGTTATTTCATACCGTTGAGGCTTTGCTGGTCGTCTTGGTAACTGCTGTGGGTCTATGTCTGCGGCTGTGAGGGGGTGTGGTGTTGGTGGTTGTTGGGGGCGGTGGCATGCTAAGTCTATTAACAGGAGTAGGCGGGGCACTGTCTGACCGTGGTCTGGATATACCTGGCGAATTGAAGAGTTAGAAAAAACACACACAGACAAAATAAAACAAGAGTTTATAAGCTATGACAATGACCAAGACAAACATCTGAAAGCTTCATAGTTTCAAACCTCTCTCCAAATATAACCACACCAGCCTTTTCATAACAGACCAGGAGGCACATTCAGCCATTAAGCACCCAACATATTTAACTACCAAATGTACACGACTTAATTGAGCATGTCAAATGGGCCGTTTAAATGCAAAAAGTAAAATATGCCACAGAGCCACATAAGACTTGCTGCTGTTAGCAAAAAAATTACATGGACATGGATCCATTTAAAATTTTAATCAACGCAGACTGATTTTTAACTGGTTATAAACTCCTTAAATGAATACTTCAGACTACATGTAGAAGAAAAAAAAAACAACTCTGAACATTCACAATGCTAAATAGTAAGTATTGATTGGGTCAGTATAGCAATTTGATAATGATTAAGCATATTCCTCAGAAATCCTTCTATATGGATAGTCAGAAAAAGTGCAAAAGATCATTGTAGCATATCAGCAAAAACACACAGGCAGTATATTGGACAGAAACAAGTCTGTGGATGTACTATGGTTTCCTATGCTCTGCAGAAGTTCCATCATAAAGCTCCAAAAAGGTTTTTTCTAAGTAATGGGGTTCTGTTGGTGTAGTATCCAGCATTGTTTTGCAATTCCATACTAAATACAACTGTATCAAATGTTTTAAACAGGGACCTAACTATCTCAGCCACCAGCCTTCCAGTGCAGGAGTTAAATACTTCTGTTCTAAGGGCGCAGAGCCCAGACCCCCAAACTAACTACCCAGTGAATGTTTGACTTGTTATGCTGTTTTTCCTTATACCTTGATGCCATCAAGGATAGACATCAATGGTATATGTTTTATGATTCTGTGGTTTCACATCACTTGCACATGCACAATTTTAACCACCCAATCAAACTTCAACCCAAGCAAAATCCTGATCCAGGTAAAGACCCCATTTGATCTGTCAGGAACACAATAAAAAAATACCATAGGCTGGTAGCCTGTCACGAAAATTGTTCCTAGATACGGCAACACCTGGGAACAAATTATTAAAATGAAGATATATCAAAACAGCAATGAACATTAATAAACACACAAAGGTCATCGTCAAAGATCTTAAGCATCTTAAGCAAAGCAGAACAATTTAGTTTCATGACAATGTAGCTGGGATTAGAAACAAGAGATCAAATTTCCATTTTTGTTTTAGGTTAGTTACATATTTTACTTTAGTTCAATCAGTCAATGATTTACTTATTTTCTCTGGACTGTTTCTAATCCCTGTACATGGGGTCAATACAACCTGCAAGACCACAAGAAAGCAAGCATATGTTCATTGTTACCTCTTCAACACAAGGCCAGAACTACATACTACTCCACCCAAAAAAATCAGGTAACATGTGAGGCTAACCACATACTAGGTTAGTCATTATTTGATTAGGTTGGTCAGGTTTAGTATACCTAGAGAGGGAAGTCTCTCTCGAATATAGCTCCTAGACACTGTAGTTCCTGAGAAAGAAGAAACATAATAGCTCCACTGATGCAGGGTTTAACACATTGTAACCCACATGAGGTCACCAAGAGAAAACACAAAGCTAATTCATCTGAAACGTAAAGTGAAAAAGGAAGAAGCAGAAAATTTCAGAACATCTGCAATGTTATGCATGTGTGTTCCCTTCTGATTGTGTGAGTCGGCTTCAGGCCTAACAAGCACTAAGAGTGGACCCATACGTTCACACTAGCAGGCGACAGAGAGACAGATAACCAATCATTTCTGATGAGAGTAAAAAGCAGCAACATGGCATCAAGTTACAAATTAAGTTAAGATTTTCTGAACATTATGCAAAGAACGTATGGCACAGTGAAGCAATAATATAAATGATTGGCTAAGAAAAAGACTGAAGACATTCAAACCAGTGAGACTGAAACACACACACACACCATCAGTACAAAGTTTCTACATTTGCATGTTCCAAACAAAATGTACTAAAATACACTATCATTTGCCAACAAATACATGTACAGTATGTTTACCATTTGCGTATCTTAAGTAAACAGAAAATGTTTTTTTTAACCTGCATTGACCAATTAGGTAACAGCTAATGGGATGAAACAGTTAATAGGTCAATTTAAAGATAAAGGGCAGTCTAGATATTGAGTCTGCATCACCACAAAACCAGTTAACTGGCTGTCAGACATGAACTGCGATAGATTCTTTGTAAAGGATGTTATCTGACATATTTTCATTTATAGTTCATCAGAATAACAATCTGTAGTTTATGAAATAAACTTGTGGTGTGCAAAAATCTTTGACTGGTAGTGTGTGGGTTTGTGTGTGTACATATAAAATGACAAAGTCAGCCTCAAACACACCCACAAGTCAAGAAACAAATGAGAGACAACGTTCGCAACTAATTGCGTGTTAATGTGAACGTACGGTTGTATGCAGGGATACTTCAGTTTGTGGTACTTTGGGTCAATATGGACAATTTGTTAAATCTGGAGATAAGTGTAATAATTATTTCTGCATGATACATTTAAAATAAAATGTTAATATTTTAGCACAGAAGCCCAGTGTCACCTAAATGTGCTGCTCTTATGAAATACAATAACCATATCGGTATCAGCCATTAGATATGATACTATCATTGAGTATTCCCAGTAACAAGCTTCAGTAACACTAAATGGAGACATTTCTGAGACCAGCTAGCGCAAATGAAAAGCAAGCAATGTCCATGCAGTTCTTTAATTTTAATGAATTTCAATCAAGTAATGTAGGTGCTGTATGAACATGATTGACTGTGCTTCTAACAGTCATATTAGTGAACCCATATTGCCCAGATTTACATCGTGGGAGAGAAAATAGAAGGTGCACTTTTTCTGAGTACCATGAGAGGGCAGAGTTTCATGACACTTGTTTTTCTTAAACACTGCCACACCTAGAGAAGGAAAGAGAATCAAACTGTGGCACAGATCATAGCTTTCACACACCATAAATGTTGAAATTAGACTCGTACACACACATTTACCAACAAGATAAATATCCATTCTATGTGCTCACAAAATGCAGGCCTATAAGGACATATATCAGCTTAATTAGCAACTAGAATAACTGCTATTAGTGCAAAAAAGAGCTAAAATATTTCTATGAAATTAATGATTTGGGTGTGCAAGGCATCTCATTGTTTTCTGCTATGTTTAACTAGCCAAAAGTAATACTTGGACGAACACTTCCATTTTGATTTGAACATTAATCTAACTTGTCCTAGTCACTGTTCCTCTGTTGCAAGTTATATACTTCTAAGCAGGAATATTGACTAGTTTTCTACAGATTTGCACGATTTCAGAAAGTCTTACCTAGAAAAGCATCCACAAGACAGCTGATGCCCCTCATGGCCCTAAAGAAGATCTGAGGCAGTTGTTTGAGGCAGGGGTGCTGAATCACCTCCTGAGGCACACTGCTCACTCCCAGCAACTGCTCTTGAAACTTGGGAGTGGAGCTTACGATCACAGGGTTGCTCAAGTCAACTGGGTTACTGAGGGTGGAAAACAGTTAGGCCTTTATTAGTACAATTCTGAAACGAGGGTAAAGACTCAGGATCGGCAAAGACTCTTGAAATGTTCTAACAAGCATTTAAAATATACGTATTTATGGCCCCAGATCCTGACTGACACCTTCTTGTTATTGGAACCTTGAAGAAAGAAGTTAAAAGTTGACATAAGAGATGTTATTGAAGGTAATACCTAAGCATGTGTAGGAAGCGATACCAAGTCTGCGCCACACAGTCATTGTCCATCTCTGCGGGAATGAGACTAGCATCCTCCTCTGGCACTTTGAAAGGAGGGAAAGATGGTCCATACGTGAACCTCAGCAGCCTAAATAACAGACACACAATGAACAGGTTACGTTATTTGAATGTTTATTCAGACAATGATGGCTGGTAATCCCCTTTTTATTATATTATATTTATTATATTGTATTTTATTATTATATAGTCTTTTTTCTTATATTGTTTCATTTTTTATTATAAAAATGTTTTTAACATATGTTACAAATACTGACATTTTTAAATAAACATTTGAACAAAAAAAAATTAAGTGCAATTTTCAAATCTGAGTGTATTTAATAAAAACCTTTTTTTGAAACTGCAACTGTTGTGATCTTATATTACAGTAGTACTACTCCAGTGTGATATCAGGTCACATATAAATCCACCTGGATGTGAGAGCAGCGATAACTTTGCTCCACTGCTCCACCACTGGAGGGTGGTGTCTCCAGTTAGCCAGCATCTCCCTGGCAGTCTTCCAGTATGGCGGGGTGGGGAAACAACGCGTACAGGCCAAAAACCAGACCTCAAACAGCACACTGATTAGCTTCTCTGCTAGTTTCTCAGCTATCCCACCTGGAAGGAACCAAAACAGCAGACTTTTATCCCTTTCAAAATTATTTTTTAATATTAATCACTAAAAAAACATAAAAACAATTTTTATTGGGTCAAAATAAGAACTGTGTCTCTCTGCATGTTTGTAACAGCAGGTATGTAACCCCACTACTGCAACACGATAAAGAGGAGGAGCAAAATGTTACCACAGTTACCAACCTCCTACAGTAGGTGGGGCAAGTAATGTGTCGTTGATGCGGAGCAGGAAAAGCAGTAGCACCTCCCATGTTTCTCTAGCCATGCAGGAGGAATCACGGGCCAGTTTCTGCACTGCAGACAGCACCTGCTGACATAACCTGAAGTGCATGGGGCTGAAGTGTTCAGGCCTAAGAGACAGACAGAAAGAGGTTATTTATCCTGATGATTACCAAACCTTTTATCACGGTTTACAATACAATGAAATTGTATGTTTTTTAAAACGTTATATGAAGTCTTTAAATGTGCTCATGTCTTAAATAGCAGTAAACACTGGTCAGACTTAACATTAAAATCCACTGCCTTACACTGTTTAGCATACTCATGCTGGCAAAAATTTTGATGATTTGATTCTCTCTCTTTATTACTAGATTTTCCTGTAATCCCTTCTGCCAATTTCATCACAGATACCGTTAAATCCAAACAGGTTTATTCCACGTTTCAATCTGAGGATTAAATCTTCTGCATGTTGCATTTTATCGACTCAGGAAAAAGTTTTAGATACACCCCCCACACTACTATGGTTTTGTTTTAAAACTGTAGCTCCTGCTGTAGCAGACAGAAGCATGACATAAAAAATCTCCAAGACACTGGGCTTCTAAAGACGCTTTAGAAATGTCAGGAATACAATGTGTCTCAATACAGCTACATAGCACAAAGTAACCAGTATGAACATGACAAAAATGTCTACTGAGAAAAGTGCTAAGAAAAATTAAAAACTGTTTCATTTCCTTTTGTATTTGCATTATTAACATTTGTGGTTATTTCTAGTTCTAAAAAGCAGAAATGTACTTATAAACATGAAAATATAAATTGCTTGATAACAGTGTTAGTGTAATGAAAATAGGTTCTAAAGTGTTAATGTGGAATTTGCAGTTTATTTATTGGTTCTAAACCAATTTAAAAAAAGGGCGGTCCCCTCCCCAGTCACGTATCCTCATTACAAAATAAACTACATCTCAGTTAATCAATCACACCAACACACTGACATACACAATTACCTTGGTAGGAAGAGGTTATGAAGATGTCTGAGGATAGTTTGGACATAAAGGTTGGGCTCTTTGATGATGGGTTGGGGTATGGAGTCTCGCGGTGACACCAGTGCCATGATCCAGTCAGTATAGACATCCACACACAACTTAACTGTATCCCCATCCAGAGGAAGAGTCAGACCATAACACAGCACCTCCATAGTCCATTTCACCTAAGTTTGACAATGAAAGAACGACAATTAGAAAATCTTTACTGAATTCACTGTTTAAAAGGTACAGCTACCGCTAATAAGGGTCTTCTACTATGCCTACATAATTGACATAGAACTGTACTGGCTGGAGCTGCCATAAATGAGCCTAAGGTCATGAAGTTCAAAGCCAAAAGTCAGCAAGAGGGATATAAAAGCCCCCAACAGTGAGCTGAGGAGCAGTGGAATTGCATTCTATGGAGTGATGATGTCTCAGGGATAGGCTATATGATATTTACCATCAAATAAATTACACCACAATACGCATTTCTTAGCATACCAGAATTTAGAGCATGATGAACTCAATGCTTCATTGTAAAGAAACCGTAAGTAGTCCTGCTTAATTGGCTTAAGTGCAGCATAGTATGTGAAATGACACCGAATGAATTGCTGTTTATTTATTTTGGTTTGTTCAGTCACTTTAAATCACAAAAACTGGTCTAGAATGCAGCACCGAACCCCAACATGACAAACAACACTGGTAAAATCAAATCTTGAAAATCTTTTGCTACCAGTCCACAATGAAATATCGCACCCTGCAATCCTGGCTAAGCTTACCTGCTCTGAACAACAAAGCTAGGAGGCCACAGAAAAAGACTTTTAGAGAGAATGTGTAATGTAATTCTCATAATAGATACTGTTTCAAACAAGTCTGTGTTGTTTTCATGTTCTTATTAACAGCATGACATTAAAAGGCCCATATCCTGCATCATTTTCCTGAGGTCTATTTATGATCTTTATGTTGTTTTTTGTCATGAAAAGGGTCATGATCAATTTTATGAATTCTATCTTTATCTATATTAAACAATAGGCCTGTTTCAAAAAAAGCCTGAGTTTTTGTAAATAATTAAATATAAGCTGACTTTACAAAGAACTTCCCTGAAATGGCCCCTTCAATAAATTTAACAGTACACCCTATTACGCAAACTGTATGGAACTTTTTACTGCTCATGTTCTCCCACAAAACAACACTATAGAGGGGGAGGGAAATAATTACAGTTAATCTCTGCCCTCACTATTTTTGCTTTTGCTATGAAAAATGTCCACAGAAGACTGATTTTCCAAACTTTACACAACCACCTGTGACTAGTCAGCTACTTTACACTAAATTGATCAGTGTTTTAGCTAAAACTTCAAATAACTAAGCTCGCTGATTTAAACAGCCACTGCTGT
This sequence comes from Brachypetersius gabonensis, assembly GCA_037577145.1. Classification (NCBI taxonomy): domain Eukaryota; kingdom Metazoa; phylum Chordata; class Actinopteri; order Characiformes; family Alestidae; genus Brachypetersius; species Brachypetersius gabonensis. The sequence continues at coordinate 20,218,409 of JBBJLR010000111.1, forward strand.
GTGCATGAATGCTGTGTGTGAAAGAATAGGGTGGGAACAGTCAATAAAATCAGGTCCAGAAAGGGAGGCAGAAGGGAATTAACAGGATATCCTTCTACTGTTATCAGGCTGCACAGAAGCCCGCAGAAACCACTGCTACAATGTAGCAGAGGGGGAAGTAAATTCTACACAAAACGAAGAGACACACACACACACACACAACACACACAACACACACAACACACACAACACACACAACACACACAACACACACAACACACACAACACACACAACACACACACGTTTTAGGAAGGGTCAGCACTTGTACTGCCACACACCCACACAAACAAACACAGAACTAAAGAAAGCGATCCACGCTTCTGCATAAACAAATACTTGTCTGCAGAGGCTCTGGTTAACATGCCAAAAGAGCTAGAAAGGAAAATTTCCTGTGCCATTCCAATGAGCATTTCCAAGCTTATAAATACACTGATCAAACAGCAGTTTTGCTCTGCCAGGAAAGAAAATGCCTTTACTAAAATAGACACCACACGGTCTTGCCCTGCTAGTGATAGTGACCTCACAACTGAATGCTTCAAAGAGACATTCTGTTCCTAAAATATCACTGCTCTTGTATTATTTATATGACTTCATTTATTTATAACAAACACAGAAGTATAAGATAAAATACATCCCACATCTGCAAATACTCCATCTAAAAACCTTCAAGATTTCAGTCTATTACAGTCTATTACTAATAAAACCTTACTGATTATATGAGTTGATGGAAATGTATACTTGCTCAATGTAATACAGTATGCTACATTCTAAAAATTAACGCTTTCTATGTGGCGTTCACTTGGTCATTTTTACAAAGTGAACCAGAAGCAGTGAGACTCCCTGATATGTTTTAACTTTCCCAATTTAATACTGTGGAGCACTAAAACAGCCAATCAGTTTGTGACCAATTTCAGGACGCAATCTACTTTTCTCTTTTAGAGATTAATTGTAACCACCTCACCTCTTTATCAGTTTTGAGGAGGCACTCAGAGGCAGGAGCTCCAAGGCTGGTCCCTAAAGGCCGTACCACTGCATTGGCAACATCACGGCCAACACTAGGTGGATAGGAGTGCAGCACGCTCAGGTGGCCCTGATCACTCTGGACCACCAGATGCAAAGACCTCCACTCAGAGTACATGGCTGAGGCTTCTACTGGATCCCGCTACGTTCTGAAAATGCAAGAAACATCAGACACAACAATGAACAAATCAGAGAGTAACAGCAGTTAGAAAACGTCATTAGACTACATTACATGCAGGGATTAAAAATCAATTTAATGCATTTTTAGACATCAGAAATTTGGCCATTGTGTTTATTTACATTTATGGCATTTAGCTGACATTCTAATCCAACATATAGTGCTCAAGTTAACTCTTTCTTAAACCTGTAAACCAGCTTAAATCCATGTCCACTATTTAACCAAAATACTGCACATTCGGTAACCAGCACCTGACAAACAATACCTGAACAACACAAGTCAAGCAATACCTGAACACCACAAGTCGTAGAAACGCCAAGAGTTAAGACAAGTGTAAGGAAGGGTTTTCTTGTTTGTTTGTTTATTAAATTGAGCGACAATGGAGCTAATTCTAAATGATGTAGAATCATAACAGCACACATCTGCCTAAAACTGGTATTTAGAGTTAACAGATACTTCAAACAATATTTTATAAAACACTGAATGCACTCTAAGAGCAGAGTGTTTAGGTTGGGCTACACAATATTGTCTGCATTTTATGGCATTTATAACAAAAACAAACCTCAAATTACCATACTATTTAATGAAAGGCATTTCCTATATCACTGCATTCCTACTTTCTAAATAGAAATAAAAGCTGTAGGTTAAAAAAACATTTCTAGCCTGAAGCTGCTATTTGCATTTAAAATACTGTAAAAGCATCAGAGTGTATTTGTGATCTGGCACCAATGGCTATAGCATTCCTCAAAATAATCACAATAATTCGATTTATTCATTTTTGCCACACAGTGGACCTATAAACTGCTGCAGGCGAAGTCTGCTCCCATTGCTCATTTGCAGGTCATGATAAACTAAGCAGACCATTACAATGTTTATATAATGGCTTTCCATTAAATATTTGTGCAAAATAGTAACACTTTTTGTAAAACGTTAACAAAACAACAGCAAAAGACAAATGGTCTGTATTTCCGTTGAGCGCTGTTATCCGATTAAACCTGGCCTTGGTTCTTCAAATCTGAACTAGGCAAGTACATATTCCAGCATGGACTCACTGTCATGAAACATGGGTTATACAAATAACCATGTCTTCCTGTACATAGTAATGGCTCTATGAAATGATTTCCCACAGGTAATGCAGCCCATTAACAGTAAGACAGAAATAACTACTTAAATTGCCCATAAAAATGAAAAATAAATATTCTTGGGCTGGGACTGGCTGCTTTCACTGCCTATACAGTTTGGTTGAAAATAATTAGTCTCAGGTGTGCATGCTGGTCCATGGCATCTGATCATAAGCATATTGTTTTTGCAACCCTTTTGCAATGCTGGAGTTCAGAAAGTTGCCATGTACAAATGATCACATAATATTGCCCTGAAATGTTAATACGTAATGTAAGTTTCCTGAATGCTGCTACTCTTTGCTAAAGGATTTCTGTGCAACCTGTTTTAGTTTTTTTACTGTTTTGTTCTGTTGTTATCTCTTCAAATTACATCAAATAGAACCTTACACAGATATGTTATCATTCACTATACAAAATAACATTTCCAGAACACACAAAGTTTTGAAAACACAGTGTATTAAAATATACACATGTTGAAATTTGTGTGCATATGTGTATATATTTACACTGCTTTAGTAATATATTACAACGCTTATTGGAGTGACAACTGCTATTTTGTGCATGTCATAGAGCCCCTGTATGAACTACTTCTTTAAAAAAAATACAGATGGTAAAACAATTACGCTTTTGTTAATTCCTAATTGAAGTTTTATTTCAATTGACTTGTGCTGTAACTGTCCTGTTTAGTCTTCAATGTTCCCTTTGAAAGTTGCATGTGTTGGCAATCCACAACTCTTCATCCTGACCACAACAAGAGATTTACTGCTAATCACAGCTAAGGATCACAACAGTCATTCAGCAGCATGTCAAAAACAAAGGACAAAATGACACTACTGGCGTCCTCTGGGTTGTTTTGAGATCCCTATCTTTCACTGGTCTCCAGACAGTAGGGCTGTAAGATATTAAGAAAACACGTGATATGCAATAATGCAGACGCTGACTAGTCTATGCAGAAAAAAAATTAAATGCAATTCCATTCCAACATGTTTTTTTAAAGAATTTACTTAAACAGAGCATTTAATGCTGCCCATACAATATTTGAACTATTTAACATTGTTGAAAAAAATCTGATTTGTTTTACCTTAAATAGATGTAACCATAATTTAAATTACAGTAAGTTCTTAGCCAGAAAAAAAAAAGAAAAGAACAATCTATAACAGCAGCACAGAAGCTGAAGAAAACTGTCCAGTGATTTTTTTGCCCTCTTCTCTGTGGCACTGGGTGAAGAGCTTTGGAAAAACACCATTTATTGCAGTTCAGTCAATCTTTCGCGATTTGTATATTACGCATGTTGATATTGCGACAATGGTAAATTTGTGACATATTGTGCAGCCATACCAGACAGTCAGAAATGCAAGGTAGTATTAAAGTAAAATGTTAAAACACTAACAATGACAACATGGTTTATCAAGTTCCCAATTTGTAAAACAGTAATAACACAGCAATTTAAATCTATTTTAGACTGAAAGAACATGTTCATAGAACAAGTGTAACTAATAATAATAACAGCTATACCCTCACACAAACACAGTGACAGGTACCACTGTTACTGCCCTTATTTATTGTAGTTTCTATACACTATAATAAATAGGGACAATAACAGCTATACCTGTCTCTCACAAACACTGTGACGGGTATAACTGTTATTGCCCCTATTTGTTATAATTCCTATGTCTCTCACACCAACACAGTGGCAGGTATAGCTAGTATGGCCCCTATTTCTTATAGCTTCTTTACACAATAATAAATACACCTGTCTCTCTACTCAAACACAGTGAACGGTACAGCTGTTATTGTACCTCTTTGTTGTTTTATGAACATTAATACATAAGGGCGATCATTAATAAATATAACTTTAACAACTATACCTGTCTCCCATAGTGACAAGTTAAATGGGGGGTATGACCATAACAGAACAGATTGATAGGTATGAGGTATGATATGAGGGTAGGTTAGCGTACATTTACATTCTGTGATGATCAGGAGAAAAAGCACCATCGACACCAGCTGTATAAACTGCTGCATAAATGATAGCAAGTACTGACCTCTGAAAGTAAGTTAACGAACGAGACAAGACCGCAGTTAGCTAATCCAGCTAACAACAACACTACAGACAGGCAGGACTTCCGTAGCCAGAGCTACTGAGCTAACATAGCCTCTCGGCTACAACATAACTCGGCGAGAGGCAGAAAGCGGGAACAGGTGGAAATAAACTCATTTACTCCTTGCTGACATTATTAACCCCCTCCGTCACATTCAAGCCTAACAATTACTTCAAAAACAATTCCAGGGCATCTTGCAGCCCGTGTCAGTCAGCTGTGGGCTAACGAGCCGAGCACGGATTTTCTAATGAAATTAATCAATTTATATTCATTTGAATCAGATATTGTTTTGTGGTTAATCCAGCGGGAGTGAAAAAATCAAGTGTGCATATCTTTTAAGTAAACCGGCCCGTCAGCTTGTCCCACATTTCTTTTAAAGTCAGCTTTAGCAGAGGACGCAGCCTCATAGGAAGAGAGGAGCTACCACAGTTAGCCTCACTGCTAGCAGGTCTTAACCGTGTTTGATCCTTCATCTGGACTGACAGCTCGCTTCAGGCTATTAAAACACCCTCCACTGTCTCAACTGAAGGACGTGCGAGGACTCGTAAAGGCCGTGTATGTTGAATTAGGCTCCGAAATAACAGGGCAGAAGCAAGGTGAACTCTTCTCAACGGTTCCACACCAAAAACCTCAGGTTCTCCTGTGTTGTTGTAGGCCGCACTGCGGGACAATCTGGCAAGAGAACAGCACAACCCTGCAGCCCAGCACCAACCGAGGACAGCAGGCAAACCGAAATTACCTGCTCGGGGTGTCATAGCAAAGCCCTGTCGCTTCTCAAGAGTTCTAGCGGCAGAAACGGGAGAAACTTTGCAGCATCTTTGTCACCAGCTAGCTGGATCAGATCCTCCTTCCCAGCGTCATCCAGCAGGAGGGTTTGGCTGCAGCAGTGAAAGAACTCCACCTGAAGGGGGCGCCACGTGGAGACAGCTGAAGCAGGGAGTTGTGTCAAGCAGAGCAGGTGCAGGGTTGGGTGATGCCTCTTGTTTTCAGTACCCACACTGTTAAAATGTTTTTATGCGCAAAGAGATTTTGGTATTATGTCTACAAAGAAAATTGGAACATCCAATTGACCATAGTTGAGTTTGTGAGTGAATGGTGTGTATGTGTTCGTGGTTGGCTGGTGACCTGCTCAGAGTCCCTCCCGTGCGCCCATTGGCCCACGACCCTAGAGTGGATTCAGCAGTTACAGAAAATGAGCAGGGCAGAAAGTGAGAGAATTAATGGACATCCAAATTAATTATTTTGTTGCTGGATGTGATATTTTGCTGGGGCACAGCACAAAAATACTGGGGTTTGTGCCCCAGTGAAAGGGGTCTAGTGTGAAATTCTCTGCAGAAAGCAGTGGACAGCCACCAGGGAAAAGTGTGTGGGGATGATACCTTGATCAAGGGTACCTCAGTGGTGCCACTGGCAGTCCTGGGATTCCAAACTACAACCTTCTGATTGCAGGGGCAACCACCACCCTACCCTAAAGGCCACCATCTTCCCCATTGTGCCTTAACTACTTTCCTCAACTAAATTGTTTGGAACCATATGTGCTTGTCAAGAAAAGGACTTATTAACAGTGTTGTGCAAGTTACTTCCAAACTGTAATACATTACAGATGACTTATTACTGTCATTTAAAAGTAATCCCTTACCTTACAATATTACTGTCTCAGAAATGTAATACATTACATGACTCCTGTA
>JBBJLR010000111.1:20224657-20238918 GCA_037577145.1 Brachypetersius gabonensis
ATGTAACGAGTAAAATATTACTGAAAATTGCTTAGTAATGCCTTACACTACTGCGTTACAGCAAAAAGTAATACGTTTCTGTAATACATTACTTTTGTAACGCATTACTCCCAGGCTTATTAATGATTATTAATAAAATCCCACACCAATTATTCTTTCTTAAGCAGGAGAGATAGGGGGTGTAGCACATTCACACAGCTAAAAAGAAAGGAGATACTCATTCAGCACACAATATAGAACCTGCCAGTCTAAGTATTGGATAGCTGAGGACGTTTCAGGTCTCTCCAGTGATCCTAAGGACTTTTTATTCTGGTGCTGTAGAAGGTGTTCTGACTCAGAACATCACCTCCTGGTTTGGGAATAGCTTTGTACAGCGCACCAGTTCAGGCCTTCCATCTCTGCCTGACATTATTATCAGGAGGTCCTGTCTCAGCCGGTAACTGTGTGTCTGACCTGCAGAAAACAGGCAGATGTTGTAGGATTATTATGGCCAAACCAGAAAGACTCTTAACTATTCATTATAACACAAAGCTCCTATCCTCGGACCATAAGACTCTTAACTATGCATTATAACACAAACTAAACTTTCTACTGCTCTACCTTCACATCAGCAAGAAAGCCACAACACCGCGCTTTTCACACACTGTTCAGACCTTGTTTATAATTGTAATGTTTACTTGGAATGTATTTTATTCTTTAAAATTTTCTATTTAATTTATGTATAAACCTTATTACATAGTCTCATTTCAGGGGCACATTTCACTACATTTTAAGCTTGTATTATTGTGTATATAACAAAGAATCTTGCATCTTGGATGTTGGGGCTAGCTTGTTAATAACTCATAAATAATTGATAAATTGGGTAACTGGAACCCTGTTTCAACAATAAAAAATTAAAAAAAATAGCAGAACTGTTTAGGAAATTATCACATCAGCACCTCCTTTTATGTGTAAAACAGCAAAGCAAGTAAAATATCTAATTTAAAGAGCTGTTAAAAGCAGTTATAAACTCCAAATGTTAGTGTACAGTCTGTATAACACCACCATTACATTGGTGCCTCTTGTGCTAACTAACACAGCTGGCAGAAATACAGTCTAACATGTAATATTATACAACTTCATCTGCCAGTCAGATCCACAACTGCTTGTACTGACAACTGACTCCAGCATGGTTGAACAGGACATATCTGGCTAAATAAAATGAGCTCAAATCAATAACAAATTCTGCAGATGTTTCACAAGGTTTAATATGTCACCATGCATTTGAAACAGAATCCCAGAGATGCTTTGTGAATCTACACCTTGGGTTGGTTGTAATCAGTCACATTTTATGACCTGTTGGTGGTGCTGTTGCTTCAGGTCCTCAGAAGTCTAAAACAATCAGCTTGTAATCAGTTGTCAGCAGCAAGAAAAAAAATGTGGATGCCAAAGATTATTTTGATACCTCACAAAGTGGCATCACTATGTGATGCTGATGCCTCCAATTGAAAGATTTTTAAACATGGCTCATTGCACAGAACAGCCTCTCTTCTAGCAGCAAGAGCCTTAGTCTGTCCACAGCAGGATTATGATAACTCCTTTCAGAGCTGACCCACTGAAAGCCACTGGCCCTGACAACATACCTGGGGGGCCACTCAGGGGATGTGCTGACCAGCCTGCAAATGTCCTGACAGACATCGGCAATATGTCACTGAGCCTGTCATCCAAGCATCAGGAAGTATTTTGAGTGGCTGGTCATGAAATGCATCACCCCAACCAGTCTAGGGAAGACACCCATTCCTCTGCCATTCGCTTCTTGCTGAGCCACCTTGACTAGAATGACAATTTCCCGATAGTGCTTTTCAAAGATTCAACACATTCATCCCACAACTTATTGGAAACTTACAGGGTCTAAACACTTTCCACTGCAACTGGATCCTGGACTTCCTGACAGGGAGACCTCAGTAGTAACACCCCTCCAGCACCATCGCATCACATTCTGACACTGCCCAGGGTTGTGTGCTCAGCCCCCTGCTTTTCACACTGCTGACTAATCACTCTGCACAGTGGAAGAAAGTGGGGATTTGAGCCTGCGACTTGATGGGCATACGGTTCATAGGTATGTGTTTTACCCACTAGGCTACTGCCACCATTGATCAGGTTACTGAATTCATATATACTGGCCTTAAGTGTCCCACTGTCTTTAAATTCACTTTACAGCCCATACAGCTCCAGAAAAAAATTCAAAAATGTTACAGAGGTTTTATAGGTGCAATTATTGAACTGAACATCTTTGCCTTAGTTTGTAAGTATGGCTGACAATATTTATCCAATGAAGCATAAATTTAAGGGAAATAACAATACATGAAAATATGAGAAATTATGCAGTGTTTACAGAACTTGAATAATAATAATAAAAAAATCTCTTGTGACTCTTAAACAAAATGGCAATTTGGTTTAACTTGCATTGCAAGAGGAGTGTGTTGATTACAGTATTGTTTTTTATACTTTTCCTCATTAAATAGATTCAGGTTATCACTAATCAGTACCTCATAAAGCACCTCGTTCTGCTTATGTAGGAATTTAACAGACACTGGCATGGAATGGTTGCCATTATCATAGAGATTTAAAAATAAATTGCAGTGAACTCTTATTTTTTTCCAGAGCTGTAGACAATCTATTCCATGACATTTGAACACTGTTAAGTTTCCGCACTTGTGTCACATTGTCGTGTATCTGCTATATGTGTTGTCTTGAGTAATGTGTTGCTGTTGCACAATGGGCTTGAAGATGACATTTAATTCCAATTCATATACTATTACTCAGTTATAGGTAATATATTTGTAAGGGTGTAGCCCAGGGCTCCACTGATGGCTGTTCCCTTGCCTTGCCTCAGGAGGGAGCCCCAGGGCTGTTGCCTCCGCTCCTTTCGCCTGAGGGAGGCCTAAGGCACCTCCGCCCTCATCATCATTCTGCTCAGAAGCACCTGTGGTCTGCCCTTTGTAAGAAACTTAGCCAGTACTGATATACCTGAGCCTTCTTCAATTCTTTTTTTCCCCCTGCGAGTTTGTATTCCATTAATGATGGATGTGTGTTCCCTCTGCAGCTTGTGGCACATTCTCAATGCTATCCCAGCCTCTGCATTTGGGATCTTAGACAACACCTCACTGCTGATACAATTTTGGGTGTATATTATAATATTACCCAATATTGATAATTATAGACAAATTATACTGACGAATGATGACTTGTTGAGTGGAGCATGAGGGTTTCCAGGACGTTGCCCCGCTAAATTTCCCTCTGACACTGGGTCGGATAATACTGCATGACTTACAGAACCCTAGCCGACTACAAAAACAGGGAGTCCCATCAGTTCTTCACAAAATTATATAAATTACATTTTTTATGAGGGTTCATTAGCTACATGATTAGGCAGAATAAGAAGCAGCACCCACATAATGGGTTTTGCACACAAGCAGAACTGCCAAAACTCCAGCTGAATATGAGATGGCGAAACATGGATATAATTCTATGTATGCTTCATCGAGAAGTGGGAAGGACTTTTCTGTGACCTGGTAAGCTGACATGAAATTGTCAACTGAGTTGTTTGATGTTCTGGTGACTATAAATGCACTTAATAGAGGCACTCATACCTTTGTATGGGCTCAAAGAGCAGTTCCTCACTCTGCTATACCTCTCATTGTTCTCTTATTGGCTTTTGCCTGAACCACTCATTTGGTTATGTCCCTCACCATCTCACACTACCCATGCAAATTTTGAGTTTGAAACTATGAGAAGGTCTCTAATCATTTGGGAGACAGATTGTAAGGCTACGCTCTCTATCGCTACCAGAACATTCCCTCCCACCATTACCTTCTGGTCAAGGCCTCGACAATTTCTTTAGATTAAAAGAATTGCTCAAAATGGACAAATAAGGAGAACAATTTGTATAAATGTTAAAGAGCACATGCCCCTGGGCTGTTCCTGTATTATCACTCTAAAGCATTGTTTAAAATGAATGCTTTAGGTCATTAACACCTCACATCACTAGTCCACAATGAAAAAGGGCAAAGTGTCCTGTTGCTGTTTAACTGTTGTTATATCTTTCATTTTGCTTGTTATTCACCTTAATTTGTCTTTCCCTTCAGTCACCATAATGCCAGTCAATTTCATTACATTTTCACATTCATCAGAAAGCAACAGGAAAATAGGGTGGTAGTAGCCTAGTAACTTTCTGGGTGAACCCGAGGCCCACAAAGTCACAGGTTCGAACTCCCGCTTTCTACCATTTCTACACTTAACCCTCCAGGGGAACTGTCCCTGTAAGAGGGTCAGCCAAATGCCCCTTTTCACTGTTGGTATTTTTGATGTGTGTGTTATGATGGCTTATTAATGTTTTAAGGTGTTAATAACCCAATTCATAGAAGTAATGGTAGTGTTTTTTGATTAGCCTGTTTCAGCAAAACAAAAAAAAAATGGTTAAAGGTTAAAAGTCAGAAAAAACATGAAACCTTTAACTGATGAAGCTTTCCACAGCATGTATTGCATGCATTGTCTTAAACATTTCAGCTGATACTAATCTACAACCATACTTTCATGTTTGCACTCACATGTTATGTAGATTGAGGACATTCTTAAATGTTTTATATTTAGTGCTTGAATTCCATACAATGTAAAGTACAAAATCCTAAAAGAAGTTAATCTCAAAAGCAGACTGCTGTTATGATTCTTTAACCCACTAGATGGAGCCACATCCACACCGAATTCAGAGACAACGTAAATCTGCAACTACAATGTCACGCAGCCCAGAACAAATTTCCATGCTCTGTACAGCAAATGAAAAGGATATGAAAACAGAATAAAGTGACCAATAAAGTGACTTACTAACTATGACTGTTCTGTGCAGCATATGTCGCCGATTTCTTCATCCAAATGAGAGAGTCGTCCTTGGTACTCTAATTTAGTAAATCTCTCAGTCTGCTGGAAATGAGTGGGCCTCAGGTATGCAGATATAAATGCACTTGTCAGCAGAACAATTATGCTTCCTTCAAACCTTAAGTGCTGAACAGAACATCTTGATTACAATCTGATGATGAGCTTGTTCTTTTGCACGCTGTCATATTGTCTTCTTAACACCATTCATATCTACATTCTTCCATACCATGCATATTTGTGTCCTTTATCCTTAAGAACTGAATGGTCATTTGATTATTTGATATAACAGTTTGTGGTTTTGTACAGAGCAGTCTGTAGCCTGACACAGAATCACACGCACACACACACACACACGCACACACACAAAATGGCTTTTCATAAGCCTAGTGTAAGTTAAGAAAAGGGAGAAATAGCAGTTCATTGTGCAAAAGAGGAATCTTACATCAGTGACAATAGCCCCTCTTGTACAGTTGTGCTCTGTATTACTTTGTTACTGATTTCTTTATAACACAATGACATTGTTTGTCGTTCATTGTGTGTCCCAGAGAACAGGAACACTATGTAATCAGAAAGGAATGGCATTTAGTATTGTCTCTTATTCAGCTATGTTGTGTATTCTATGAATATATTTGTTGGTTTAATTTGAAAGACATGTCAGTATATCTTGATATATGCTTGAGGCAATCCAATGCATGGAAGAAGAATCATAGTCATGCAACAGTCAGGATGTGTAACACTGACACAGACACTGGCCTTACATGAGACTGGATATTGGTCAGATGAGACAGATCCTCAGGAGGATCTCAGGGGATGTCACGGTGCAGCAACACCCACTGGGAGGTTCACAATGCCTTGACACACAGACAGGGGGTGACACTTCTAAAAGAGCCCAAATTCAACCCCTTCCATGAAGACTCTTACAGCTCTCAAATGACAGTATGCTTTTTTTTTCTAATAACCACCCTGTAGAGTGGTGCTTGTCGTTCTCTAATTACTTGTGTTGTCTCAAAGCTGCTGTTGTTGTTTTGGAAGTGCTAAGAGGGTCGAGCGCGACTTTTACTGAGAAGTAAGACAGTTAAAGCTCCGGGGGGCATAAATAATACAAAGCTACACTTGCTCAGAGACAGAGTGAAATGAAAACAAACACATTTACAGTGAGCTAGAGAGAGAAGAGAGAGAAAAGGAGGATGGGGGGTTGTAGCACTGAGCTTTTTTCTCCCCACAGGATCAAAAGCAGAGTCAAAATGGAGTAGATCAGGCCCAGAATAAGTCCAATCATAACCATGTAGACTTAGAACTGTTATCATTTTAAACCAGATGCATCCCATTGATAAAAAAAAAACACAAAACACAAAAACACATGCACGCATAGATGGGCAGCCTATATTTTTGGGCAAGTAAGCACAGATACAGAGTGATGAATAAAACATCTCAGCCAACGTTTAATAAAGAGCATAGATGGAATATACAGAATAAAATGCAATTTGTGAGATGCACACATGACCTTGAATTATGCAACCAGTCCTTCCAGAAGTGCAGCTCAAAGACACACAGAGGTCCCTAATCTGTACATTATGCATGCAATATTTATCAGATCTCTAAATACAACCATTCATTCCATATGGCTATATTTAAACTTCTACTTTAAATATTAGCAGAATGATGGCACACACAATTCTGTTTATATAGCAAATTTAATTCAGCCATAAAGCTTTTCTGAAAGCCTTTCTGATCATCCATAATTCATCAGTGATTTCACTTACACTTTGTTTTGCGTGGTTATCATTACTTAAAAGGTCACTGTAGAGACAGAGCTGAACATGGACTTCTTCTACTGCTGAATGCTGTCCTTTACCAAACACTGATTCAGCACTACAATAGCAATGAAGTGACTTATGATCAAATATAATTATGCCTTCCTAGAGACCCTTTGTAGAATTATTTAAGTCACAATATTCTATTCCTAATTACTCAGAAAACCTTTTTGCATTAAAGAGACTGAACTTGCTATATACTTGCTATATAGACCAAACAGGGTTTGATATAGTACTAAAACACATGCAAACCAACATTTTCTATCTAAAACCACTTCTCTTTGAGTTATTGTGGTTCTATATTGTGTTCTTACCACCGTCTTCACTGAAGTAACCTTGAAGAATCCATTTTTTAAAGGATTCTAATGTTTTCTAATGGTGTAAAAGAATGGAATGATTCGCTTTTAATATGTCAGTGATGATTCACAACTACCAGCTGATATAATTACTTAACAAGATACTGCTAGGTATTTTGATGTAACAGTGAGTTGTTAATGAAGCAGGAGAACAGTTAATGAAGTGGCTGTGAGTCTTTCGTGTAGACTCAGTGATGAGTCTCATGACAAATCTTTTGCTTCTGAAAGTGCTGGTGGGAACTGAGACACATGCAGTGTGTTTGCATTTTACTAAGCAGATAGTTACACACGTGAAGGTCTTGGGTTTTCAACCTGAAACATTATGAAACTGCTTCATTTCTCCCACACCACCGCATGTTCTCTCTCTATATCTCTCTCTCTCTCTCTCTGACCTGTCACTGAGAGGGAAACCCCCACTTCTCACCAAACACCAACATTTTTTAAATATCTTTGCCATCTTTTTGTCTCTTTTTTACTAGAGCAAGCACTTTTTCACACATGCGGCCAATTCTAAATGTCATAGCATTGATGGAAACATAGTGTCACCAAGTGTGACCATGGACTGTCCACCTGCTCATATCTTTTTCTATTCTCCATAAATGAAACTTAATATATATCCTATGTGAAACTGATAAAGAGATGCATTCTGATCTGTTTGTGGTAAGTGTTACAGGGGATTATTTAATTATACTGTGATAGTTATAAATAGTTAGGGAGGCTTAGCCCTCCTTCTCTTTCAAAGAAAAAAGGCCTTGGATGAGAATGACTTTTTGATACCCACACCATATTACTTGTTGTTAACAAATGAGAAGAAACTGAATATTTTGGACTTTTGTCTCAAGCACAACAGCAGCACCATCAGTTTAAAGAAATATGCCTATTATGGGGCTGATATACCTCTAGCCCAAGTTCCACTTTACCATAGTCAACTTCAGTTGGTGTAGGTAGGTCTTGTTCTAAAATCTGATTGGTCTTTAAGGAATTTGCTGAAATAGCATCTAACTAACAGTCATACTCTAGTAACTGCACAGGAAATTCTGGGCTTGTAAAACACATTCAATAACAGATTTTCAGGTGAGATGTTTTTTTTCTAAGATATACTTGGCATATCACTATTCTTTCACAATTTTATCTTCAATCTTGTCATGTTAGACTGTGCCTGCAGTTGATAAAAAGTGCAATGCTGCCTTGAAAGATGTCATAGTTCTTTTAGCATGCTACATCTGCATCTCATTTTAATGTTTCGTTACTTTGGCAGGAAACAAGCTCTTATATGTGTTGCTACACTGTGTAAGGATAGTGGGTTTTTTTTATTTTTAGCCGCCCCCTCATTCAAACTAATGACCTGCTAAAACTGCAATTAACAATTAGTTAAATAAGGTGCATTGCTTATTACATCACTTGAACTTTTCCTTCATGACAGACTTCACATCAGATTTCATCTCATATGTGCACAGATGTTTGGTGCAGACACATGAATGCAAACAAACAGACCCAGTCAGGATCTCTAAAAATATGTAGCATGAGAGAGGTGACAAAGATTTTGAAAATATGCATCACTTTTCCCTCCCTCTGTCTCTCTCTCTCTCTCTCTCTCTCACACACACACACACACACACACACACACATACACACACACACACACACACACACACACACACACACACACACACACAGTCTCTTCCTTCATTTCAGCCAGCACAAATCAACAGCACACATAAACAGGGCTGCTGAATAATGCATGGGGAATCTACGTACCTTTATTCCACACTCAGGCCTTCCCCCCTTCTCCGCAGCGTTGCGGCAAGCTTCTCATTTTCTGTGACAATGAAAGTGAGCCGTGGCCGAGACTGATGAAAAATAACATCGCTGTTGATATCTTTGCAGCTCCCCCACTCCCTTCTCAGCTTCCCCCTTCATGATAAGGAGCGATTGTAGTATTTTGGGCAAAGAGGTTTTTCCAAATGGCATGCGAAAAAAACAGCAGTTTGGTGTAAGGGATGCTGCTTTTAAAGAAACCATTCAAAATACAAATGCGGTTCTGGTGTCCTTGCATTGTATTGGCATAGAAAGACAAATCCGAATCACTGTTTTCAGATAAGTAGTAATGAACTGTTGAACATGTTTTTTGTTCATTTTTTGTTTTTTGTTAGTTTTTCTTTTGGCAGTTACTTTATTGATAATCAGAAATTTAGATGACGCAGTTTACGCTTTGCAATGCCTTTGCTTCACATACATAACGATGAGCTTATTATTCGTTTATTATTGTTCAGTAAAACTGGAGAGTTCATTAGCAGTTATTTATCAAAGCAGTTCAAAGGGGCAAGTGTGTCATTTAATTTGAGATGTAGTAACCCAGTTGCTCCTCAGCTACGTGACACGGCAGGATTAAATATGCCAAACTCCATAACATTAACAACCATCATGCTAGCTGGGGTATGAAACTAGCATTGTTAAGAAAGATCACATCACGATAAGGCAGCCGAATGTTTCTGCCCCCAACGGAAATAGCAACAAGGTTTACTCATAACACTCATATACATTGTCCCTGAGCCTAAAAGCACATAAAACAACCCAAGAATGCTCCTCTTTTTCCCCTTTTTTTCATTTGCTACAATCACAGACGCCATCAGAGCTAATAGGCTTTCCAATGCAATTACTGCTCTTTGGAATCAGGTAACCTTTAGAGGATGATTTCAAGAGTGACTCATCCTTGCCTAATTTTAGCGGCCTGCTCCACACTCGAATGGCCTTGAAGTAGACAATTAAATAAAATATGACACAAGACGACAGAAGGCTAGATGGAGAAGCTATAGGTTTTGACTCCAGGCTTTATCCTACTTAGCCTGACAATGCATTCAGCTTATAACAAATGTGAGGCAGTTTCTCATTTTAATATGTTATCTCAAAACAAGTCGGTCTTCATCTATGGAGTAGTACTGGAGAAGGAGCCACACTTTTTAAAGGGTTTGAATGTGAAAACTGCTAAATAGGCCTAATGTGTTGTTTATGTATGTTGCATAATGAGTGAATGCTAGAATTTGCTATTTGGATGCCTACTGTGAAAAATAAATATTCATACACAAGCATTCAAGGATTTGGAATAATCTGTCTTACTAATCATTGCTTATTTATTCCATAATAACGAACATTTTAAGGTAAAATGCTTTATCTTTATTCAGAGACTATAACTGTACCATATTCCATTACAGTTAGACTCCAAGCTTTTACCTTTCCTTTTCTATTTAAATAATTAAAGGTATGAAAAAGGATAAATATGCCCCTTTCTGTTGTGAAAATGAATGTAGTGGATCTTTAAAATGCATTTAAGGTATGCTCTTGGACCTTATGGACCCTGTTATACTTTTGAGGATACGTTTATGCTGTTTCTACCTTGAGGAACTAAAATGATCCAGGTTAAGATCTTTTTTGACTGTTTACACAATAGATTGAAATATTATAAGTTAGACAGCAGAATGTATTTTAAATGCTATTTTCAGTAGTTTTTTAGGGAATATTAAGAAGGTATTAAATAATAAAGCAATATACTGTAATGATATATAAATATAAAACTCTACATATATAGTGCATTTCAATTGTGATTTGTAAAAAGAAAACCTGTGTGTTAAATGTTTGAATCGTGTGGTCTCTGAGGTTCACAAATATGCAGTACACATCTGCATTTCATGCAAATTTCATGCAAATTTCATGCAAATTTGCATTAAAACAGATACAAACACAAAGAGTTATAACCGTTTTCATTTCATGGTCTAGGTCTCAGAAAGCATCTTCTGGAGTAAGCTGTTCTAGTTGTTAAGACTGAAACTTGACTGGTGGTTACTCAAAAGTCAGGGTGACCTTTAAAAGAGGAATGAAGTGTGCTTAAACATGTCAGGTTCAGTAACAGGCTCGTATTCACACAGCTTCTGCCCTGTCCTGCACTTCACAATCAATCAACATTACCTCGCACTAATCCCACATCCTAGCGGTAAAACCCTGGTCTTCTACTGCTTTTCGGACATCTCCATGGTGGAACACGGGAGGATGAAGGTTAAAATAACTGCTGTATAGAATTGGAATATATCAGGAGACAAATTAAGCCAGAACGAGATTCTTAGCTGAACCCTGGCCTAGATTGTGCTTCAGGAGTGTGCAGTAGTTGCTAGTGATGTATATGAATTTTCTTCTAAACATACACGCAGGCTGCATATATTTGTTTTATCAAAGGCAAATAACCTCTGACTGGAATGGTTTTCTGACAAATATTAAGCGTTGCAGAAAACTCCTACACATTATGACCTACTAACTTTAAAGTGAACACAGTTACTGGAAGTGAAGTTGCTCAATCATCAACTTCCAGTGGACCAGACGATCTAGAACAATCATCTTCTGCTACAAACAAGAAGGAACATTGGGTACTTACAATATTTTTATAGTAACATGGTTGTTTTCTGGCATTACAGCAACAATAGGTTCTGAGTACCAATGACTAAAATCAGAGGAAGAGACTAGCCTGTAAAAAGGTTTTGTTTTTGAAATATGTGGCTGTGTTTTTAGGTTTGGAAGCACAAAGGTGTGAACCGAATAACGTAAGAAAGACCACAGCTCTTTTGGTGTGACAAACATTGCATAAGGTGTGGTTCACGTATGCTTTCAAAATGAACTTATAGTTTGGCAGCCTTCCCAGATATCACTATATCTTCAGAATGCTTTTTGGTTCAGTATTTGTCAGGGATTTGTCAGTGTGGTTCAGTGTTTGTTCTCTGAGACCTGGCAGAAGTTAGGCCCTTTGAGGGGAATTTACTGCACACATATAACAATCCATGAAAAACTTCAAATGACATCAGCTTGACCCTCAAAGCTGTACCTCACTTTACAACTACAGCTTGTTTTCCCTTAGAAAAGAAATGACTGCACAAAATTCTGCAGATATTTCCTTTAAAACTGAAAATTAGAAACTGCACACTCTTTGATGTTTTCTGGTCTTTTTTTCCCTCTCGTTCCTCTCCTTTTTTAAACCTTTTTTTCATGATTTTCTCTTTGGTTGGTTCCAAATTCCTAACCATCTGTGGGTATGTGATACTTCTCCTCAGTACAATGGGCCTGGGAAGGAAGACAGTGTTCCACATAATCCTCCAATTCATTCAACTCTCACATCATATCATGCAAATGGGGCTGCCGTTTCAGGACCCACAATCCTGTTCCAACCGTATGCCTGAGTCGGGCGCGATACAACAAATTTATTATGCATGCATTGCGCTAAGCTTATGGTAATAAGGTATTAAATTAGTGCTGGACATTATTGCTCTTCCAGATCATTTCTGTTTGAGAGATTTTTCATAAAAGTCACTTGGTGCTAAAAGAAACAGATTGGGAGCCAGATGAGGCGAAAATTCATATTTCTTCTTCAGTGTTTGAGCATTCGGCTCACTGTCATCGCTTTCATGCTACATTTTTTTTTTCAAGAGCATACATTTCAGGCCTCAACACACAATCAGTTACTGGTGTTGTCCTCCGGTAAATCACTGAGCACGATAAAGCTATTTGGACAATGCAGCCAGCACTTAATTTTTACTCAAGATAAAAGACACACATTGCAATCTTCATTCAGTTAGATGAGCCATGTCTTGTCTTCCTTACAATTCCCTGGAGGAACAGTTCCAGATTCTTCTTTATTGAACTGATCAGACAAAAAAAAGGGAGGCTGCAGTCTGAACTTTTAAGTTAGAGAGATTCAATCAGTACAGCAAAGGCCACTTTCTCATTTCAAATCCCTGCTCACATATGGAAGCATTCAGAATGATGCCTCATTTATCAAGCTTAGATTACAAACCAATAGAGCTCAAAGCTAAATTCAAACCATCTGTGTTGATGACACCTGAATAGCCTGTCTGAAAGCCAGAGAACCACCATTAAAAATGACTTCTTGACAGGATGTCATAACAGTTTGTGACAAAGAATGGAACACACCTGGTAACTGCTCTGCCAAAGCTATATATGCTTGCCACTTTTTATTTTGTATTAACTCACAATACCAATTATGACCTGTGTATCATGTCAAATTATGAATGGTCAAAGACTGATAGACCAATAGCTGCTCACATATAATCATATAGTACATGACTTTATGCATATATATTTCGGATAAAATGTGTTAGTTCTAGATATATGCTAAAATGAATTAAAGAAAAAATGGGCTTAAAACAAAAAATGGAGCATTTGTTTTGATCGTGACAAGTAATATCTTTAAAACATTAATTTGAATTTCTCAGTATTTAGCATGTCCTCCTTTTGCTTTAATGACAGTGTGCACTCAAGCCCTCCAGATGTTCATGCAGCCTCCAATGAGTAGATCTCACCCACCTAAGAGTGGTCTAAGCTCATGCTTCAATGATTTTAACATAAGTTACACAAATTTGCTTAGATTTGAATAGTGACTCAGTAACATCGCTGAATACTTTTCACAACATTCTTGTTACTTCCTGACTGCCCTCTAGACTAGTCCTGCTGTCCCACTTACCTGCCTGTACATTAATGCCTGCACAGACTCCATCCGCCTCACACAACACTGTGTTCTTTATATATTCACACTACCATGTGATCATGGCAGTTGGGGCATTAATTCTCATTCTCCACATTTAGAGGCCTCTGAATCTAGTCCTTGATTTTATTGTTAATTTGAATACTTCTTTCTAATAATAACTTGTTATATAAATGTAGACTTTATATTTTATATGTGTATATGTGTCTGTGCAGTCATAACATAAGCAATTTCTTCCAGGATCAATAGTTTTCTAATTCTGATTCTAATTCAGACCTATTTTCTCGGTTCATTATTCATTATTGTGCCAGTTCTATGTTAATTATTGCTCCCATTGCTTTTGTTGTGTTATTGCCTTGCTGTCGAGTTTTGAAAAGGGGGAAGGATGGATAGATTTTCTCTTTGAATTGTGGTTCCTCTCTCAAAATCTCTTCCTGTTGCTCAGAGAGAGTTTTTCCTTGTTTTCTCCGCTGTCACCCTTGGCTTGCTTACTTGCATCTTGAACCTGGATTTCTGGAGAGTTGCTTTGTCACAACACCTGCTGAAGAAATCAGTACAGAAAAGTATACACACACACACACACACACACACACACACACACACACACACACACACACACACACACACACACACACA
>JBBJLR010000111.1:20247908-20260408 GCA_037577145.1 Brachypetersius gabonensis
TATATATGAGAGAGAGAGATATAGATATATATATAGATATATAGATATATAGATATATGCACACGCGCACACACACATTAACATGCAGTCAAAACATTCAGACCACCACCTGTCTACATACACACACACACACACACACACACACACACACATTCACACACATACATATGTGTGTGTGTGTGTGTGTATATATATATCCGTATGCTTCCAATACAGTGTATTCCAATAGAGTTTATGTGGTTTTACCTTTTATAAAGTAACTTCTTGCAATGCATTTATGAACTACTCCAAGGTAAGAATGCATATGGTTAAAGTACTAGCACTGTGTAATTCACAAATCTGATCATGTTTAGATTTACATTCCCCTAGCATTTCAGTCTGACTTCAGCTCCCTTCACAAACCCAGTGCATCATGTTCTCTCCACATTCACAGTGTGAGCTATAAGCAATGGAGGCAATTTAGCCAGAACTCCCAAGTATTGATCAAGACCCAGTGAAATAAATAGGCTGCCAGGCTCCTATCACTCAGAGCTGACAGCATATGAGGAGCCAGACCAGCTCTCAGCAGCTCTGCTACATCTCACAAAACCTGCTTATCATTAAAGTCCACTGTACATCACGCTCTACTGCTTCCACTCTCAGAGCAGAGCAGATCTACAAGATGTACACACACACACACACACACACACACACGTGTGTGTATATATTATATTTATATAGATAGATAGATAGATAGATAGATAGATAGCTAGATAGAGAGAGAGAGATAGAGAGAGAGAGACAGAGAGAGAGAGAGAGAGAGAGAGAGAGAGAGAGAGAGAGAAAGAGAGAGAGAGACAGAGAGAGAGAGAGAGAGAGATGCAACATGTGGATATGCTGAATTGCACGGCTAATAGCATAACTTCAAAAGTGTCGGTTGGAGAATGCTCCAGCATTTTTCACCTTAATCTATAGTATATGAATAATTTTTTAGCTTAAAAAATGAAAAACAGCTCTGACTCAAAATACATGTAGTAGGAGCCACCAATACTAAAAGAGCCCTCATCCCATTACCTTGTACTACATTTGTTTCTGATCTTTTTTGCATACTTGTGCAGTATTATGGTATCGTCAGTTACAGATGCTGCAGATAGAGACAGGTTAGAAAAATGCTGCAGTATTCTTCTTTAACATCTTCTTTAACATGTCTCTGGACTTGGGGGTGGATTAGTGATTAGCGATACTTTATTTAGTATTTTTCTGTTGTCTCTTTTGATATGATGCCATATGACTAATAATGAATAATTCTGTGTTTACAGTGAGAAGGTCCAGATTAAAAAAGCACATGGACCTATTTGACATACAATTAAAACAGCAGATTTAAAATAATATTTTTAGAAGTATAAACACTGTCAATCTAACTGCAATGGCATAAATGTTTGATATTAAGTAAATTAGATCTGTAGCTAAAAACATTTTGTAAATGGATTTTTATCAGCAAGTCAATGCCATTAGTGGCCCTGGTCGCCTCTGCCTTGGGGGTCAGTAATTAACTCCAGTCAGGCACAGCTAAACATTTTTGACGTTTTTCCTCATCCAGAATTAACTGTCAGAGCGGAGAGAGAAAGTAATCTTGTCACATTGAGTTTATGTAAGGGCTGCAGAGTGCGGTCAGCTCGCTCTTTCTCTCTCTTTCTCTCTCTTTCTCTCTCTCTCTCTCTTTCTGTTTCTCTGTTTCTCTCAGTGATGCCTCATGATGAGCAAAGAGGATGGAAAGTATGACAAAGCACAGACTCACCTACTCCTCTACCACCAGACTGTATTTTTTTCTCCCTTTTCATTTTTTTGGTCCTGAACCTGCGAGCCCTAATGCAGTCTACAGTCTGTGCAAATGAATACCGACCTTCTACAAACGCTGTATGTTCTCAGTTTATGGGTTTGCAGGATCAAAGAGCTGTTTTTTAGGTCCAGCTGTTTTTTAGCAGTTTTTTAAACTTGTTTTCATACTGTGAAATGTACAAAAGTGAGATGTTTTTTAAAACAAAATTAGCACTAAGCTAGTGTACTTTAGTGATCAGCATATTAAGCTATGGGCAACAGTAGATAAAACACAAGATATATGTACACTCAGGGGCATGTGCTATTCAGAATCATCTTAATTTGTTAAGCTGCAATTAGAGCAAGGAGCAGTTTTTTACAAAATTTCTGCAAACTTATTTTCTTAACAGTAATTAGCTTTAATAACTACATTTGGATGAATCATCTCAGCATCTCAACAGGACAATCTGCCTTCTCCATTAATATTTTAAGGTAAAGATTAAATTTTGCAGAGTTAAAGGTAAAGCTGTCATAAACAGCATTGCACTAACACGGTAAATATTTATTTCTTTAGCTAAATGTTTTACAAGACATGCATCTACAGTTGTATGCGGAGGCCTGGGCACACTGGCCTCTTGATTTTCTAAGTGAAAAGAAGGTGACACAGTATATATATATATATATATATATATATATATATATATATATGGTATAAAGTTAAATATGACACATCTCTGCAAGTTTTTAATGCATGACTACCATTTATTTGCTTAGTACATATAATATAATATATTTTATATAAATTAAATTTTAAGGGATATTAAATCAAAACATATTATTTAATAATGTATATGAAGAAAATGCTGTAAACATGTCAAAACAATGCAAAAATTGTCTCTGTGAAAATGTTTCCCTCATTAAGACTTAAAAAAAGCAGAAGAAAAATGTAATGAGATTTACAAAGCAAAACCCCCACATCCCTACCAGGGACTTACAGGAAGATTTGGCTAATGTGGTAATAGTGATGCACTTGCCCACTGTGCAGAGCTGTTGCACAAACATCATCTACATGAAAAGGTCATCAGAAGGCAATTACATCTAAAATATATGGTGAAACAGAAACTGAACTATTTTCTACAATCATTAGAAAAGTACAGGAAAAAGATTGCTTTGCTAATTGTTAAGCATGAGGATTAAGCTGTTCAATTTTCAGGTTGTGTGGTGGCCAATAGCATTTTACTTGCAAATCCAAACTGGCTTGCACATTCACTTGCAAGCCATTGAAGAAACTGAAGATAAATAGAGGTTGGATATCAGCTATTGATGCATCAAGTAACAAAAGATTATGCCTCTGAAATGGCCTTCACTACTGCAGACTTCATCATTATCAAACATCTGAGATTTAATCTTCAATCTGAGATTGGGATCTTTTGTATGTGAGATGACCTATAAATTACACTGGTTTTGCAAAAAAAGAAATTCTTAATCAAGACAGATTATTAGTTGGCTATTTTATACATGATAAACAATTACACAGACTATAGTGTACAAACTATGCGTATAGCACTGGGTTATAACCAAGTATTATACACACATGTGCTATTATTTAACAATTAATCTAGAAGAAGATAAATACAGAATGCACGTGTGACATGAGTTTGGGATTAGATGTGTGTTTACACAAACAGAGAATAAGCTTATTATATCATATTAGCTTGACAGTTATCCAAAGGAGCAACATTACAGCCAAGCTTGCCTTAAAGGTAAAAGAAGCTCTCAGGCGACGGGCAGCTGGTGGCTCTAGTTTACTCATAGCTAACTGCTATAGCCTTGAGCAAAGCACTTAACCCCAAACAGCTTCAATGAGCCTGCTGTGTTCAGGGTTAACATTTATCACAAACGACTGCAGGGCTCCTTATTGTGATAATTGTTAAACTACCGTGTAGAGAATTTTTGCATTCTCACTCCTGCAACAATTCTTGCAACATTTTTACAATATTTCTAATAATTCTTATAAAAGAACTGCTGCATTTTCCTTTTTTTCTTAAAAAATCTAATCAAATAAAAAGCTGTCCATATTTTTACAAATAGTGTTTATTTCTACTTGTAAAATTGTATGGAAACATCCACCGTTTATACACTGAGCAGATTTCTCTCTCTTTCTCTCTCTCTCTCACTCTCTCTCTCTGTATATATAGACAACAAGCCCTCACTTTTATGCGTATCAGCAGTTGTGGTTTCAATCCATCGCATTTTTTTTCTGATAACTGAACTAATAATTGTTTGCTGAAACTCCCACACTACTGTGGAAACTGCAGATATTCTCAAATATTTTTGCTTTTGTCTGGCACGCCCCCTCATCCTCGTGCTGGGTTGCTAAGCACAGTGCCCAAACATAAACAACCCAGCACAAGGATGAAGGAGCATGGCGGACGAGGCCTGGACATCTCAGCTTTATTCGTGGCAATAACTATAAAGGTTTTGGTACTGTCCAGAGAACACAAAGAAAGTGAGTCTTGAGATTGTGAAATACTGCTGTTCTCAGAGGCGGCATGCTTGAAAGTAGCCAATCCGAGTACGCTATTTATTTAATAATATTTATTATTACTTTTTCGTCCAGAATTTCCCCCATGGAGGGCCTCGAGTATTTTCGTGTTTTCCGTTTTGTTTTTCACAAATCCCTGTATTTTTATTACAGTAAATTAAACCCATTTATTACAGTATTTACCTTCTTATAACAAAGAAAGTGACAGTGCATACCAAAGAAAACACCCGTGCCTGTATTACAGTACAGTCTATACAGGGGTAACGTCAGTATTTTACATTCTAGCACTGCGGGAGTTCAGTGTAAACTGTACAGTACAAATATGGATTTACCTTTACATTTTCTTTAAGGGTAATGTATTAAGATGAGTTTAAAAAGAAATTCAAGTGTTTTGAGAGCATAATTACTATAAAAATAGGCATTTTTATGACTATACGTGGGTGCTCTTTCACTGTACGTGGGTGGTCTTGGAATGTAACCCCTGCAAAAAGTGGGAGTTTACTGTATGTATGTATATCTATCCATCTATCAATCCATCAATTCCATCTATCCACCCATTCGTCATGTGTCTACTCAGCCATCCACATTCATGTACATTTCCTTCTAGATTCTTGTTTGTGCCAGTGTTTCTGTTTATGGTATATGATCTTACTTAAATGATTGGCATGTGTGCATACATGACAAAACAGTTGTTCATGGTCTTATGGCAAACATCTTACAATAAAAATGTGCTTTAATATAGTCACATACCATGGCTTAATGGTGCAAAAGCCTCTATAATAACATCCTCCATCAGATTCCTGGTATATGAGAAACATATGCTGAGGTAAAATTTCCTGAGGTTATTGGGACCATTTTGTGGAGCACTCACTCCATCATACAACTCAAAGAAATGAAATTAAAGTGTTATAGAAAAAAAGGGAAAAATGCAGCCTCAAAGGTTCAGTAAAAGCCATTAAATATCCCTAATAAACAACTGAAAGGGCCTATGGCGGGGTTTTTGAGGGAGCAGAGAGACAGAGAGAAAGAGAAAGAGAGAGCAATCAGCAGTTATAAGAGGAAGTGCTGCTCACTGCAAGTCATTTAATTAGAACGAAAGCTTGTTTCACTTTCTCTAATGAAACACAAAAGATCTGTGCAGCACAGATCAGTTTTATGCCATTTTCGTGGCTGAGCATGAAAACAAATCTAAATTAAATGAAATACAATGAAAACACAAAATAAAGCTCTACCCCCCCCTTTTTTTTTACTCTTCTCTCTCTCCCCCACTCTCTTTCCCTCTCTCTCTCCAACCAGGCTAAGGTTTCAGCTTAAATAAGTCCTATCATCTCCATGACAACCGTTGTGCGGGTAACATGGAAACATATTAATGTAAAACCATGGCAACGTTTTCCAATTGAATTAAGCAGCACCTGTGCACATTACAGAGAGAGAGAGAGTAAGAGAGAGAGACAGAGAGAGAGAGAGAGAAAGGAATAAGTGCACATAGCCGGGCTGCAACGGGCAGCTGTGCCTGCACACGTTTCAATTCCATGTTTATTTTCCACCGAGTCAGACATTTTGTTGGCGGATACGAACATTCATCCATTGTATACCTATGACAACAAAGACCCCTTATATAACACACCGACAAAAACAATATTTGCCTTTTCACTTCCGTATGCAATGGAAACAATGATTGGCTGCTCTAATATTAGGGCAAGGTTATGTCTCTTCACAACATTATGTGAAGTGGGCTGAATCTGGATGATGATAGTAATAGACATGATGATCTCTAATGTAAGAAAGCAGAGAAAAATAGAGAACAAGAAATAGAGGAAGAGAGAGAGAGAGACAGAGAGAGAGAGAAGGTGGGGCTGTAGAGGGGTAGAAAATGAGGCAGGGGGAAGGGCTGACTGGGGAGAAAGAGAGTGGTTGTCAAGTGTAGAGGAAAGAGGAGGAGAATCAAATCAACAATACATTTGCGAAGAAAGGTGCCCCCAGGCTACTGATTGTCATTACCTTTAATGGTTGGATAGTTTAATATACTGGGGTGCAAATAAGACATGAACACATGTAAATCCTGGCCAGTAACCAAAATCAAATCCTTCTGTAACCTTGTGATTGTACCTTTTTACTTATATCTTTAGCCCCAGCCTGCTCTATAGACTATGCAGACTTAGAATTAATTGACTTCTTGAATAAAGGTTTTTATTAGCAGTCACGTACTTGACCCCTACCTGAATCAGATGTATATTTGAATAATCGTGTCATATGTTGTATAGAACCCAGGTAATGTAGATTACTAAAGACAATGAGGACCAGTTTTCTATGACATTGGCCTTTAAGGTGGTATAAGAACTACAGTTGGTTCTCCAAAGAACCATGAAAAGAGATTTTTTAAAGGCTTAAGGAGCCTTTACATAATGTAAATATGTATATAATGTAATGATTACTCATTTATAGGCTCTCCAGCTGAGTATAGTTTCTTTCTCATTTAAAGAGGTTGTTCACTCTCACCACTTTGTGTGATGCTCAAAAGAACCATCCATTCCGATGTTCTTAAAGAACTAACACTGGCTCTTCAAATGCATCATACAAAGAGCCTTTCTAAGAGTGCATGTTATTGACTGGACTATTTGTAATATTTGCATTGTTTTCATTGTGATGTGTCCTTGGGCATATGCCAGTATGAGTGAACCTTACAGGACAGTAAAAGACTGAAACTGAATACAGGATAGAGAATTTGCCTGTTGTTTATGTAGAAGGAGCAAAACCAAGGAGGCAGCATACCAATATGTAAGGACAGGGGGACACATAACAAGACAAACAAGGTTGGTCTAATTTTACCAAAGATATTATAGCCTTTCCTTTACAAAGATATTACTGCAACATTAGAGTGTAATCCATTATTAACTTGAAGTGGAAATGGAGCTGGTTCAGTCAGGAACCTTGGAAACCTTCCAACTCACCTTGGCACAAGCAGAAATCAGGTAAATGTTCTTCTACTTCCACATCCTGTTATTTTTTTCTTTTACTAACTTATGGAGGTCTTCTAGAGGTTCTGCTGATTTACTTGGGATCCACTAAGGTGCAATTGAGGTTAAATAAAGGTTCTTTATGTGGAACCATAGATGAACCACTTCTATGGTTCCACATAACCTTGTGGTTGGTTCGTTAGAAAATAATTCTGTAAAGGGCATGTGTGCAAAGGACATGAAGGGTCCAGGGAGAACTCTTAAATTGCTGTAAAACCTTTCCATAATGTATCTCTAAATGGTTCTTCATACTCAAATCTTACATTTTTAAACATGGTCTTTTAGAGAAACAAAAGTGATTTTTAATGGCATCGTTCAAATATCTTTTTGTGGCATCTATTTGAAGAGCGCACCAGAGAATCACGAAAATGACCACAAATGACACAACTGAAGAACCATTTATTTACATTTGTGCTCATTTAGGGTCACATAAAAAGGGTTTTGCCAACCTCCTTTCATTCTGTCTTCATGGCAAGCAGTTAGTTGGTAATGCATATATTGTAATACCATAGTATGATTGTAATATACTTTCTGTTCTCTGTCTGCACTGGCTGTTCTTTGCATAAGTGTGAGTAAAGATATTAGAGCAATTTTAGAAACTGAAAGTAATTAATCACTAAGGTTATCACCTTCCAGTCTTCAAGGACTGTTCCAGAGTTAATTGTTATTTGAGTTATGGGTTCTACCACAAGGGGCACAGTGAGCTGCATAATGTGTGTGCTTAACCCACTGCTGCTTACTTTCCCCCCTCACAACCTATTTCATTTCCACCTGTTAAAAATGTAGAAAATGTCTATTTTGCTCAGCCCTGATTAAGCCAAGGTGCAGTTTTACATCTATGTATATATATTCACATTCTCATGATGGCAGTAATCACACAGTGCAGCCATAAGAGGAAACAATGCAATTATCTGGGCAGCAGAAAAAGTGAAGTATTGTTTAACAAAATGTCATATTGTCTTATGAGAAAGTCTCAGTTAAAGGTTTAATTAGGAGAGAGGAACCTTTTTTGTTACTGTTTACTTTTTCAATAGTTTTGTCAAAATATCTCCATTCAGAGTGTGTTCATTTCAAATAATATGCATTGTGAAATGTCCCATTGTTAGATTATATCTAATTTTTTAATATATAGTCATGCTAATGTTAGCATGTTGAAAAATGTCATTTTCAATCAGTTTCAAATAAAAGAGACAAACACACATTCTAGCAGTAAATAATTAAGGTGAGTAATATGTGTGCTACAATTTCTCATTTGCAAGAACAGAACATTTTGCATAGTTTGTCCAACCTAACAACAGTTAAATGGAGCATGGAAAAGTGCATTAACCCTTTGTCTCCAGGCTTGTTACATCCAAGTGCTTATTATTTAGGAACTACATGGATCGCAATGCAAACTGTGATTCTTAACTGGAATTTAATCTATAGGAGTTAGCAATATAATGCCTATAATAAAGTCTTTTCTTCTTTGAAGATGACAATAAGTAAACTGCTCAACAGCAGGAAAAAACATTTCAAGTTTCAATCAGAGTCTATAATTTCTCATACATTCTATATACATAAAACTATAGAACTGTTTAACTTTGTTGTATTGTTGTATAGCTGTTGTCAAATAATGAATAAATATTTTTAATAATAATGATTTACAATTGAATATCAAGCCTTTAAGCCTTGTAACATTGCAAGATTGTGATTAGAGTTATGAGGCAATTTTTGCCCCAAACCGCTACTTAAAAAAGAATCATGGCTGTTCTGCTGATCTGGTTCTTTAGCTTGTAAAGAAAATTCATTGTAATTTAGGTTAAAGCAGATGTTTAAATGGTTACCCTGAGAACACTATAACCCTTTTAACAACGCTGCAAGAAGCTGTAATTTCAAAGGGCAGTTAATGCACAGATTCTTAACCTCCTGTAGAGGTTCCCTTTCACAGAAGCACTTCATACTGCCAGGTATGGCCTGTTACTGTGCCCATCTCACACCAAGAGCACAGCATCTCTCCAGAATTTAGCATGTACATGTTTCATCAGCACTAAAAGAAAAAGAAAAATTCTATCATGCTAAAGATTTAATATCCGCCTTCATCTTGACTGTAGCATAATTGCAGAATGTTATGTTCTGTGCTCTGAAAAATAACAGCCCTTATGAATATTTATAATAAATATAGCTATTTGTGATAAATATTTAATAGTAGCTCTTTCAGAAGACTCAGGCTTAGCACAGATCAGAGCATGCATGAGCAGAAAGAGAGTTTTGCTTACCCTTTTCAATCATTAACTGCTCAAATGAGTGTATTTTAAATTAATTACTGATAGAATGTCAGAGATTCAGCTCATGGCCTTTGCTTCTGTTCTTAGTAATACTCACGAATGGCATATGCTCACTTTATCTCTTTATTAGGCTTTTTGGTAAAGTAGATCATTGTGATATTAATGTTTATGTTGACATTAATTCATTCCTTATTCTTACACCTATTTTTGGTGCCCTGTTCATTCCCACAAATGAGATATCAGTGCATTTGTATACAGCTCTGTGATCAGACCGAGAAATCAGTCAAAGTCATTTTTTCTTCAAGAATCACTTACTGCCTGCCTGCCTGATAACTATTGCTGAAATATGCATGTACAAGGGTTTACAATACAAATAGTAGGTGCTGCTATATACAGCCACATACTCATACATTGAGCTGTGTCTAAGTTAGAAATTCTGTTCAGTTAGAAATACTCAGAAATTCTCACTTTGCAGTATAAGAAGTGTTTTATTTTCACTCCTCAGTGTAATTTTTTACTATCAGGTTAAGAGAAAGTTAGGTGAAATGCTAGCATTGCTCCTAAATGTAATTTTGATAGTATTTTGATGCATTTAAAATGATCTTTTTGTAAATTATCTTCCAGTATAATTTTAGCTAGCTCAAAAACTATAATGCTGACTGTACAGCTATTAGTCTTACAATAGCAATTACTAGCTTACATGCTACCAGGTAAAAACGAGGGGGTTTTGACACACTTTAAACTCTCCAGAGAAAATGATAAATACGCATGACATATTCTTCATTATATATGCAACAAGCCATAGATATTTGTAAGCGTGTATAAATATGCTAATAGCAGTCCTAGAGTCTGCTAATTTAGACATAGTGAGCTAGCTAAGTCAGTCTTCGTGGATTTTTTTGCAGGACATAAAGAAAGGAATCCACAGAGAAAACAGATTTTATCCTTGTCATGTGTTTTATCAGTGGTAAAAGTAGTCATTTTATGTGAATTTAGGCGATAAAAAAAACACGCAAACCAAAGCAAACAAAAGCAAGTATATACAATAAAGATCACACTTGAGGTTTATATTTGTTCATCAATATATTCTTAAATTATAACGTCTTAATAAGACTTGTTAAATAAACTTCTTAACAAGACTTTAAATTCCCTTTTTACTGCATTCAGTAACTGTTACAAATGTGTCTCATAGCATATCTGTAAATACAATGATTAACAATTTAGACACTTTGCAAATGAATGTACAGTATAACAGTATATACAGTTCAGCAATGAACTTTGTGCAACCCTACAAGCAACCTTCTAGAAATCAGATTTAACATTATTTATTTGTACGTATTGATATCTAGGTAGCTCCTTTGCAAAGTGTGCCATCCATCTAATACCATGTCATTAATAAGTCATGATAGATCATATAGATCAAATGCCCTTTAAGTCTACAAGCACCACAAGTATATTGATGTACATTGCAAAAGATATCTCTTCTACCACTGAGGTTGGCCTGTTCGCTCTTAAGCCATAATGATGCTTATTCAATACATTTTGTTTGACAGATTATCAGATTTTATCATTACTGCTTTGTTTATTTATAAATTGTAGTAGAATTAGCAGTATAAGTACTATTAGTAGTAGTAGCAGTAGTAGTACTACTAGTAGTGGTAGTAATGAATGCAGTGATTGTATTATTATTGCAGTTGTACAAATAGTGGGGGTAATGGTAGTACTTGTAGTAGTAGTAGTGGTGGTGGTGGTGGTGATAGTAATAGTAGCAGTAGCATAATAAATGGTGAAAGTAGTAGTAGTAGTAGCAGCAGTGATGGTAGCAGCAATAGTAGCAGTAAGTGACTATTCTGTAGTACATGAACACACCACAGCACACAATGCGAACAGCACAAAATTTTTCCTTTGCATTAAACCCATTCACCAAGTGAAGCAGTGGGCAGCCAGGACCACATCACCCGTGGAGCAGTGTGTGGGGTTGGTACCTTGCTCAGGGTACTTCAGAGGTGCTTTAGCAGTCTCAGGAATAAAACTCACGATTTGCTGGCTTCCAACAGTAGTGGTATAGGTATTAGTGTTAGTAGTAATACTAGTAGTAGTAATGTTAATGTTTAATGTTAGTAGTAGTAGTGTTAGTACTGTTAGTACTGTTAGTAGTAGTTATGTCAGTAGTAGTAGTGGTAGAAGTATTGTTAGTAATAGTAGTGACATTAATAGTATTGTCATTGTTGGTAGTGTTAGTAGTAGTGGTAGTATTGTTAGTAAGATTAGTGATAGTAACAGTAGTGTCATTGTTGGTAGTTGTAGTAGTAGTGGTAGTATTGTTAGTAAGAGTAGTGATAGTAACAGTAGTGTCATTGTTGGTAGATGTAGTAGTAGTGGTAGTATTGTTAGTAAGAGTAGTAATAGTAGTAGTAGTGTCATTGTTGGTAGTTGTAGTAGTAGTGTTTGTATTGTTAGTAAGAGTAGTAATAGTAGTAGTAGTGTCATTGTTGGTAGTGTTAGTAGTGGTGGTAGTATTGTTAGTAAGAGTAGTGATAGTAACAGTAGTGTCATTGTTGGTAGTTGTAGTAGTAGTGTTTTTATTGTTAGTAAGAGTAGTAATAGTAGTAGTAGTGTCATTGTTGGTAGTGTTGGTAGTAGTAGAGGTAGTAGTTTGAATGAGTGACAGAACATTCATTTACTGAGAAATGTTGCCAGGAAAAAAAGTAGGTATCCACTAGACTCTGTGGGCAGATGGACTTAAATATTAAAAGTGTGAAACTGTTTATTGCCTTACACATAATGAAAGGGATTTTTTAAATATATCCTTTCACTTCATGTGACACAAATAGCATACAGCCAAAGGCAGCCCAGTAAAACTAGACTAGTCTAGTC
>JBBJLR010000111.1:20293079-20317271 GCA_037577145.1 Brachypetersius gabonensis
TATATATACACTGTCTAATTAAAGTTAAGTCAGAGTTGTGTCCAAATCTTGTATTTCTAAAAAAGGAAAAAACAAACATTTTCAAATGATTTATTTAAAAAAAGCAACAATGCAAACAAAAGCTACAATATTTTGTACCTAAAAGTAATATTTAAAATACATACGCAAAGTAATGTAGTGAGGAGCTGTCGCTTTTTGAAGCCTTACCTTGTCAGTAGCAGTGGGAGTGCTAGCCTAGCGGTGCGCTAATTGGCCTTGGCAGAAAGACAGAGTTGGAGCTCTTGTTAGGGGGGTCGAGGCTTTGAATGGCTGCTGGCTGGACGCTGAATAGCAGGCTGATTCACTAATGCACACTGTAAATAATAATGATGCCTGTCCGTGGGGAGAAGAGAGCTATGGACTTCTGTTGAAACTTGCTAAAATAGCTGAGGTGAAAAGAAAAGGCTTTTCGTCTGTAGAGATGCCAAAGCCTGCTGAGAGGATCTCACAGCTCGTAATGTACGATAGTGGTTCCAGGTGCTGCCGGACAAAAATACTTGTCCGCGCAGAAGATAGATTCTATTGTTTGATTTCTGGTTCTGGGAATGGGGAGATTGTGTCATAGCTCGACTGTCAAAACAAATCTGTGTGCTTATGCTGTAATGGCACTAATTGCCATGGTTAATGATGCTATGCCGAAAATTACTTATTTGCAAGGTAAAACTGCATTTGGGTAATGGCTTATAGAGCATAATCGAAAGCTCGACACTGCTTTGCTTGTAATTACAGTCAGTGGAGCTTAATGTATCTTCACCAAGTGCCCGGAAAGACAGAGATTGAAGATGACCTCAGAATGAACTACGGATAGCAACCCAAAAAAGCCATATTAATTCAAATCCCCTTCAGCACTTAGGGCACTTTGATCAGGATCAGTCGGTCCTTGATGTGGGCCTGCATTTCCTACCCATCCGTGTTACAGAAACGGCGGTGTGCCGTGATGCTCTGACGCACCCCCCACCCTCTGCCTCAGGAAGTGGTAGTGGGTTCAACACTAGCTAGCTGAACCCCTCACCCCTACATACGCCCCCACCCCCCTCATTCGCATCATATTTCTCCTGCTCCTCATTATATCAATGGGGGGAGGGTTAACCTCCATGAGTAAAGGGATGGATTTTTCTGGGGTGCATTATTTTTCAAGGGTCTGTAATGTCAATCAGCGAGGTGGAAACCCAAGAGGAAGGAATGGTGCTTTATAAGTGGGTGGGCAGGAGGGGGTATGTTGAATTTTTTCTGGGACACATTATTTTTCAGTGGACTATAATGTCAATCAGCAGAGTGGAAACCCAAAATGAGCCCTGCCACCAGATGTTGCCGTGCCCCGACTGTCACTTGAAAGACAGAGGTTTATTGTTCTAGTGCACCCGGCATGGTTCAGAACTCAGAACCCATAAAGTGCTGACTGATGCCTCTCCCTATAGATGTACGAAAGCCAAACAAGGCCTTAACTGTTTCACCCCTTGGGAACATCACGTGCAACCAGCGACGTGTTTCTGTTTTATATTATTTGCCAATCTCTTTTTTTTCTTATATGTAGTGGTGCAGCAACACGCATCTACATCAGCCATGATGAAAGAACAGACGGATGGTGTTGATACGGTTGTTTTCAAAATGGCGCCAAGTGCATCAAAAAGGCCTTTTCTGTGTGTTCATTTCCGTTCCAAGCAGAGCCATTGTTTTGTACACCGTTGTAGTATGACTTCTTGTGTAAGTTTGAAATAGGAAATATCTTTGTGGCAGCAGAGCCTCAACCAAACAGGATGGCATCTCACAGTTAGCACAGTTTCTTTGTCACCCACGTGTATGTGGTTTCTGTATTGCACTTTCTGGTCAGGAAGTGTTTTAACCCCTGTGCGTGTGTATGCGTGTTTGCCGAGTGTGCTAATGATGAGAGGTATGAAGACTTTTTGTGAATTTTTGCTCTTAAGCGTCATCATGCTTACATTTTTCAGTGTTTATATTAGCAGGATGTTTTAAACCGCGCGTCTATGTATTGGTGCAGAGACACCTGGATGTGATTAAAATCAAACTGACTGTGTTTTTCCGGGGGCTGATTAGCCTTACTTTGTTTTGCACTTCATCACATGTCTGCAAATCTGATTTTCAGAGTGCATTAGTAGTTTTAGAGTTCCTCACATGTTTTAATTAAAATCCAGTGTAAAACTAAGAAGTAAAATGGTTGTAGAGAGAGAAATAAGACAGTAATGTAAGTTATATAATGTTTTTCTGGTCTGTAATAACATTGACTTCAGATGTGCAAACTCAATTAAAATATATATAATGATTGGAAAAGGAGAAATGATTACCTTCATGTGGCATCTATAAATGCATCAGTGTTTCATTATGCATCAGACTTTCAACTGACTCAACGGACTTTGCAATTTTAGAATTTTAAAATGAGCTCAGGGTTGGTAGTATGATGATATTTTGTTGTCATGATAACTTGCATCCACAATATGCTTTTCTGAGCATATCATAGATGTTGTCAGTAACAGAACTGAGTGAGTAAAATGTTGATAAAAATAATTAAAGTCTACTGGTTACTGGCTCTGCTAGCTCATCAAACCTCAAAGTACCTTATCAATAACTTATCAAACATCAAACTGACTGTTTTTCTGGGGCTGACTTTGTTTTGCACTTTGTCACATGTCTGCAAAATCCATTTGTAGTTTACCATCGGACCCACTATTAAAATCAAAAGTAAAATCTTTGTAAGGTGGGCAGTGTGACATTATTGTATCGTTATCATGATAAGTTACGTAACAAAATGCCACAATATGGTTTTCTGATCATATCAGATGCCGTCAGTACTTCTAGGACACTGATTAACTGCATGTTTCCTTACAGATAGAACACAGTTAGTCTTTTTTATTTGGATTCAGTGTAGCACAATGTCTGAAAAGTGGGAAAAAATCATTGCGCTCACTTTTTGATAGTACTTTATGATTCTTCTTATTCATAAATGGAGCACTATTGGTTAGAACTGAAAGATGAATCATTTTTAGATTGAAATTGCAATTGGAAAGAGTGCGATTTTCAAACAGCAAGCGTTTTACTCACTAATGCCAAGCTCATGAACTGGCAAACTGGTCCAAAAATTGATGTATTGGTCATCTTTCCAGGGGTAAAGTTACAAAATCACATGTAAATTGCAGCTGTGACATCGCTCAGAATTATTTTTCCCAAATCAATCAGTCTGTTGCTTGTTCCGCAATAGTAATGCATGGTAATATCAGAATCTGCATGTGAAGTCTATAAACACATCAGTGCTTCATTATGTATAGATATATATTATTTAAGATATATTTTTTGTCTTATCACCCATCCTTACAATTGTACAAAATGTAATAAAGAATTTTATTGTATATTGTTGAATTGATCAGCATTTCATCATGTGAAGAGTTGCTTTTGTATTATAATCTAAAAATAAAATGCATGGAGCAGCCGTGGGTTAGGGAGCTAAATGCTAGTGGAGGTAGTGTGATCTTGGGGTGGGCACCAGAAATGTTGACTTAGTAATAAAGGGGTTGTAATGGCCTTTCTCTGATTGGTTGCTTTCGTGGCCATTTTACTCTTCTTACCCTCCAGTTGCTCTGGTGGTACTGCAACATGGCCCCAGGCCTATTCCACTAGAAACACTGTTTAATGGTGCTTGGGTCTTTGAGAAAGGTGGTCCAAATAACTAGACATGAAATGAGTCTAGCTGCGTGAATATTTCTGTGACTGCCCTTTCACCCACAAAGCACTTGGCATTATTGTTGTCTTTCAGTAAAACTCAATGGTGCTCCCTTGCCTTCACCATCATAAGCTCAGTTTGTTTGTCTTCCCTGCAAATGACTGGTGTTCTCACAGTTGTGCCGTTCTGATGAGGGACTTTTTAAAGGAAGCGTTACATAAATACAATGAAACTGCTTGCCTTATTTTTAGCCCACCCGCTTCAACGTAGACCTTTCTCATCTGTGGCTTTTCAGAGAGCCCTGCAAACTTGAAGCTTTTGAACTCGGCTCGCTCAGAAATCTTTGTTTGGCGCGCAAGCAGACATTTAGGTTGTTTTTTTTTTAAAAAGGGCAACATTTTGTTTTGCACTGCATTTTGCAGTTTTTCCTTAGTATTATTATTATTATTTTCTCCATTCTTGAAAACATGAATAACTGAAATTGCACAAACCTCTCTGTCAGAATCACCAACCTCTATAACCCCTGTTCGCAGAAAGTTACTATTTATCCAATGGAGAGTGAATAGATCTTTCAGGACACTGAGATGTGATGAAGAACACGAACAGCTTCATTTACTAGAGGTGTGATTAGATGGACCTAGTTACTGCACTGATTTTTCATGCATACTCCACTTCAGGGAAATTCGATTTTGTGTACTGTAAAAACACACGTACTGCTCTACAAGAGAACACTGAGTGTATTTGTAAAGCTTTAAATCAAGAGACTCCAAGGCAGATGTGTAATCATCTGGAGTGTGCATAAGTAATGCTTTTAAGGAAGTTATGTGGTGAGTAATCTTTTTAAGGGTTAAGCAATATGTCAGAAGTATAATATTACAATTTGTCAAGACATTCTCATAATTTACTGTATGCCACTGTATTTTTCTGACAGCTGATAGGTTATAGACACAAAATGTAACCTCCTAGCAATCATAATTATGCCCCTCTGTAATAAAGTCCTGACTATAAACATGATATACTCAGTATTTTGCCATGTAACTTGAAATATATAAATGATGTATAAAAATAAGTAATATAGACTCTTCTATAAGGGATATTAGTATTAATTGAAATATTCATTATTTAATTGGAATATGTTTTAATGAAAAATAATTGTTTTATTAAATGAAGGAAAATCTAACAATATTATTTGAAAGCTATAGTGTTTTTAAATTTTACGCACAAAATATATTCTATTATTTTTTGCTTACAGTGCACCATTCAGCTTTGGGCTAGACTTACGGCTTGAAGGAGCTTGGATCATTAAAAATAGTAATAAAAAGTGGAATTAGAAGACTCATTGCGTGAGATTTTCGCTGCGTCAGCAGCGGTTTGCGTTTTTCTTAACCTTGAAGTGGTTTAGTGTGAGGCGCTGGAATCTCATAGTGTAAGAATGAAATACTTGTGTGTATTAGCATGAAGTAATAGCCGACTTTGATGGAGCTTGTGAGGGAGTTATTTTGGTGGCTTGCCGTGGTCGCTTAACATAACAGAACGTAGCTCAACAGTGTGAAATAGACTCTCATCACCCTCTTTTTATCAGGAAATGAAACACTGAAGAGAGGAAAGAGAGCCTAGAGTAACAAAAAAATGAGCAAAAGGAGAGACAATTTCATGGAGCTTTGAGTGCCTGTAATGTGGAAAAAGTTTAACATGGCCTGGAAGTTGCTGATATTGTATCTCTGCTGATTATCGGAACATTTAGGAGGAACCTGGGGGTGGGGGGGTATGTGGAAGCTGTTCTGGCACCTCACCAGGAGAGCTGAACCCGACGCACGATGCTGGCACAAAGGGCTGAAGCTCGCCGGGCACTGACCGCAGAGTTTGCAAGGTTAGCTGAACTGTGACTGACCACATAGTCCCAGTGGGGTTTGAGGTACATGAAGCAGTCCAGGTGGTGCCAAAGCGTTTCTTTGCCTAATGATATCAACGTCTGTCTATGAATGAAAAGGCTGTTCGGTACAGCAGCATATTTCAAGTGTTCTCATCTCCTCTGGCCATTTCTGAGAAGTGGAGCTGCTTCTATGTAGATTCCATAGGCTAAGCAAGTGGATATGGGATAAACAAACAGAGCAGGAGCGTTGTATGGATAGTGGGGAAGAATGCAGTGACTGGCTTTATTGATAGAGGGGGAGAGAGAGTGAGAGAATGAGAGAGAGAGAGAGGAGAGAGAGAAAGAAAGGGGGAATGGGGAGAGAGAGAGAGAGAGAGAGAGAGAGAGAGAGAGAGAGAGAGAGAGAGAGAGAGCAGGGTTGGGCAAACATAGGCAGTTGTCTTAGGTTCCTATGGCATGTCCTGAGCAAACAGTGGCAGAGTTGGCTGGCTTTAAGCCCAGCTTCAGATAGCTCTGGGGCCTCCAGGAGGAGCTACCCCTAGGGCCTTTATACACACACACACACACACACACACACACACACACACACACACACACACACACACACACACACACACACACATATATTCCTGCATACTCATGTACATACCTTCTTCTCACATACTGTACATCTCAGAACTCTTTTCTTGCCCCCTTGAAAAAGAGTTGTCATCAGAGAGTCCCTAATGGTTCTCCGAAGAACATTTCTCTTGAGGGTTCTTTCAACGACTGTTTGGAAATGAGATGTGTGTGTGAAGAACACTTTTAAAGCTTAAAGAACCTCCACAGACAGTAAAGGTCCTGAGTTTTAGCTAAGAAATACTTAGAGACAAGTTACACTGTGATAAACTAAAACAATAATAATAAACGTATTATGATCCGCTCGTGACACCTTAATGGTTTAATGACCTAAACAAGTCATTCGTTTGTACATGATCGTTTTCCGTCCTCTCTTTATCCCACAGAATGAAACAGGCTGTTCTGGTTGCTGCTCCTTTAAGGCTGATATATGTATGTGTGTTCTGATTGGCTGCTCTGTATTATGCTTCTTTCAAAAAGCAGTCTGGACTGAAGGGCTCCTTGTCAGGTCGCTGTGAAAGAGCAGCGCGAAGACGCTGGAACCAGTGGATTGGTTTTTGTGACATCTCAGAAACAGTGATTTCAAAACAGTCAGCTGTATTTACATGGACCACATGGACTCTGCTACATTTCTAAGCAATGTTTATGTATAAGACCAACTTCTTATTTAGAAAAATTACTAAAAATGATAACATTCAGTTTACCCTGATATGGTCACTTCAATTGTTTATGAGATAAAAGCAGCACAATTTATATTGAAGGCGTGTTATATTTAAAATATCAATCTATTTATATTCACGAATAGTGAGTTTTTAAATGGGGTACCACTGGGGCACTTTCGTCCAAACTTCTGTCAAACCTTAGATACAAATGTCTTGGAACTAAAACATTGATGGTGTATTTTTGCCATATTGGCCCCTAATGTGGGCATCAATTCTGTATGAATAAAATTCATTGTATGCGAAACTGTCACACAATTTAAGTGCAACTGCAGCCAAATTATCGTATCTTATCGTTATTTATTTCTTTTTATCTGACCAACACTAAGTGTTAATGGAACTGAACCCAGAAAAAAGGCTTTTCAGCTTCATTTATTATCTGCATTCTTTTTATATCAGCACTAAACTCTTCAATGGTGGTGAAATACATCAGCCTGGTGGTAGCTTATTGAAATTAAAAACTGAAAGTATTGAAATGCAGCGTTGAATCGCTCGCCACATTGCCATATTGAAAAATGATGAAACTTTCGTTACACTGTGCTCATCAACACACTTTTGCTTTTCATTTGAATCTCTCGTGATGTGCTGCAATGAAAAATCCCCCTTTATAACTTCAGTTTACATTATTATTGCTCTGTTTAGAGCTGACTGTCCTAAGTGTGATCTTTGAGCCGTGCTGGGACCCTCCCAGCCATAATCATAACACCTGCAGTTTCCTGGAACATGCCAATGACTTCAAGTTGCTACTCTGAGAGTAGCTGCTTAATACTTGAGTTTCTACAGCTATTTAGCAGTCTATCAGATTCTAATCTCAACACATGGTGCGTTATTGAGTTTCAGTCTTTACTGTGCTATGGAGAAGTGTTAAAGCACAGCATTTGTGTAAAGAGGATCAGTCACTTTTTTGATGGTTTTGATTCCTGTGGAACTGAGTGTATGTAATACATGTATGTAATACACGTACATACATACATACATACACACACGTGTTTGTGTGTGTTTGTGTGTGTGTGTGAGTGTGAGAGTGTGTCGGTGTGGAATGTGATGTGTTGTTGTAGCAGAGATAATGTACAATCACAGTGCAAACAGAAAGCTCTCTCATTCCAGCTCACTCCTAATCACTCCTAATCTTTAACACAAAAGACACTGGAATCTGCTCCCCCCTTCTCTCTCTCTCCCTCTCTCTCTCTTTTTTCCACCTTTCTTTTTCTACTTACTTATTTCTCTCTTTCTAGCTTTCTTTCTCTCTTACTGTCTCCCCCTTTCTTTTTCTTTCTTTTCCTCTCTTCCCTCTACCTGCCCTTTATTTTTCTCTGCCCCCACAGGTTTCTTTTCTTTTTTCTCTCTTATTTTTTTCTGTTTTTCTCTCTTACTCTCTCCTGTCTTTCATTTCTTCATTCTCTTCCTTTTTCTTTCCCTTTTTACCTTCCTCCCTTTTCTGTCTCTTTCTTTCTTTCTTTCTTTCTTTCTTTCTTTCTTTCTTTTTTTCTTTCTTTCTTTCTTTCTTTCTTTCTCTGTGCCTTTCACCCCCCCCCCCCCTTGCTCTTGCTCTCCGTCTCTCTCTCTCGCACCCTCTCTCTTTCTCTCTCTATGTCTCTGTGTCTGTCTGTCTCTCTCTCTCTCTCTCTCTCTCTCTCTCTGAATGGTTGGATGACAGATTGGATGGGCGTGTGGGTTGCAGTTGGTAATCACATACAGCATAAAGGCACTATGGCAAAAGAACTGACGGCTGTCTTTATCATCCCCTCTGCATGTTGGAAAAGCCATTTAGTACAGTTTCACTCAATTGCAGGGTAGATGGCTTTTTGTTAGCAGTGAAAGAAGGTGTATGGCAAGACATTTCCCTCTGATTTATGCCCTCGCTCAGTCCGCTTAGTGATGCTGCCTGGCTGTTTTGATGTTATAAAGGTGATTTGATACATTTCCGTTGAGTATAGACTTTAATTATTCAGACTCGGGAGGCTGTTATGACTGTCGTCACCAACAGGAAATGTCTTTTGTTAGTGAGGGAGAGAGAGAGAGAGAGAGAGAGACTGTAGATTAGACATGTAGAAGAAACAGCCTGCTAGTCTATCCCCCGACAGACTTCTATATACTAAATGACCTCTGTGTGTTTGTGTGCAAGCGAATGTGTATTGTATTTGAGTAAAGTTTTTTTAATGTATGAAATGATATCACAGTTTTTTGTAATGTCATGAAAACCAGTACATTTGCATATATCTGCCCCGCCCCTTCAGACTGAAGTTGTGTTTCAGTCCAACCTCTCAATATAATGCAGTAATTTACATATATTTAACCTTATAGGTGCATCTACACAACCAGCCTGTTAAATTGTACAGGATAAAGAGATGTTGTCAAAATGAAAAAGATGAATTATGACTGTTCACAAATGTAAGTGGAGCTCAGGGAAACAATGCCAAACAAATGTAGGATATCGGCCCTGTGGCTTAGGTGATGAGGAAAGAATGCAGTTCAGCTAAATTTTACTATGCCCACCCCCACCCAGATTCCAATCAGGCCCTGTTTTCCCCCCAAACTACTGTACATTCAGAGCAGGCTGCTACAGTACACTTACCCTGCGCCCTGTTCTGTAATTATCCCGAACCCACAGCAATCCGTTGTATAAACCTTCGTCGTTTCTCTTCTCCCGACCACCGTTTTTTTTCCATCTCTCCCAGTCTGCCGAACCTCTGACCCCTAGTGAAAACGAGATAAAATGTTTGTTTTTCCAAACGCGGTTACAGCGCTCAGTGGCGCGGGGTAAACTTCAAATTAAGAGTGCCAAGCAAAAAAAATGGCACAACTCCTGCTGTTGCTGGCATCTGGTCTCAA
This sequence comes from Brachypetersius gabonensis, assembly GCA_037577145.1. NCBI lineage: Eukaryota > Metazoa > Chordata > Actinopteri > Characiformes > Alestidae > Brachypetersius > Brachypetersius gabonensis. Next base: position 20,302,834 of record JBBJLR010000111.1, read on the forward strand.
CCAGGTCCTCTTTGTCAGCCTCTTTTTTTGAATACTGGAGCTAAACAAACAAGCGTCTCTTAACACTTTCGTGATTGACTTTTTAAAGGAGGCTAATCAGTAAAGCCAGATGATGCTGCAAATTGGACTAACAGACTTTGCTTCTGTGTTTTTTTTTCCCTCTCTCTTTTTCGGTCTTTTTTTCCCAGTCTGTTCCTTTTTAAATGCTTCTAATTTACTCCCCTGCTGTCAGCTGCGATTAGAGAGAAAAGAGGGAAGCATGTAATGCAACAAAGTCACAGTGTTACTGAAGCGCTCTTATTTTAGAGCGTTTTATTTTTTATTTTATGTTATTTTTGTTTATTTCTGTCTAAGCTGAGTTGGAGGAAAGCACATCACCTATGGCAAAGCTGAGCGCCATGTGCAGTTTTGGAGAGGACCGTGTCCAAACTGGCTGTTTGCCAGAATGCATGCATCCATTTTATGTATCAGTGAGAGAGAGAAAATGTGAAAGGGAAAGAGAGAGAGAGAGAGAGAGAGAGAGGGTGAAAGAGAATCAGTGACTGAGAAAGAGAATGAAAAAGAGAATGACTGATGGAGAGAGAGAGAGAGAGAGAGAGAGAGAGAGAGAGAGAGAGAGAGAGAGAGAGAGAGAGAGTTTATTTTAAAGGATCGCTGCAGGGGAAATAGCACGGTTGAATGTTTGTAATCCTTATTTTGGTTTTAAATGAGTTTATAGATGAATTTAGTCTCCATACCCCCCCCAAAAAAAGTCCCCCACCACCTTTGTTTTGTGTTTTTTTTTTTGACATTTCGAAGGTACGATATGTTCAGCTCTCATAGGCAGTAATCTTTGCTCCACTTCTTCTTCCCTTTTTTTGGTTTGTTATTGATGTGCGGTTGGATTATAAACTCTTAATGAGGCCCTCTGCCTTTTTCCCGTATGCTGGAAACTGTGAGGCAACTCTGCTTTAAAAACAAAAAAGGGGGAAAAAAAGAAAGTTCTTTATATGAAAATTTTATTTATAGTAAAGCTTGCCCTCATTGCGAATAACACCACCAGACTTCAGCACTGTCAGCATCAGACGTTCCCTGTTATTGATTTTTCTTTTTTTTTTTTTTTTTTTTTTTCAGAACCAAAGCTTCCATCACTGTGGTGTTTTTTAAAGCATTTTTGCTTAAAAAAAATATGACCCCATGACGTAAGAAAAATGAATGACGGAAGTGTGCAAATAAACATGGCCCCATTTTAATGACAGAGAAACCCCACAAGTGAATAGAAAGAGCCAGCTAAGAGCAAAGCGGAGGCCCAGCTCTAATAACAAGAACACCATGGTCGTATCTGTGTGTTCAAATAGACCTCAGGAATTTTAAGAGGAAAGAACTGCAGATCTAAATGAGAAGGCGCTCTGCTGTGTTAGCAAAGTCCTAATAAATACAAGCCTTCACTCTGTTTCTCTAGGCTGCCTTCTGTTTGAGCTATTTCCTTTTTTTCTACTTTTCAACTTTAATACAATATACAGAGTGGGACTGGGCATCTGATACTGATCTCTAAGAGATACTTTATTGTAACCTCCTTTTTATTACAATGAGAAAAGTGTGAGATGCTGGGGATGACATACATACAGAATGTAATTATGACAGCCAATCAGTCGTTGCTGCCAACAGGCTAGAGTGCCAATTGACTAGAGCTGAACAATTTGGGGAAAATATCTCAATTGTGATTTTTCTGATCTGCAATTTAAAATTCTATTTTTTTTTTACAAATTAAAGTCTGTTTGTCACTTGCATAAGCAGGTTTTACCCTTAAGCTAAACTTTACATTTTGACCTCTATCTTAAGTGAGGTGCAGAAAATCTCCTCATGTGTTTATCCTTTAGATGGAAACCTTTGACTAGTCTTAACTTGTCTACAGGCAGTTCACAAGTGCAATTCATCATTTTCCACTTAAAACTTGATAGTATAGGTTTAAGTACTTCAGAAATTCTAACTGCATAAAGAGGTGCAGCTCCTGCAACTCTATGTATTCTTTCAAATCTAAATTTCCATATAAATCATCCCTTCTGATTATTTGAGCCCATTTTACACCAAATGTAGTGACCAATCTTTTAATCGGTGTGGCCTTTTACTCTGGCCCCCTGAAATGCTGCGTCAGTAATATGTGCTTGATGTGCTGAAATTGGATCTATATTTTACAGGATGACAAACTTCATAAAGTGGGTAAAGTTGATTTAACTGTCAAGCTGAATAAAGTTTCAGATCATATTAGCTGATCTGATTCTGTGAAAATACATGTGGACTGAAAACAACCTTTGCTTCATCTGTGGAATGAAAGTGGGTGGAGTTCAGTGTAAAATGGCCTGTGCTGCAGTGCAGTTCATGCTTTATACCACTTGTGTTAAATCAGCTTTAGGTACTGAAACGGTTTGATTTGTTTTGAAATTCTCTATGCTCCGTAGTAGTGAAGTGATTTGGTCGATACTACAGCCAAAGATTGGGATTTTTTACATTTGCATATTTCTCACTTAAAAATTGACTAAAATGCACTCATTCTTTGCTAACAAATGCATGTACACTATGTAGATCATTTGAGTACCTTTAATAGCCAGAAAATGTCCTAATTTTATTAATCACTACTGACCTGCTACCTAGTATATTTATAGTTATAAACTGGATCACCAGACAACTGTTATTTGATATTTAACAAAATATTAAGTGACAGTCAATCGGGTGAAACAGTTAAGTAGTGCATTTAAAGTTAAAGGACAGTCTACAATTTGACTCTATGTCATCAACAACCAGTAAATAGGATGACAGACATTATTGTCCACCAACAACTTTTACATTTATCAAGAGCTTAGGTAGAAATCTATGAGTCAAATCAGTCACATAAATTGAAATCCGTGTGGCTTCTGGTGTATCCTGTATATTTCCACATTCCCAGTGTCTTGGTGTCAAAGTCCAGCTCTTTTCTTTCGTGCAAGGTAGCGATGTCCTTTCAGCTTCACCTTTAGATTCAAACTGATCAGCTTGGCTGCACACTTCAAAAAATCCCTTTATTGGCCATTAACTTTGTGTTCTTGTGGAAGTAAAACGTGAAACAGCTGAAAAGTCCCCTTAAAAGAGGGGACAAAGCACAGCCATCAGCACCGTAAAGAACAAACACTGTCCATAAATGTATCGGCTGAGGCCTTTTTCTCCAAACTCTCTCCTTCAGTAATAGCATTCCTGTGTACTTGTCCTGTCAAATCATCTCCAGCTCTTTTCCGATCTATTTTTGTAATATTCTATGTTCGGCGTGGAGAACAGCTCTCAGCGACGAGAGAGGAGAGCAGAGCTGCAGAAGAAAACCAAGCCTTCACTCCAGGTAACGCAAGCCTGTCTAAAATGTGTCAGAGTGATATTCCTTTCCAGCAACATTCAGTAGAAAATGCAGTGAAAAAGCAGATTTACATAATTTTCCCCATAGACCACATGTAGTCAACCAGCCAAGACCATCCTCTGTGTCTGAAATTGTATTCTTCCATTCTGTAATGAAGCTACAAAGTTAATGTTGCCAAGGCGAAACATACTCGTGTCTGTACTGATCAGTGTTATACAAACTAAACAAAAACCCCATATAAACTTCTGTCAGTGGTTAGCACCATTGGCCTTATAGCTTCAGTGCAACATGAAAAGCACAGATGCAACAAATCTTCCTGTGTATAATTAGTGTATATTTTATTTTTCAATAAGCTATTAAATGACTTGATCTTTCTTTCACCACACTTCTGGATTTGACTTGTAAAAGTGATCCTAAAGTTCAAACAGGTCTGGACCTGGGTGTTGCATGCATGAATGGGAATACTTGATATATAACTTGAAGAACATGACACACATGACCAATAGTGAACAAAATGAAAATAATCTCTGGCACTAACTTGTGCAGTGAACCCTGGATCACATGCTAGAAGTGCTGTGAGATCAGCACCAGTGCTCCGTCCCAGTGTACGACAGAAAGCACGTTGCAACATAAAGCTTTTTTTTCCCTCTTTATGATAGTGCTTTCTCTATATTCCTGCATGAAATCCATCCAGGGTCTTAATCCAACAGCCATCTGGAATAGCATGCTAAATCAGACATCAAAAGCCTTCCCAAAGCTGCCGGTGTTTCGCCCGGAGAATCTAGTTCCTCAAGTGATCTGACGAGTGCGGTACTTCACGAGTGTTACGTTGAGAGAGTGAGTGAGAGACACAGTGAGAGGGAGAGACAGAGTGAGTGAGAGATAGAGACAGAGAGAGAGCAAGGCTAAAGTCCTGGAGTGCATGTACGCCAGAGCCTCGGGGGCATGCGTGGGGTGATGCTTTCATGTGCCTCGAACGTGGAAAGACAAAAACACAGCAGCACACACACACGCGCCGGGTCTGTAAACGTTACCCTTGTCATTTGTGTCCAAAGTGTGAAGAGAGAGAGAGAGAGAAAGACAGTAAGAGAGATAGACAGTAACAGAGAAAGGGAGGCAGAGGTCCAGTGGCAGTACAGTGTGAAAAGAGAGAAATAGAGAGAAAGAGAAAGAGAGAAAGGCCCAGTGACAGTTATGGGTTGATGAGAATGGAGAGAGAGAATAGTGCTCCAGCGCTCGGATTAGAAGCGTAACAGCTGGTGTACAAAGCCAGGATACAAAAACCTCCAACAAGCCCCTCAGGCTCATCATTCGCTTATACAGCCACAGTAACTCACATGCGCGCGCACACAGCCTCAAAGCCATTTATACTGAAACACACACTCACATGCCCATATCTCAACATTCAGTTATTCTCTCACATAGACATGTTCATTTATGCAGTAATAATAATGAGAAGACGAAAAATGTTTTTGATACAATAAAGTGTGTGTGTAAATTCAGTATAGCCACTGTAAGAGACACACACAAACACACAAATAGTTAAGTCAGCTTTCTCATAAACTTGATGAACTCCAGTGCCCTAAAGTTAAATTAAGTTGTAGTGAAGTTGACTGCCTAGTACTGACATTTTGATATACAGTGTGTATATTCCAGTTTTACTGTGGCTATACATGCTCACCATTACTTAAATACTGTTCATTCCCCAGTTCATCCATCTCATATATTGAAAATAAACTGCAGCTGTCTATTCTGGATTCACTAATATGTGATTTCATGAAAAAACATTACATAAATCTGCCTTTTTAGCCTGTAGCAGTTAAGCCCCACCCATTCATGTGGATATTATAACCGTTTTTTGAGTAGGGCTCAGTGTATCGATATATCTAAGGAATTAAAGGAGGTTAGAAAATGAATTAAAAATCTCTCTATCTCTCACTCTCTCTCGCTCTATCCCTCTCTCTCTTTCTCTTTTCCCTTACATACACATATTCACACAGACACATAAACAGAAGGAAGGAACCAGGGCAGGATGGTACATGTGTTACTGTTGATTATGACTTTCTCTCCTTGCTGGAGAGAAAAGCCTGAAGGGCCTATTAGAGTCACCACCAGTCTCTGACCCTTCTCTCTTAATACACCAGGCTTTTAAACATATAGCTTGAGTTAATGAGGATGCAAGATCCAAATTGTAACTTTCTCCAAGGACCTCTATCCCAAACACGGACACACACAAACTTTGCCTTCAATAAGTCCTTGCAGAGGCAGAGCTGCATGTGGGTGGCTGTACTGGCAGCAGCGGCAACTGCCTCGTGTTCATTGAGTTATTAAAGTAATCTTCTGTGATTAAAAATGCTAATTTCATCCTGATTCGTTTTGAGAGTTTACATATTTAGTTTTATTAAGCAAATTAATTATGCAACAAATGGAGCAAGGCGCAACTGATTGAATCGTTTGCATGACTCGCCTCTGTGAAGCCGATTTGTTTCGGGACGCAGAATCTGATTATGTTTACGAAGAGAAATCAAATAGGACAGAGGCCAGGATGCCTCCAGCTGTACTGGGATGCTGCTGGAGTAACCCAGGGTTGATGCTGATGTAACTGATACTAGTAGGTGTGTAAGGGTAGGACCTGTAGCCCTGAGGCAAGACAATTTTGCACTAAATGTCCATCTAGGGACCTGTTCACTCAGGACCCCCTCTGCTTCTTGTTGTAGAATGCAATAGCGATCAAATTTACAGTTTCTTAATTTAATTACATTTTTTGAAGTACACAGTAAATGTACCATCATGTCACCCATCTGTCATCAGTTAAAAGATACAGTACACTTTTAGGATTTTATACCCCCTCCTGGTGTGTCATGCTTGTGCAAGCCTGTCATATTCCACACCCAAATGAATGACACATGTTCTTCAGCAACCGAGGGTGATCAGACCTTATTGGGCGGAGCGGTCCTCCAGCCCCTAAAACGGACTGTAATACAGAGCCGCTCAGATATTTAATACGGCATCTGATGGCAAGGTAGACGCTAAGCCTTGATTATATGCCTCACACAATGTCCAATCTGTTCCACCTGCCATCATATCCCCTGCCCTTCACTTTGACCTTTCGCTCAGCCACTTAGTAGCCCGCGCTTGCACAAAAACAAGACGAGCCATGATAAAGAAAAAAGGACTCGAGAAGAATGAGATTCATGTTCCTGACGGCGGCTCTATTTTGATTTTTCCTCCTAGAGGTAGTGTTCGTGAGTGTGTAAAATATTTGTGGTTTTCTTTACTATGATTGGCCCAGAACAGAAGCTTCTAAGGGATTCTGTTGTGGGCTTGGCAAGTCCTCCAAATCCACGGGTGAGGTTTGATGGCTGTTCCGTTGACTTGTAAGATGGCTGCCAGTTTCCTGGACACACTCTCTCTCACTCTCTCTTTCTCACAATCTCTCTTTCTCTGTACCTCTCTCTCACTTCCAATCTTCCCTGTTCCTCTACTTAAGCAGTGACATTAATATAAAGCAAGCATGGGAGCAAGGGGGCTCTATAAGTTATCACTCTATCATCTCTTCACATTTCTACTTAGCCAATCCTCTCTGGAAGCTAGCAGCCTCAGCCCTGAAGTCTCAGCAAATTAAGAGAAAGCTTTAGAGAGCTTGGCACAAATCCAGCATTTTTTTCCCCCCATTCCATCGTTTTTCTTTTTTCCATCCAGTGGTCAAATTAAAATCTCTCTCTTTTTTCCTTATTTTCCTTTAGTGGGGTAAGCTCTTTTACTCTTTTATTGGTAGAGGTGGATGTGTGCATGTGTCTGTGAGAGAGAGAGAGAGAGAGAGAGAGAGAGAGAGAGAGAGAGAGAGAGAGAGAGAGAGAGAGAGAGAGAGAGAGACTAACTGACTGACAATGTGGGAGAGACTATTTGTTTGTCTTAAAGGCAGACAGACACACCCTTAAATGCTACATGCATTTTTGGACCCCTAAGCCAGCCAGTGCTTTTAAAACCAGCAGAATGTACTTTTTAGGATTTAATTCTGTACTTTTTATAGGATTTTATGTGCATACTCTTCACTCTCCTAGTCTGCACTGCACCTGCCTGCCTCTAGAAGTCACGTGTGAGGCTTTTTATTTACTATGAAGTTTTGGAACCCATGCTCCCTGAACGCAGCTACTCTTGGATAAAAGTCTTACAAACTCAACATAGCTTTAATGTAATTACCTAAAGATAATCTAGTTACTTCAAGGAAACTAGGAAGTTTTCTAACATGGGTTTGAATCACAGGACAGCTAGTGACCCCACTGAGGTATCCTTGAGCAAGGTACCGTCCCCACACACTGCTCCCTGGGCGCAGTGTTGCTGGCAGCCCCCTACTTCACTTGGTGAATTTCACATTGTTCACACTGTGTGCTGTGGTTTGTACACACGTGACTAAGGGGCCACTTTACTTATTGTATCTGCATGCCAATCAAGCAGCAAAGCAAGCTAAGCTAAACAGTTGTCCGTCTGTTAGCTCTTTATGGATAAAAAGCAGTTTGTGAGGTGTATTATATATATGTTCACCATGTGACAATGTGTGTTTCTGCTAGAAATGTTAACGTTAGAATGAATGCAAACAAACAAGAAGCAGTAAAATGTATAAGATTTATTTTGTAAGAAGAACACGGGTTCGGTTCCAGATTCCTCCTCGGATACTTCAGCCATTGTTTGGATTTATGCAACTCCATCTGCAGCTCCTGATTTAATCTAATGAAGTACTGACTGAGTCAAGCCAGGTTTCTGGTGAAACTACAAGTAGTACTCGACTTTCAAAAGGAACATTGATAAATAAAACTCACTATTTACTGTATACTATTATTTGTAATTATTCTGTTTAGTTTAATATGTATATTTATTAATATTAATGTGAATAAAACATGGTTCATCGAAAAAGGTTTTAAATATAATTTCTGCAGAGCCATACTTGATATGTATGTATGTATGTATGTATGAATGTGTGTATGTGGTGTATGTGTGTATTGTCATACTTGTATGTATCTAGTCCTACTCCAGTGCCCCAGGCCTTCCAGATGTCTCACACATAGCAAGCTCTTGTGTGTTGTGTGTGTGTGTGTGTGTGTGTGTGTGTGTGTGTGTGTGTGTGTGTGTGTGTGTGTGTGTGTGTGTGTGTGCACATCTGCATGTGTGTATGTGTGTGTGTGTGTGTGTGTATGAGTGTGTGTCCAGACTGGCCCCTAAATGGGTCACTCAGCCTATATCACCCAGCCCACACACACAATGACCCCACTGTTCTGCCCTTATTACTACTCACCAGGTGGCTCTTTGGCAAAGCCATCGCCAAATAACACTCACTCTTTCTCACTCATAGACACACACACACACATACACACATACACCCACCCATCCATCCACCCACACACACAAATGAGCTCACTAGATATGTATGTACACACAGTCAGGGGACTTTGTATACACACAAGGGAAATGACCTGTGCTTTAAGTATCTTAAACAAAAATGCATTAATAAAATATTACATCACAACTTTGTCTTCCAGTTTACTTAATTCAGGAAAAAGGGAGTTATATTTCATGTCTTTGGAATTATATACACAGTTGAATCATGTAAATCCAGTGCATCATTTGTTTGGTTTGTTCACATAGAATATTAAAGAGCTTTCATGCAGAAGTTGAATCGGTTGGTGTGTGGGGAAGTGGAAACTTCTGCATTAACTTGTTTTAATATAAAAAAAACAGGCCTCTAAAACACTTCATTTCACAGATAATTACTCGTTAAGAACATGATTTGCTTCTAATCGTGCTGTCCTAGAAAGAAACTGGAATCAGCTGTCTGATTTTGGAGAGAGAGCTGGTGTCAAACACAAGCCAATTATGTCTCCCAGCAAATCAAATAATCGTAGAGGCGTGACAAGGCGGGATTTTATGCTGTCAGGCAAGCCTTTTTATGGCATTCATCGTAAAAAAAAAAACCCACCACCAATCAGTTTCACACCATTCAGAGCCACAATGAGATTGCAGCAGGTCCAGCCATCCTTTCAGACCTGGACAGGCCTGGAATTGAGTCTAAATTAAAGTGGATGTAGAGGCCCCAGATTAAGAAATCCATGCATGTGTGTATGTGTGTGTATTGACTGGGATCTTGATGGTGTATCAGAACAAGCCCATGTGTGTTCATTTGTTGGTCAGTGACAGGGAGATTATTTATGTGAAGCTTTTTACTGTCACTTTTCTAAATATTTCTGACTGGAGTGCAAAATAAGGTAACACAGTTCTCCCTAATGCATAAAGAAAGGTCCATTGCTTGCATGTTCCATGATTGTGTGTGTGAGTGTGTATGTGTTTGTGGTTGTGTGTGTGTGTGTGTGTGTGTGTGTGTGTGTGTGTGTGTGTGTGTGTGTGTGTGTGTGTGTGAGATAGAGAGAGAGAAAGAGAGAAGGACAGAGAGAGAGTTATGTGTGATTATGTAGCTAAAAGCTGCCATGTTGAAGAGGCAGTCACGTGAAAGCGTGCTCACATGGCTCACTGCAGCTCTGTCCATTAACATGAAGAGACGAGAGCAAAAAAACCTTTCAGACAGATACAGAGAAAATGGTTTCTCTCTCTCTCTCTCATTCTCTCTCTCATTCTATTCTATCTCTCTCTCTGCCTCTCACATTCCCTGTCACTCTACCATTTCACTTGCTCCCTCTCTCTCTCACTCACTTTCCTTTTCCCTTTTTTTCCTTATCTATCTCATTCGCACTCTTCTTTCTCTCTCTCTCTCTCTCTCTCTCTCTCTCTCTCTCTCTCTTCCTCTATTTATCTCTATATTACTCTGCCACTTTCTCTCTCCCTCCTTCTCCACCCCTCCCCTTACTATATTCATGGATGTACATATCACATCTAAATAGCACACAAACACACACACACACATACACACATTTACATTCACTCAGTGCATTAGCGTGTTGGTCAAGTCACCCTGTAAAATCACTCAGATGTTCCTCGAAAGCTGTTTGTCTAAATTGTAGCTCTGGGTGGAAGCGAATGGATGTAGGTGTTTGACTTCTTTGGTGCGAATAGTTGAGCCTCTAATTTCAGCTGTGGCCAAATATCCCATGGCCTTTCGTCACCATCCTTACCCCTTTGCAATCTTTCTTCTTCTTTTTCATCCCACGATGTCACCGCAAATGAGCCGCGATGAACCAAAACAGCAGTCCGTTTTCACAGAATTGGTTTTGAGAATGAGGAATGAGGAACCTCCACTGAGGTCTGAGAGTCTGTTAGCTAGTTTCTTCATGCATTGGGCTGGAATTGATGTCGGTTCACTTTGTAGTCTGTTTATAGCTCATAATGCACTCCTAAGACTGCTGAGAGTTGGAGGACTTTGATGCTGGATGATGAGTTTTGGGTGCGAGAACTTGCAGAGAACGTGCAACAATAGAGAACGGAGGGATTCTACGGGAGGATTATTCAGAGTGGGTTGATTTAGTAGACCAAAGGCATCTTAACATGTCTAGGAGTATCGTATGAATTTAAGTGTCTCTCATCTGACTTCCATTAGAGCTTTAAAACCTGTATTGATCTGGATTTATTTAAATATCAGTGCGAAGAAGGACCCATGATGTTCCCATGCTAGAAGTTTTTTTCCTCCATTGTTGTGTAGTTTCATATTTCTCTTGCATTATCTGATTCTCTTTCTTACTCTCTCTCTTTTTCTCTTTCTTTCTCTCTCTCTCTTTCGCTTTCTTACTTTCTCTTCTTCATTGCCCACCCACCATAAATAGATATATCTCATTAACTGTTTGTTGGCCATGAAACGTGTAATACAAGTCAAAAACACTTCTTTTTATTTTTTTAGTTTGCTTATTTTTTACACATTATCCACATTAGAGTAGTCATCAAAACAGGAAAATGACTAGGAATGCATTTATAACATGTTAAACAGGATAAAGTGTTAAAATATCTTTGGTCTGTAATATTTAAACACATTTTGCTAGTTTGACCCTTTAAACCACCCTTAGCAGTGCAGATTGGAGCTGCTTGTGCTCCATATGTTGCTCTGATAGAATCAGTGATTGTAGTTCTCTCATTCAAAATCAACTTTTAAGTGTCTTTTAAAGTTAATCCTTTGACATCTTCGGCAGTCTGTACAGGGTGGCGCTCCCGGGAGACCAAATAAACCAATAAGCAGCAAACTACCAAAAGCAACTGCAAAATTGAAAGCTCAATTTCTCCCCAAGAGCCTCCATTAGCTGTATGAACAATGGTTTTGAAAGAAAGTTACAATCATGGACACGTTGGACCCATTGACTTATGATATAGGGTATATGATATTTATTGTATATACATTCAGTGGACCATGTGGCTGCTGGTCTGCCATTGGATGTATATGATGAAAATTGCAAACCATACCCAGTCTGTAAATATTCTGTGATTTTCATTATTGTGCTGCGTAATGATATTAGATTATAATGGCAGTAATAAATGCATTCTAATGAAGCTCATTTTGTTCACTTATATAGCATGTAAATGTCCTCTTATTTAACTAAAGTCTTTTCCCGGGTTGAATGGTGTCAAATGATAAAAGTGATAAATTGATGACATAATTATGTGACAGTAACATTTAGATTTCAACTCTTGGGCATAAATGTTTACATGTTTGTTTAGGAAAAAATCTCAGATATAGACATCGATTTTTACTGTATTTGTTTCTTAGAAGCAGACTGCAAGCATTTCAACATCTGCCTTTCGATCAGTGTCTATAAGAATAAGAAAAACAGTTATTTATTGATGTGTGTCCACTTTTGAGTGGTGTATCATTTCAACAGCAGTTAATCCTGACACTGTCAGAGCGGCTGTTTATAAACCCCTTACCTCCAGCAAACAGAGGTAACAGTAGCAAGGTGCAGGTTATAGCGCTTTGAAAGGCCAGTGTCGAAGGGGTATGTCAATGGCAGGAAGTGTGTGTGTGTTGGGAGGAAAAAGCTGCCTTGGGTACTGGTAAAGGCAGGGGGGTAAAAATAGGGCATTGGGCAAGTAGGCAGGAAACCAGCGAACTGTGGCCTCGTAGAGGAATGTCTTCTGGAGCCCAGAGATAAGAGTTTTAACTCTCTCCTCTCTTTTCACACACACACACACACACACACACACACACACACACACACACACACACATGTAGCAGATCACACATACTCTCACACACATACACTCACACACACACTTTGTCTTGGATCTAAACGTCTAAATGCCACCACTGCAGCCACAGAAGCTCTCCTGTAGAAAAAGCTCTTAACTTTAATACCATCCACAAGCTGTAATCAGCTGCTCCTGGCGCTTCTCTGTCTTTGACAAAATTACAAACCCTCGTGTCACTGTGATTTCCAGCACATGTTTATGACAGCAGATATATAGGTATGCTGATGACTGTAAGTAGACAGAGCTGGACAAAAAACAGTTCACTTATTGCAGGAGGTTTGTGCCTAATGCCTTTTTTTTTCGCCCACACAGATTCATAGTCATGGCCAGGATGATGTATATTATATAAAAGGTATAAAATGTATACAAATATTCTGGTCATTTCTCATTAGCAGGGTAGTCAAGTCTGGTCATTTAGCGGCGAAGTAAGAGTAATTTCTACTGGACTGTCCTCACTTTACAAGCTTAGCATAATCTCTATTATACTTAACTCTACCTATCCTTATCTTACTACTCTGACTTAATAATTTTATTTTAGTCCCTGTCTCATTAAAATAATCTTCAGAATTTTGAGGCATACTTTTTGCACATGTTATTTGCATACGAGTTTTTGTATCTTCTTGCTTGTCAGACCTTTGGTGGGGATGAAAGTGTTCATTCACCTCACAATCACTGTAGGTGTCTCTGACATATGTTTGTGATATATACAGACTCTATGTATATCACAAGCAAAGCAATGAAAGTAAACCATGCCTGAGCTCTGCTTCTTAATGAAAGAATGGTTCTTCATGTCACTCATGCTTGGTCAAAAATATGCTCCAGCATCCAAAAACAAACTCATTTTCACTGTAAATGTATTGTTCGTCTGCTATCATTAGCAGTGGCTTGTGGATGTCTATAAAAAGTCAGGGGTTATAAACAGGCCAGTTAAGCAGACAGTTCGGCTCTGGGTGAGAAAAACATGCTCTGATTATCTTGCTTGGTGAGGGCCACCATAATAAATGTGTTCCTGCTCTCAGGGCTCACTTTAGAGCATTTTTGGCCTTATGATTTTTGACTTTGGTCCATTTAGTGCTCATTCAAAAACAGGAGGGGTGTTGAGTGGGGTGAAGGGAAAAAGTCTGATTGGTCCAAAACAAGGTAGGTGTGAACGGGCAGTGGGCAGGTGCTTCAGCACTTAGGTGACTGACCATGTGATTCAGCTGCTGAAAGTGTTGATTTAGGTTATCTAACTAACTGAGTGATCCAGCTTACTGAGAAATATGTTCCTGCTATTCAGCTGAACATAACAAAGTCAGCATGAATCAGAAATCATAGCGCATTTCCTTCCACTCTGAGGGACACGGAGTATTAAGAAGGTCCTCTGAGCGAGCTGAGCATTTCTGCTACCTCCTAAGTGGAGGTGGTGGGAAAGTGGAAGGTGAAACATGGATGTTATTGGTTCATATTGGTTTTCCCCACCCACTGGTGTGTGGTAAAGTAATCAGAAGGTTGTTATTTATGAAACAAAGATTACAGGAAAAACAACAGTTTCGTTATTTAAATGTTACGATAAATCATTGTTTTATATAATTTTAATATTTCCAGTAGCATTTCTCATCTCATCTCGTCACAGCTGTGCGAACATGCCGAAGACTGTAAAGGCAGCAGAACACATGGCAGGAGTGTTTGGAGGCAGTGGAGAGCAGACAGTGATGTTGGTTTGTACGAAAGTCAGAAAACAAACTCTTATCAGTTTTCATCCTGGAGAGGCTCAACTGATAAGAGGTTGAGGAGACAGGAGCCATCGGCGAAGCTTAAGGCAGAGAGAGAGAGAGAGAGAGCAGGAAAGAGAGAGAGAGAGAGAGAGAGAGAGAGAGAGAGAGAGAGAGAGAGAGAGAGAGAGAGAGAGAGAGAGAGA
>JBBJLR010000111.1:20368996-20380627 GCA_037577145.1 Brachypetersius gabonensis
GTGTGTGTGTGTGTGTGTGTGTGTGTGTGTGTGTGTGTGTGTGTGTGTGTGTCTGTGGGTGTGTGTGTGTGTGTGTGCGTGTGCACGCGCATGTGTGTGTATGTATGAGCTCCTTCCCGAGGTCCCATTTAATAAAGCAGCACCAAATGTTTTCAACATACCAAGCACACATTGTAAATATTCTGAGAAATTTGATAGCGTTCATTTTCCGAGTTGCTCCTCTGCTGCAGTTAATGAAGGTTCTAAATTGAAACCCTCAAACTGGGTGCAGGCACCATCTTGCATCCAAATTGAGTTCTAATATCCTTGAAAATTGAAGAGAGGGACGGATGGGGACAGTAAAAAAAAAAACAAAAAACAACAACAATAAGAGAAAGACAATCTCTTCCAATGAAAAAAACACTCATCCTATTAAAAGCACTTTTCTTGTTTAGATTTTTAGCTGTGAGGAGAGTGGGGGTGCCTACATGCATTAAATCTGTAATACACACAATCGCATTCTGAAGTGAGGCGTATGAATTATGTATTTTTTCCAAACCGTTCAGCTGGGCATGTCCTTGAGATTTACATTTCATCGTCAAGGGCATTCGTATGAGCTCAAGCCTAATGCTACTTTTGACAAATTCTCTCTCTCTCTCACTCTCTCTCTCTCTCTCTCTTTCTCTTTCTCAGACACAAACACACTTTCTCTCGCTCTCACATATTTTCTCTCACTATCCCCCTCTCTATATTTCCCTTTCTGTTTCATTCCATCACTTACTCTCTCCCTTTGTCTTTCTTTCTTTCTCTCTTTCCCTCTCTCATTCTCTCTCTCTATCTTTCTTAACCTTCCTTTCTCTACCCACCTCTCTTTACCTCCCTTCCTCTATCCCCACCCCCCACCAGCTGCAACACAAACATTTAGGAGAAGCTCTTATTGTCTGTCTCTCTGAGACTCAGATCTGCAGGTATTTGATGAATACGGCCTTTTACCTACGATAAGCGATGAGTCAGCCTCCTCGGCCGTGACGTTTCAGAGATTGGTTGTTGCAGTTACGGGATCTGAAAGGAAACATTCCATTCCTACTCTGTCCACTGAGCTTGCTGGGTTTATTTAAACTGTGTAACCAGCACAATTACTTTGCAGCTAACAACCCATGAAGTCTCAATATATTCAGTTCCACAAGGAACTCACCACCTTTCTGATAGTATTGCAGAATAAAATGCCTGATTTTCCATCTTCCCACTTATTTTTTTTTTCAGTTTATTTGGAATGTAGCCCAATAATAGAACATGCAGACTTGAGATTTGAAAGGGCCAATATAATGGCCATTAGATTAATTTGCTTATTTTTTAGTAAAATAATTTGAATGCTGTTAAAATGGGAAAACATATAATTTACTTCATAAAGTGCGTGTGTAGAAAATAAGCTTACTGGTATTTACTGGTCTTGTGATATCACAAAAACCAAATAAATGCACCTTGCAGCTGTTTAGCCCTTTCAGTTTACAGTTTACTTTTAATTCTAAGTAAAAATAAATGGAAGATTGGAAACTGGTTTCTGAAACAATAACATGAATTCATTCATAAAGCATAAACACTAAGTAAATACAAGAAAATATTTCAAAAGATTGTAATTCCATTTTAAATTGGGACCGCTGGTGACCTGGTGCTTAGGGAGTTGCCCCTGGCAGTGGCACCACTGAGGTACCCTTGAGCAAGATACCATCCCCACACACTTCTCCCCAGATGCCACTGATGGCAGCCCACTGCTTCACTCAGGAGAATGGGTTAAAAACAGGGGACTCTCTAAAGCAAATAAAGTACATAAATATTAAAATTCTCCAAGAAGAAAGTTTTCAATGTTTTATTCTGAAATGATGTGAAGCCACCGCCGTTCTACTTATAATTGGTGTATTTTTACACGAATGTGTGAAATTATTCAAATGAAATAATTAAACATTTAATGAAGTGAGTCAGTGGGGTCCGTGTCTCCCTATGACAAAAGAGCAGCCTGAGAATCAGCAGAAAATAGTGAGAAGAAAAGTAGAACAGAGAAGGAGTGAGAGAATAAACAGAACAAGAAGAAGGAATGAGAGATGGTACATCAAGGATTAGGAGTGAGAGAATGAACAGAAAGTAGAGAAGGAGAGAGATAAGCAGTAGAAGAGGATAAAGGAGTGTGAGAAGATGGAAAATGGGGGAGAAAGAAAGAAAGAAGGAGATGAAGCGAGAGAAGTTTTAAGCAACTTCTAAGCAGACCTGCTTATGAGGTGTACAGATGTTTAAGTTAAGTTGCCGGTTTTTAGTTTAAGGACGTCCTTTTATACACTCTTAGAGATAACAGTAACCCAGCAGAGCCAGGTGTGTGACTCTGCATGCAGTTTGCACTGTTTACTGGTGGTTGATGAGTTCCGTTACTCGTTAGTGACATTAGTGTTGCACGTTTGTATGAAAAGGTTTTGGCTCCCCTGGTTTAATGTTGATTTTGTAAGTGTAAATACATAATCCACTGAGAACACACCTCTGGACAATTTCATGTACAATGAATCTGTATTTACTGAACTGAACATCAATATAAAATACAGACCGGGGGAAATTTTGAAACATATTTGTTGTAATTTTTAGTTGCATAGTTGCACTAAACAGTAACAGTAACATGCATGAACATGTATTTGTGCTAATGCCACAAGCAAATAACAGAACTTGTAAAATCACACCTGGCTCTGACTATACATGATCAGCCATAAGATTAAACCAACCTACCTATTTTAATGAAAGTCCCCTTAGGTCTGCCAGACCAGCTCTGACCAATAGAGGCATGATCTCTGCAAGACTTCAGGAAGTGCTGTGCTGCACGGCACCAAGATGTTAACAGCTCATGCCTTTGAGTCAAAGGCAAAGTGAGACCTCTATGGATTGGACTGTTTTGTCCAGCACATCCCACAGATGCACTGTTGGATTAGGGTCTCAGGAATTTGGAGGCCAAGTCAGCACCATGAACCTCTTAAACCCTTTCTGAACAGTTTTTGCAGTCTGTTGGCACACATCATCCTGCTGAAAGAGTCTGGTGTGGTTAGGAAATATAGTAGCCATGAAAGGGTGCACTTGTTATGCAAAAATGTTTAGGCATGTTTAGGCAGTTTATGTCAAGGTAACATCCACATGAATGCCAGAATCATTACTTAGAGCAGTGGTTCCCAACCTTTTTTCCTTGAAGCCCCCCTTGCCTGTGTCCAAGACAAATCGGGCCCCCCCAACCCCAACTCCTACCCCTATAGACGCACAAAAATAATGAAGTGATTAATTACACACTTTTATTTGCAAAAAATAAACAGTGGTTGTAGGTTTTTATACACTTATATATACACACACACACACGCTTTTATGTTTCTCAGACATTGGGATTGTATGAATTTAATGTTTTTATGAATATAATTTCAGTAACGCCAGTGCTGTGCGCCCCCCCAGTGATCTCTCGCGCCCCCCTCAGGGGGGCCTGGACCCCAGGTTGGGAACCACTGACTTAGAGCATCACACTGCCTTTGCCAACTTGCCTTCTTATAGTTCATCCTGGTGACATCTAATCCCCTAAGTAACGCACATACAACCAGCCATCCACATGATGCAACAGAAAATGGCATTCTTCAGACCAGGCCATCAGCCCATCAGACCTTTATTCGTTGCTCAATGGTCCAGTTCTGATGCTCTCACGCACATTTTGGCAATGAACAGGGGTCAGTGTGGGCTTTCTGATGGTTTCACAGCTATTCTAGGAAATTTGAAGGGGTATAGCTCTTCTGCAGGAGCAGACAAACTATCCTTCGTCACGTACATCAATAAGTCTTAGCAACCCATGACCTTGTCACAGGTTCACCAGTTTTTTCTTCTGACTACTTTTAGATACTAACCCTTACATACCAAGACCTGCCATTACCCTCACATACCAAGACCTGCCAAAACAGTTTGTTCCTTGTCAGAGGCACTCAAATCCTTACAAAATGTAACTTGCTCATTACATTTTCTGTTTCCAACATAAGAACTGACTGTTCACTCACTGCCTAAAACTTCCCACCCACTGACAGGTGCCATTGTAATGAGATAATCAGTGTTATTCACTTCACTTCTAAATAGATGTTTCACATCTAATGCAAAGCTAGAACATAAAAACTCTGTGGGATTTGTACTATGTAGGCATTTCAGTAGTGTAGCTATGTCACTGTAACCAACCCTGCAGTACAAGTCTTTAAAAACACAGCTTTTATTTTCTGGCAGATTTTTAATACAGGGTTTGTGTGGCATAATTTATTACAGAGATAAAGTTGTTCAAACTAGATGTGCATGGAGCAGGGGATACTCTAAAACATGCAGAACAGGGAGGGTCCAGGTTAAGGCATGGGATCTATTGGACTACAGTAATCAGAGAGTCAGTTTAAGTTGTGTTTTTAGCTCGCTAGCTTGCTCACCCATTAGGCTAAAAAATACTTGGTTTTACAGAATACAGGGCTGTAGTTAGAAGACACTGTTGAGAAATGTGGCCGAATTCTGACTGGTTTGAAGGATGTCATGTTGAAAATGTCATTCATTACAGTCAAATAGCCTAAACCAAGGAAACAAAAGTGAAAAAAACCCCAAAGATTGCTCTTTATTTGACATTTAATAGTGCATTGATGCAGGGGTAACCAGAATAACCAAAATAACATAATATAAATAATAACTCTGACTTTGAGTTAATAATGACTTTGACTTTGATTGACTGTTGAGATAAAATTGTTGATTTAAATTGATGATTTTTGTGAATGACTCAAAAACATGACACAACAACTTGCAGTTTTTTTCAGTGACTTTACCTACACGCCAAAACGATTCATAAAAAACGCATTTTTGAAAATGTATTATTTTACACTGTTCAGTGTGATGCTTCTGGACCTCATTTTGACTCAGCTTCATCCTTTCATATGCTGGTAATACGCTGGCCTTGTTGCCGGAATATTGACTGTGTTGTCCTGTTAGCAAGTTAGAGTCCATTCTGGCTTTTCAGAGGTTAACACAGCTTGCAGACTCAAAGCGGCGTTTCTGGTAATCTGCAGCCTGGTTGTCAGAGATCATAGCAATGTGAGAAATCTCCCGAGGACGCGGCGAGGGACTCTCTTCACACAATGCCCCTCGATGTTTACAACAGACAATTTAGTTTCCTTCCAACAATTATGAGGGAAATTGAATCTCAGGAAATGTTCGTTTTCACGTCCATTAGACCAAACAATAACAGGGAGGCCCCGAAGCTTTACAAAGACATCTGTCTTCAAAGGGGCCATTTAGAAAATTAATATCCAAAGCCTGGCAGGACAATGCAGCCAACGAGCAAATCACACTGCAAGCAGCAGCATTTTCTTAGCACTAGTTGTAAACTTTGGCCAGGAAAATGATGGTATGCTTGAGAAATAGTGCCCCATCAGTGCCTTACACAATCGCTCCAAAAATACACATACCTTTCCATTCTATTGTGCAGTTTAAGGGTCTAATTTTAGAAGCGTGCCCTTTGCGCAGATTATGGCTCTGTTTACACTCTGCATCATCTGATCATCAAGATCATTCTGACCAGATCGTCATGCTATCAAGGCAGCACAGCTACACCCACATTGTTCCAGCTTTGCTTTTGCTTTTAGATATTGATCTGACCTTATTTACTCTCACAATATTTATTTAATTTTTTTAATCATAGGCACAGCACTGGATTAGAGCAAACATAACTTGTGTTTAAGCTGTGTTTAATACTTTATAAAACATGCAATCAGACTGCACAGGATTCCCAGACATTCTAAAGGGTAGTTCCTGCTAAAAACTAGCCTAATATTATTTCATGTCATTTCATGTCATTTTGTCGTGCAGAATTGAATCATTCAGATGAATTGGCTTGACCAAATTCACAGATTCGTATCAATTTGATGTTTTAATCCACCCAACAAAGATAAAGGAATACTGATTGGTAGCAACTTATATAAAGTCTGAAAATCTTGCTCTGTACACTACTGTGGCACCACTAGAAGATGTGAGTAAGCATTTTTGCAGCAGACTTAGAGGTGGTTGAATTTTTCATGCGGCCGAGAGTGCTCCTTTAAAATATAAACGACATCGAGTTACGCGCGTTTTGCTTAGCGACTACAACTGGCATGCAGCCAAAAGTGAGATTTAGGTAAAATGGGCCCAGGAGTGGTTAGAGAATTGTGAATGGTCTTCTACAGCCAGCAAAAGAACTTTTCATGTAGTTCCTAACAGACAACTAAAAATAACAATGAGACAGGCAGGAGCAGTGTTTAAAGTTAGAGGAGTACATATAGCATTGCCATGAATGTAGCCAATCTGGTTGTGTTGCATTTGCAAACACCCTGAGATCATATAGATCTGAACCAGTTCTGAAGTGCGGTGTTTCATGCCTGTCTTTATAATGTGTATGTAGGTAATGTACAGACACAGGGTGCAGTTTGATGCCAAGTGTAAACAGGGCCTGATGACAAAAAGACAGTGACTTTAGACGTATAAGCATCATATTTTCTCACGTAACTTTTTGTGTGTTACTTTTCTGATCCTCTGTGTCTCTGGCCTTTCAGCCTTGGATAAAGGGTGAATTATTAGCACATCGTAACAATAGAGGTCTTTTATTTAGGTAATACACGCTAGCCAGGTGAAATCAAAGGTCCTTGCTTCTGTCCTTTTCCACGGTCGCGGATTTGCTAAAAGTATTTGTTTGCAAGATAAATGGCCGCTCGGTGAGAGAAGATGACAGGCAACACAAAGATGATATTGAATTGATTTCTGAAATGTTGCAGAACTGACTGTTTGATGTATACGGCCAGACATGAATCATAAAAATTCTATTAAAAAAGCTCTTGAATGGTTGACAGCGGAATATTATTTCTGATGATTAATTTGACTCAGTCATTATGGAAGGGGCTCCAGTCAGATCGTACAAAATTGCTTTTCATTCCCCCTTGAATAGTCCTGCGATTTCTCTCGCACTCTCTCTCTTTCACTTTCTCTCCCTCTGTCTTTCTCTCTGTCCTTTCAGTTGTCTCAGTCTTTCTCCATAGAATGTAGAGTCACATTTTTCTTCCGTCAAATCCGGATTTAAATGCGCCCAGTTGATCAGTGGGAAATACAGAGTTGTGCATTAGTATGGAAAAAAAAAAAAAGAAAAAAAAAACATGATAGCGAATCATTCTTTCATCTGTGGAAGTGGTAATCTAATGATACAGTAGCACATGCTGATTGCGACTATGCATAATTCCATGTTCCTACCACCTTGGAGCAATTTGGAGGCGAAATCAGAATGACTAATTACTAATCAGGGCCTGTTTCCCAAAAGCATCGCAGTGTTAAGATCTTTAAAGTGAGCTGGACTGTATAATAAAACTCTGTGTTCCAGCTTATGAGCTTATTTTAAAAACTCAGTATTTGTTTGCTAACAACAAACACTTTTTTAATCAGGCAGTTCATATTCTACATTTTCTTTGGTTGGTTGGTGTTTTCAGACAGAAAATGACCAAAACATATATAAGCAACAAGATGTCCTCTGTTCTGATTGGCTAATGGTAAAGGCAGCTGATTCAAAAAGCTGAACAGAAATACACTTTATCTAAAATGCTAAGTAACTTCAGAAACAACAAACTCCAAGCACTTCTTTTAAATTCGAGTATCCCTTAGAAAGTAGTACTGATTCATACACTTCCTGACATTAAGAGGCTGCTAAACCACATAAATGTGTTCATGATTGTGACATCAAAAGCATAATAAATCATGATTTTAGCTTCAATAATAAACATACATTTTACATACACTTTCATTTTTGTTTTTACAAACTTCTGTAGGGTTATCTTCTGTAAAAATGTGAATTACATTACAAGCATTCGTTTAAAACTGTCTAGTTTTGCAGCCTTTTTAAACTTTATGAGCATAAACATGGCATGTCAGATTTAAAAAATCAAGGAAAACCTGTTTGTCCATGACATTGGTCTTTTGAAAATGCACTTGTGGCTTTCTGTTTCTTCTAAAGCTGTGTTTCTTCTACAGTTCATCTATCTCACTGTCTTTCTTTTTCTTTTACTCCTGCAGAACTACTCTGGTCAGGGTGGGGGCAGTGGGAACGGAGGAGGTGGGGGTGACGAGGATTACGAGATACCCCCCATAACCCCACCAAACCACCCCGAGCCACCATTGCTACACCTGATGGACCCTGAGTCCAGCTACCTGTGTCACTCCCTGCCCCACAACGGCCTGATCAACCCCTACTCCTATCCTGAGCTACCTGCCCTCATGATGTCCAACATGCTGGCACAGGACGGCCATCTGCTCTCCAGCCAAATGCCCTCGGTGAGTTACCATCGCAGGGGGCCTGGGGACGGTGTGGGGCAAGAGGGAGGTAAAGAGAGATGATGGATGGATGGACAGACATGCTGATTATGAAATCATGTATAGGATTATGTAAAAACAGAAGAAGAAGGATCTGTTATTATTTCTCTGTGATATGGGTGGTGGTGGCCTAGTGGGTAGGATACTTACCTTTGGACCAAGAGGTCATAAGTTTGAATCCTACCTTCACCACCACTGGGTTACTGAGCAAGACACTAAACCCCATGTTAGTTAGAGGATAGAAGTCGCTTTGGACAGAAAGTGTCTGCTAAATGCCGTAAATGTAAATATGTCTTATTGTCACCTGTTACACACAAGGGCTTCTCACCAGCCATCAAACGTTCACTCAATTGGTGTAAATATTCTCAATTCCTCCAGCTCTTCTTTTGTCACCACTGACTCAGAAAGCTTTAAAAACCTGTAAATAAATCTAATCATAGATGGTTGCAAAACATGTCAATTATTTAACTTATTTCTAGATGTTTTTGTTTTAAATTAGCGCACAATTACATTTTAGTGTGCTTTTTGTGGAGGATATGTACTTACTTTCACTTAGAAAATCAACAAAATGTCATTTGGCCGTGTGATTCGAATTTTTGCGCACACCTGCACACTGAGTGGATTTATTATTTTCTTATAAAGTTTTTTTTTTGCCAGAGAGACTGTCTAAGTCTTGACTTCTGGCATCAGCATCCTATCTAAGTGCTTTTTTTATAGGCTTACTGCATTCTGCAATAATGGCGAGCAATAATGTAGTCTACTGTTCACCATGAATTACTGTTTTTAGAAGCAGTAATAAAGGCAGTTGTTTTTTTATTGCGTTATAATAAGAGTTTCAGCAGTGAAAAAAAATGCACTTTTTCCTATAAAAAGAATCTTGTCTGAACCAAATTAAATAGTTTGAGTGCATTCATCTGCCATTATTTTAATTCCACTCCATCTAGCACAAAATGCAGAAGGTTCTATTACTTTATGCGTGTATGCATGGGTGCTGAAATGTTTCTGCAGCTGAAATATGTGGACAATTTCTTTTCTGGCATCTGTAAAGCTGAGGAGCGGAGCAGGTAAGTTTCGTGGACTGAAATGCCTGACTGACAATAAATTCAGCATCATAAGGCCTCTAAAGTCATTAGAATTATTTATTACAGCTGCTGCTCAAACTATGGGAGAATGGTCCTAGTTTGTTCACCCCAGTCTTCTCATTTGTTATCCAAGTGTTAGTCTAGGCAGCAACATATTGAAAGCTGTATTGCGTAAATGAGAATTACTTCCAGCTGCTAAACAGATTCTGTATATGGTAGACATATTTTTGAGGGGATATAAAGGCCCCCTATACATCCATCTATACTCTAAAGCTATAGCAAGCTGCATTGTCTAAATAAAAGGGATAAGTGTACTCTCATATTCACCACTGCACGCGTTTTTGATCTGTTTGAAGCAGCGAGTTTGCCTTGTGGTAGCTTCATGGCCTTGTTTTCTCTCACCATACGCTTACCCCACCGTAACAAATCTAGCAACCCTGTTCTCTGCGGTTCGAGACTCAAACCAAAAACCTGAACACCAAAGCACTGTGGAGCACTGTGTGCAGGTAGCGTTTGAGAAAACATACTAACAAAGAGCAGGTTGCTTTGGTGTGTCATTTCGGGGTGTTGTTTGACGTGGTGCGCCGTTTCTGAGGGGTTTGTTTGTGCTTCTTTGGCTTCCACATAAACAGAATCCGCAGAGATGAAATGTATCAGATGCATCAAGAGGTCAGTGCATATATTTCAGCGCCATAAAAGAAGAGGAGAGGAGGGGGGGGGGGCGACGAAAGCCATTAGGGTTCATCTTCCTCCCCCAGCTCCTCTGCTAAAGAGAGATAGAGAGATCTGTTTTCATTAGAGTGGTTTAGAACGAGGTAGAAGGAAGCAGAGAGAGGAAGAGAGAGAGAGAGAGTGTGTCAGTGGAAAGAGATGAGAAAGAGAGAGAGGGATGGAGAAAACAGGGTAGAAAAGAAGGGCTGATAAATGGTTGAATGAATGAAGAGGGAGAAAAGAGCACAGGTATGGAATGTCATCAGTGCTAAGAGGTTTGTGGGAGTTTTAGGCCCATGAATGCCGCTCCCCACTCCATTAGGCATCAGTAAGATTGCGCTTTTAAGCGAGAAAATTCCCTTTGCCTACTCATGTTTCATGTAAGGTTTGATGCAAAAGCTCATTTCGATATTCAGCTGCTCAAATGGTTTAATGAATGAAACGCAGGGAACTGGTATTACATTATGATCTAAAATCATATGTTATAAGTAGAGGGCTTTCAGTTTCGATTATTTTATGCAATGACATACCAGAGGGAGTGCCATGCTGTGAGATAATGACTTTAAGCAACAACGGCAGTTGTGACAGCCTAGACGGTCTGTAATAAAATCTGTGCGTCTCTGTGCATGCACAAATTTATTTGCACTAGATAACACTATTTCTGCACTTTAAAGAACCGGTGGTTAAATTAGTAGATTTCTTTCATTTTCTGAAAATAAATGAGCAAAAACACTCTGTTCCAACGTCAGGGTAACGCTGTTGCTTGGTGACTTTCCAAACCATCAATACACATTTATTACTTTCACCATAGCTTTCCCTCCATCCGTCCCAATGCGAAAGTTGCACATGAAGAAAGATATCTCCATCTTAGTCCTGCTGCCAATAAATGCTACTAAATTATTGCTTTACCAAAACATCAGCATGTCTGCACAGGAAAGATTCTACTTTTCAAAGGTAAACCTAATATGAGCTTACAGGTTAATTTGAGAGAACTATCCAACCCGTTTACATGATTTAACACAGGGGTCACCAACATGGTGCCCCCAAGGATCACATGAGTAGCCCGCGGACCTGTTCTGAAAACAGCACAACTCACCAGTGAGCAGCGGCTAACATTTAATTTTATCCTGTTGCTATTCTTCTTTAATCACATTTTCATTAGATCTGAAAATTAGATCATATAGATCTGAAAAGACAATATCTAAAAAAAACATTTAACCATTTTATTATACATGAAGTTTAGATAAACTCTGTTCTAGTGTATCAATCTGGTAGCCCTGGTTCAGTACCCTTGAAGTCGCTCTCAGTTTCAAAATGGTTGGTGACCCCTGATCTAGCACATTTAAATGCAATGCCAGTAGCTGAAAACAGGTTACAAATATTTACATTTACATTTACATTTACGGCATTTATCAGACGCTTTTATCCAAAGCGACTTCCATTCTCTAACTAC
>JBBJLR010000111.1:20430279-20441967 GCA_037577145.1 Brachypetersius gabonensis
CACACACACACACACACACACACACACACACACACACACACACACACAAACACACACACACACACACACACACTCACTCACTGTCATTATAATGACTATGGCCAGTCATTATAATGTAGCATTTGTGTTTAAACCTTGCATACATTTTTCACTGTTAAAATCAATTTGCAGATCTGGATACTTTTAACCTAAACAAGCCATAATCGAGATATGAAAGTTTACGCTGTTGCCTCGAGTACATAAACGCATCTCTGTTTTACATAAAGTCTTTAAACTTCTCATGTAAGCCCAGGGGTATACACTCTAGTGATATCACCCCTGGAGTTTATTTTTGATTGCTGTTACACCATGATAAAACCCTCCTCAAGAGTTCATCAGGCTTTCAGAATGAGAGAAAAAGGTAAACATGTTTAGAGCTTTGATGAAATAGGATGATCATTAATGAAGAGTTGAACAAAATATGAATGTGTCTATTCATATACAGAAATTTGCTTCTAAACTTTTGGCCTGTAGTGTAGACAGTGTCTCATCTTGCCATTAAAATTCAGGTCAGGTAACACCCCAGCCGACCCCACCCCACCTCACCCCTTCAAAACTAGCCTTTTGTCATTACTAATATAACGTGTTAAATATTTGCATGGAAATGTAACTCATTAATATCTCATAGATGGATTACATGATTAGAGAAAGGTGCCTCGCTTAAGTTTAGATGTCAAATCTGAAAAATGAGATGCTACAAAAACCTGTTTAGACTCCAGATTGCAAAATCACATCTTAAACTTGTGTGTCTGGACAAGCTGCCAGTAGACGATCAGTTGAAATGAAAGGACCAGTTTGAGTGAATTAGTGGTTCACATTGGAATAAAAAAGGGTTAGTGCAGATATGCTTTCAAAACAGAATCGAATTTGATCACATTGCATAATCGAAGCCTCTGCAGAGAAGAATCTGTGTGAAAATCTTATATAACTCAAGGGGAGGTAGGCAGGCAGACTCTGAACTTAATACATCCCAAAGCCCATATTTTTCTCTCCACATCCTCAGACATGCAAAAGAAGGTATATTGAAATTTATATGACTAACAATGAGATTAAACTACTTGGGACCAGTTCAGATCACAGTAATCTCTAATTATTCTAAGTAGGTTTGTGTACCACGCCCCACTGATCATGCTCTGCCCACAAATGTGTCCTTTCATGGCAACTGTTGTGAGGTTGGACAAGCTTTAAAGAACACTACCAAAAACCCTTTCAATCGTAGCAGACAAAATACAGAAATGTAGAGATCCTTGATCATTAGAAATAATACTTATATTGCAGGGGTGTCCAAAGTTATACTATTAGGACAGATCTGCTTTTATTGCAGTGTCATTGAGACAGTTTTAGCATGGTGGAATATTTGTTGTTGGGCTACAGTGACTCAGTTTGGTGGCCTAGCATGAATGTAATGCACTGAATGTAAATGCCTTCGTAACGTTCTAGCTTGTACATCTTCTCTACAGTTGATGCAAAAGAAAGAATTTGGTTTCATACAAACTGAAATGATAGAAACTGAGGAAATCAGCTCTACATATAAAATTGACACAAAATGAGATTTCATTGCATGGCTTTAGATTGTTTGTTTGTTTGGCCAACAGTGCCACCAATGGCAGCGCACAGCAGAACTCTTGTACTGGTGCTGTCCATCTGCTGCCATCGCTGTGGTGTGGCTCTGATTCCTATGCTGGGTGACCAAGGCTTCACGCGGCTGCGTGTGTGTGATTTTAGGACATCAGCAGTCACGCCAGCAAGCCCAGCCTCTTCACCTTGGCTGAGAGGAAGGAGTGGATGATGAAGACGATGGTTTTAGGGCAGGCGTGGAGGTCCAATTGCTGAAAAAAAAGTGGGAAGAGAGAAAACAAAATGAGGCGAGGGTTAGAGAGTGTGAATAAGAAGACTTGAAAAAGTGGGATGAAAACAGAGTGCAAGGACTAAAAACTAAGAACTAAGAGAAAAATCTATAAAAGCGGAGCCTATGGAAAGGGGTCACGAGATGGGTGGGAGAATCATTAAGGTAAAAAGTCTGAAAACTAGAGTGGAAAAAGTCAGTCCAAAAGGATGGAGGAAGTCAAAAGAGAATAGCTATGAGCTCACTGAGAACACAGACCTGTGATCAGAGATGAAAGTGAAAGAGAGAGAGAGAGAATATGAGCTGAGTGGGAATAAAAGAGCATAGGAGAGTGAATGGCAGCACAGAACTTAAAAAAAAAAAGTAGGGTGTGGGGGGTTTAAGAGAGTTACAAGTAAGAGAAGACTTAAGACTAGAGAGAAGAAGTGAGAGAAGAAAAGATGAGAGGCTCTCTCACAATCTCGGCCTCCGGGCCTCCGAAGTCGAGGAAGATCATGCGCACTCCGTCGTCGGAGGACATGCGCAGGCGCTCGAACGGCTGCTGCAGGAGGATGTGCCTGCGGACCCCTGCCTCCTCCGTGAACAATGAGAAGCCGTTGTCTATGTGCACACTCAGCATGCATTGCTGACCGTTCCAACTGCACGCTGCAGGCAAACGAGAGAGACAGAGTGAATACTTAACGGAAGAGCTTATAAAAAAAACACTTTTTCTCATTTTCCCTCTTATCCAAAAAAACAGTCAATCAAGTGACACATGTCTGAGTCGTCTGAGCATCTGACCTTTTAGTTTGGTTTCTTCATCTAACAAGTAATGTAAGTATAAACCTACCAACTAGTTCTAGGAAATCTGAAGGCTTGAATCACCACAGAGTTGTTAAAAAATCTCAAACAGACAGACTTCTCTGGTTTCTGACACTGTATGACACTCTTATCTATAAAGATGGATAAAAGTGAATCAAATACTGGAAATCAGTAGCAGCAACCAATGTAAAACCTGAATTTTATTTGTACATGTGTTGTAAGGAGAAAATATCGTTCAGGCTGTTCTAGCTGCTTTAAATTTCTGAACAAAATGTACATGGTTTTCGATGAAAACAATAGAATTGGAATTATGAAAATTTAGGATTATGAAAATTTAAGAATGTGCATTCATTCATTGATTTTCCAAGCTGTTTATCCTGACCAGGGTTGCAGGAGGTGCTGGAACCAACGCCAGCAGTCAGAAAAAAACTCTGGACAGATCGCCAGTTCATCATTGGGAATGCAGAAAAATTTCTTGCAGAAATCTCTATTTCAAAGGGTTCTCAAGCTTTTCTCACGACTGTATATGACTAGCCCTGCACATTCTAGGGCAACCCAGTAAAAATGACTCATTAGATTTCTAACTTCTGTAATAAGTCCCAACAGAGGGCAGTCTCTCTCTGAGCTTCTAGTTGGTACTCCGTCATGCACCATTTATCACAGTATTAATGTATACGACTGTTAAAGAGACATTATGACCTAAAAATAGTGTGTGATATGTTATTAATGCTGGATGTTACACAGTAGTCTGAACTTTTTAATTATATCCCTCACAGAAATGGGTTTGTCAGGATTCACAATTTTCCATCTACAATAATCCCATACATCAAACAAATAGTAGGAATCTCTAAAGTGATCAACTAATCTTATATAATTGCTTATCTATTAATTATTATATATCTGGCCTTAGTGTAACTCGTACCTCATTCATATTCCTTTTGTAAAGAACAAAATAGTGACCAGAGATTAGTTTTTTATGTAAAGACTATCTATTAGCTTCTTGTCCTTAATATTATATGAGTAAGCTGATTTATCTGTTGTAATGGTGATCTGAAGTTCCTCCCATACTCAAGCTACATGGTCAGAATTGTATTTTTATTAATTCCTGTTACCATACAACATATACTGGGCAGTCTGCTACATATATTTTTGGTACATGCAACTGTGTGACCCATTAAAGTAAGAGTTCATGGTCAGTATAGAAACATGCAGGTGCAATGCAGGATACAATCAGCAGAGGGCGCCACCGTCCTTCATTTCTAATTCAGCGCTCTGAACTTAATTACTAGCCACAATATCAACTTAGATCTTTTATGAAAACTCAGTAATACATTAATCCAGCTTTAAACCATCAGTGTGTTGTGCTCATTAAATTAAAATCACCTTTTATATGAAACAACTCTTAGTGTTGTTTTGAAAGGTACTGATAAAGTTTGCCAAAAATAATTAAGTATTACAGTCATTGTTAAAGTGGGGAGAGTTACATATTACACAGAGGGTCTTAGTTTCAGTGAAGCATGTGGAAATGATAATAGAGTGAGAGGTGTGTCAAGTGTACCTGTGGTGACCTCCTGTATGAGTTCAGCAGCATTGTGGCATCCCTCCACCAGCAGGTGGCTCCAGGTGGACAAGTCTTTAGCAGTGTCCACCCGAAACAGGTGGGTCTCCACACCTTGCTTGGTGCCCAAACGGAGGCCGAAGGTCAGCTCTGAGTCCAGCACCGATGAACTCTTCCCAGGCCCTGAGTGAACGAGTCTAGAGGGAGAGAGGGGACAGGTAAGACATATTTACACCAGGGATTGCAAGCATGGGATGTCTCTCATAAACAGATGTGTTTTATTACTGCACAAGTATATTTGTGAGGAAAGTAATCTATTTGAATGTCAGAAAAATAACTTCCCCCTCAACAATTCCACATTTAGTTCTTTTTTCCTTTTGTGGGTTTATTTTGTTCATCTTATTTCTTTCTGTTGTGCTTTGTTGTTACTCTCACTTTCAAGCTTTAGCATTTTATTTTGGGCCAAAAGCTTCCATAAAAGAGAATAATGTCACTTTCTGTTCCCATGTTAACAGAACTGTACCAAATGATGAACTAAAAAGGTCTATTTTAGTTTAAAAGGGGACTCTTGAGCTCATATTTTTACTTTTACTTGAGTCAATAGTCATGATGCGTGAACACACCACAGCACACAATGTAAACAGCACAAAATTCGTTCTCTGTATTTAACCCTTACACCAAGTGAAGCAGTGGGCAGCCACGAACACAGTGTGTGGGGACAGTACCTTGCTTAGGGGTACCTCAGTGGTGTAATTAGCAGTCCTGGATTCAAAACCATGGCCTTCTGGTTGCAGGGGCAATTTCCTAACCACTAAGCCATGAGCTGCCCGAAACTATGTGTGTATATGTATAAGCAGGTGATGGAATTATGTAATAGCTTCAACACTGCTGTGAGTGTGTGTGTGTATGTACCTGGTGGTAATGAGTGGATGGCTCTTTTCTGGGCTGTTAAGGCTCTCTCTGCTCTCAGGGAGGGAGTTATACAGCAACAGATCTCTGTCTGTCAACACAGCCAGTATCGGCTTCTCTGATCCCTAGAGATACACACACACACACACACACACACACACACACACACACACACACACACACACACACACACAAGCAGGTCATAACTACTCTACATCATTCACTCTGCAAGGATCACTTTTTACAATTTAATTGACTATAATCAACTCTCTACAGACCTAATTTCACTGGGTTGTTGCTATTAGATGCAACTACCTTGTAGCAGCACTCACTGGCTATTTTATCAGAAACACCCACCACATATGTGCACTGTAGCCCATCTGTGGGACTGTAGCCCATCTGTCACTGCACAGCAGTGCCTCTCCTGCCTGTCCATCAATGAGACTTCCACTGACCTAAGACATTCGTCTGAGCTTTATTGTCACTTCCTGAAGGAGCCATGCTCTTGGAGGAACTTTGATAGGCCAGCCACTTCTGGAAAGATTAAAAGCTGTTTCAAGTTTTCATTATTTCATGATAATAATGTCCCGGAGCTTTAGAGATAGCTTTATAATAATTTACTTTCTCATCTCTTCTGAAATTTCCTTTGATGAGGGCAGTAGTGTGCAGCATGTTGAAACTTTTTAACCTACTTCAAGTTTATGGAAAAGTTCTTTTTAAGTGATGTTTAGCTGGGAGTGTCTAGTCTATTTAATCCCAATTATCAACAAAATGTGGTTAATGGGCTCACGGAGTAATTTTCTCACACAGGGCCAGATGGTGGGTAAGGAACAAAATTATCATTCTAAAACAATGTTTTGTGTAACTTTGTCTTACATTACATTTTAGTTTGAAGATCTAAAACAATTAAGTGAAACAATTCAGCAAAAATAGAAGAAGTAAACCAGCTAATACTCATGGAACCATTATGCTGGTGAGCCATTTTTAGTACAGCATTACACTGACATTCCAATGGCATGGCACAGAGCATGGAGCTGGTATGAGTGTATCAGGCACACACACCACTGTCACTGCTGGGTTTAGAATAGTACAGCAACAAAAAACTTTCCAGTCAAAAGTGGTCCTTTGGTAAGCAAATGAGGGTCAGTTGCACATAAAAGCTGAATCATAGTTTCTAATTCTACACCTACAAAGTTGAGCTACAAGGTGCACTATATGGACAAAAGTATTGGGACACACCTCTTAATTATTCAGGTGGCTCCTAACATCCAGTGTACGACAATCTTAATGCTTCAGCATACAAAGAGTTTATGGACAACGCCATGCTTCCAATTTTGTGAACACATTCTTGGGAAAGTTTTTCTATTCCAGCAAGATTGTGCCCCAGTGCACAAAGCAAGCTCTATAAAGACATGGCTGGTTTAGTTCGATGTGGAAGAACTTTACTGTGTCTGACCTCATGAGTGCTCTACATAAGTAATGAGCACAGATTCCCACAGAAACTCCAAAATCTTGTGGAAAAACAATTTCATATTGAAATCTATGTATTTGAAAGCAGTGTTCTTAAAGGCCTTCTTGGTATAATGGTCAGGCATCCCAATACTTTTGTCCATATAGTGTATGTGTTTCTAATTAAGTGGAGAGTACATGTATGGGCCCATAAGCAAACACCAATACCAACTCAACTCAAACACAAACACATATAAACCTGTTCTATGATCCAGCCGATGTGTCTGATGTCCAGGCCTGGCTGCAATGCTTTGATGTCATCTTTAACTGTGGACAGCAGTGCAGCGCTGGTTGTCTGGATAGCGTTATACCATGACTGGGCCATAGCTTGGTCCTTCGCCCTCAGAAACAGCGACATCTTCCTGTCTGCTGACACCACCTCAAAATACCTACATACACAGAGGGGGTGGTGGTGAACATACCCTTTGTGTGTGTCAAAGCCAAGTGGTTTGTTATGATATCACGCAACATTTTCTCCAATATATTCAATGTATCTGGAATAGTGACCCACGCTGTATTCATAATGATAAATACTTATTAACCCAGATTAAAACCAGATTTGCATCTACCTTCTATCTTGACTCTTTTTTTGGTTTTAGCATTTGTAGATGTGCTGTCATTTCATTTACTTCACTTTTGCATGTGAGCTCTAATATTATAATAATATTTAGCCTATTTTCTTACGTGAAGCACTTTAGGATTATGAAACTAAAATGAAATAAAATGTTCATATTCAGCATTGTTCTTTTGCATAGGATTCAAAAGACAGCCATAAAACCTCAGACCTTTCTATCTTTATATTGTGGTGGATGAAGAAAATCTCCAAAAAAAGAATACAACAGAAAGAAAATCTTTACTGGAATTACAGTAAGTCATTCTGGATCATTTCTATGGGCCCATACATCAGGAAATGTTGACACAGCTTTAAAGACAGTTTCGACTTTCAAATAACAACAACTATAATAATAATAATAACCATAATAATAAAACATTTTTTAAGTATTCCTGAAGTACCCTGAAGTATCATTGGTAATTAGTGATATAAATGCCTGCTCTTCCCTAGCAGACTTGCAGTTCTGGTGAATTGCGAGTGTTTTTAAGGGAAAAAGCTAAACGGCTTGCAATTATGTGTCCAGACGGTATAATGTTTGGTAGTTGAGAGAGACAATGCTGTTTTACTCATGCCTATTAAAAGGAACAGAAGTAATGAACTAATTAAGTCTCTTACTGTGTTATACTGTTTTCAGATACTTTAGGGTCCCTTTGATTGTATTAGCCCATCCTCACTCCGTCCATAAATTAGTTCTTTCATAGCAACTGTGTCTGAGTTAGACAAGCTTTTCAGAATGCTGGAAAAATCGCATTCCACCCACACAGCTCACACAAGCCTTACGTCAAACTATTCAGATTTTTACATTTAAAATTTTAAAGAATATGTATTTTGTAATACACAATCAGGAGTAGTAGGTGAGGGTTTGAGGGATAAACGGAGGCTTAACAGACTACTTTCAGTTGTGTTATGACCTGTTAGATACTGAAACATTGCTAAAACCAGTTTTTCTAAAGGATTTGCCGACAGTATTTCTCTTGTACTTGGCAAAAACGAACTGAAGGTCTGTTGATTCAGACTATTTATATAAAGTTCAGCTGTTCAGTGGTGATAGCAAGGTACAGATTCCATTCTCAACAGAAAGTGTTAATAAAAGTAGTGGATGATTTGGTAACACTTCAGTATAGTGGGACAGTATAATGTCTTTGTAAAGCCTAATACCTAATGAATGACTTTGGGTCTCACCAGATTTTGAATTAATAATTCTAAAGTAAAGCACCAATATAACCTAAATAAAAACTGAATGAAAACTGAACAGCTAAATTGAGTTTTTGTCAGGATTTTAGAAAGCTTGTCCACTCTAGACACTGCAGAGCATGGATTGATTACTTTTGTGTTTTATGGAGCAAAATAATGAATTGAAAGCATGTGTTCACCTGTCCTCCGTGTCTGGAGGGCACTGTTTGCGGGTGATGTGACACATTTTGAGGGAGATAGTTCTGGTCTCCTTGAGCGCTGGATCAGGCTGTTTCTGTGGAGTGGTCGGTGGAGAATCCAACACAGGAGGGACGCCTGGGGATGAGCTCTTGAAAAATGCAGACATCTCCTTTATGTACTTTACTGAAGAGTCAGAGGGAGAGAGAGTGTAGGAGAGAAAAATCACACACAAAACTTAGAAAGTAGAAGGAATTAGAAAAAAGGGTAAAGGGGTATTTGGCTGATGCTCTTATTCAGAACAACTGACAATTATTAGTTACAGGGATAGCGGCCCTGGAGCAACTGAGGGTTAAGTGTCTTGCTCAAGGACACAATTGTAGAAAGTGGGATTTGAATCTGCAACTTTGTGGTCATTGGGTAAACATACAAGGCTAGGCTACTACCACCCTGTTCTTAATTTTTAACATGATTTAATGTAACGAGATAATATGCAACACTTTGAAAAAGGGCAGTTATTATTTCTAAATGGTATAAAAAACAGAAGAGGTTTCGATATGACAGCTATGGAATGCAGTGGGCTGCACTCATTCAGTAACCTCCAGTGACATAAGCTCAAATAAACTCCAGGGAGCCGGAGCAGCCCAGCCCTTCAGCCCGACCACTACTGTTCACTATGGCGAAAAAAATAGAATCAGCTATG
The DNA here is from genome assembly GCA_037577145.1 of Brachypetersius gabonensis. Lineage (NCBI taxonomy): Eukaryota > Metazoa > Chordata > Actinopteri > Characiformes > Alestidae > Brachypetersius > Brachypetersius gabonensis. The sequence continues at coordinate 20,439,629 of JBBJLR010000111.1, forward strand.
ATTCGCTCAGGACCCACAACTTATCTCACTGATACACGCAAACACGCACACATTCTCACGCACACATTCTCACACACACACACACACACACACACACACACACACACACACACACACACACATAGAGGGAATATAAATAGCAGACGCCACTGAGGGGCACGGATAGGGTTTCAGTGCAGGAGTCGAAGAGCAAGGTGTCAGAGTGAGTGCTGAAGGGAGGGGGATGGAGGGGGATGGAGGAGGTGGGGGGCTTCCTTGGCCCAGAATAGAGTCCAGCCCATAGCTTGCCCATTCCCACTCATACACCTTACCCAGTCAGCACATACACACACCCAGCCCAGTCTCTCACTTTCTATTCAGCCTTTCACCTGTTGGCCACACACACAAACATACACTCACACACATACAGAGTCAGCGAATCTGTCACACAGTCTGTCTTTGTGGTCTCACACACTGTCTGCTTCTAATATCTATGGCTGCCAACTTAGATTTGCCTGCCACACTTTTTCACCCTGTCTAAATTCAGACACACTCACACAAACAGACACACACTGATGTGATGTTCAAATTTTATATAACATGAGGGAGCTTTTACAACCAATATTACAACATTTAACAGCAAACATATCTTAACCATTTAATTATATAATTAGTTGTATAAAACCTGATAGAATTGGCTGTTAAAATCACACCAAAAGGAATGTTACACAGTAATGTAAATGTCGATCAAAGACAAAGAACATCTCACAATTTATTCAATATTAATTTGGCTTTTAAACTGCTCTTTTACAAACAATCTGAAACACTCAGTAAACAGTGTGCTTTGCAATAGACATGTTATTGGCATTAAATGGCCATTATGCAGAGCCTATTAAGGACTCTATAAGGATTCAGGCACATTCAAGTTGACTGAATTGACCTGAATGATAAATTGTTGATTTTCTTTTTTTATTGATTTGAAAGGAAATACACACGCTTTACAGGAAAAACATTTTAACACACGGTTGCACAGTTTTGTTTCTTGTTTTTTCTAAATTTATCATAAAGTTTCAAAATTATGGTACATTTTATGGTGTATGCTTTATCTTCAAAAACATATGCAAATAAATACAGATTGTGCTCTGAAACTTGCCATATTTAAGTTAGTTGAAATTTGAATTATTTTTACTTAGAAAATGATAAAACATGCCAATAGCAAGCCTTAAGGTGTGATAAGGCTAGAATTATAAGGGTTACACACACACACACACACACACACACACACACATACATATAGTGGAAACTAACACGCACTCCCTGGAGGCACAAGCACACAAAATGAAGCGTCCACAGTGTTCACTGTGAAAAAAACTCTATTGTATTTCCCCACAGTGGTACCTCTGGTCTTCAGAACAGCCCATCTCCTACTGAACACTAAGTAAACCCAACAAAGGACTTCTGACAGTCAGCCACAAACAAGGGTGTAAATGAGAGGATTTATGGGTGTATTTTTAGAAACAGGGATTTTGTCTGTACAAAAGCCTCTTGGGACCTGATATTAAATTGCCTTTTGTAAAAGGCAATGAGCATTTCCCACTATCCACCATGGTGGAGATGACATTGACTGTGCAAGCATAGACAGAAGAGAAGAAAAGAAACAGAAAGATCGTGGAAGAAAGAGCCAACGTCAGAGTTACATTAGAGAAATGGGGGTTGGAAATTTATACTCAGCCCTGTGAGGAACAAACTGTGCTTATGAGAGACAAAACGAAACCCAGAAAACCATGTCCAATACCACACTCAACCACTCCACCAGATTCCCCTCATCAACCACAATGCTTCAGCACTGAGAGAGGGAGCAGGGCCCCTTTTGCACTATAAATATTCACCCCAGCTTTTACAGTTTTCATGAATCTTCGGGAAGTAAAACTCCTAACCTTTCCAGCACAAAGAAAGTAAACAGCCATTACTTTGAATTGTTGTTTATTTGAAAAGTTATGTTCGGATTCCTCTCATTGGTCGATTTGCCGGCTGGCATCGTGAGGAGAGGACTCGGTTGGTCGACATGACAGCAGGTTGTTTTTCTTGCTGCCTCATTGGGCAAACACAGGCTACCCTTGCCAAGCCAGACAGGGAAAAAAAAGAAAAACAGGCTGGTTGCCGTGGGAGCTGCTGGAATGTGTCTGATTGGCTACTCTGTGACTCCTGAAGCATGCTGTGCTCTGTGAAAGCTCTATTAGCCCAGGAATGTCCCTCATAACACCCCCACAAAAATGTGGCCGTAAGAAAACACACACACACACACACACACACACACACACACACACACACACACACACACACACACACACACACACACA